>JAPHCH010000068.1:0-369668 GCA_030772445.1 Cladosporium sp. MBC 237
AGAAGAAGAAGGAGGAGGAGGAGGAGGAAGACAAGGACGACGACGACGAGAATGAGAGATCATCACGACTCGATCGACCAGTTCGGGCTAGGAGATCTTCTCACCAACGAATCCTCTCGGCCATTCTCACTAACCGACCATAGCAAAAACGATCAAGCCCACACCACTCGCTTGACGAAACCCAACAGAACGGCACCACCACGCACGCAAGAACACCATCCCCAAACAGACAGGCTCCGCTCCGAATTGCAGAGCAGCGCTCGTTCATCTGCAGTTATTTGCTTTTTCTCTACCAAAGAAATAAAACCCACGAATGAATGGGATGGTGATGATGATGATTTCCTAACGGAACGGGAACGGCAGCAAACCCTTTGCTCGAGGTTCCATGCGGTTGGCTGCATATTCTTTTCTTCTCGCCAGACGACTTCTCGCCATAACGAAAGTAGGAAAGTAGAGGGGAAATGGGTGACGACGACGACGACGAGGACGACGCCTCCCTCCCCTGACCGTCACTCTCCCAGCAAAAGCAAGCAAAACAAGACAAGACATCCATCTCGAAGAGAAACGAAGCCGCCCGACACAACACATCTCCAGCGAACGAGAAAGAGAACGGGATAGTGCAAAATCCAGGCGTGAACGAAAGGAAATGTGGGAGGTAAGAACTCCCGCTGTTCGTCTCGCCAGAAGTCGACTGCTCGATTTCTTAACACATCTAACAATCCTCCATTTCCCCGTTGGACCCATGCCAAAAAGTCTGGTATGACCTCCTCCTTTTTTTTCAAGTTTACCCTTACGGTTTGAGCTTGGACGTGTTACCTTTTCTTTCTTCTTCTTCTTCTTCTTCTTCTTCTTCTTCTTCTTCTTCTTCTATGTTTCATCGAGACGATCTATTCAACCACGGTAATCAATATGTTCTCCTCCTCTCCTTTCCTTTCTAAGAACCCCACTCAATCCACGCTCGACAGAGAGGGCGCGGTGGTTGACTTTCCAGAACCCCTTCTGGTACCTAGGTAGGACCGACATCCCATCGCTAGACTGTGCTTTTTTCGAACGAACGAACAATCAACATCAGGAGGTGCACAGAATGCAAAAGCGCTGTGGGTGATGCCGCCTTCCAACAAGGGACATGGACATGAGAAAGGAGAAAGGAATGCCAGTGGGGGAAAAAAAAAAAAAACAAGAAAAAGAGCCAAAGAAGAAAGAGGTAATCAAAGAAGAGCAATCTCCCAATCTCTTTCCTCTTCCCCTAATAAACTCAAACGACATGTTCAATAAACGATTTATATTTATTTTCAATAGGTCGGGGGTGGTCTTTAATCACGTCGTCGTTCTCGTTCTTATTTTCCTTTATAATTTCTTTGACTTTACTTTACTTTACTTTTGCTTCTTTAGAAGTCCTGCTCCTCGCCGCCGGCGACAATGACGTTGTTGATCTTCAGCACCATGCGGCAGAGCTGCGTGGCGAGCAGGAGTTGCTGGCGCTTGGAGATGAGGGGGTCGATGACGAAGTTGTCCTTCATGTCTGTGGTGGAGAGTGAGGTGTCAGTGAATGTACGGTGATGTGAGGGTTTTGGAACGTGGTGTCTATCAAGACGGTCAAACTTACCATTTGTGCCGGTCTGCATGCAGTCCACGCCGAGTCTTCCGCGGCCTTCACCCTTGCCTTGTCTGGCCTTCAGGTCGGCCAGGGTCTCGATGGGGCTCAGACCGCTGTTCTCGGCGAGAGCCATGGGGACGGCGTCGAGGGCGTCGGAGAAAGCGCGCATGGAGTACTGCTCCAGACCTCTGGTCTCAAGGGCCTCCTTCTCGACGGCGAGCGAGCAAGCAATCTCGGCGGAACCGCCGCCGTAGACGATGCGATTGTCGACGACGAGGTTGCGGACGACGCAGAGGGCGTCGTGGAGGGAGCGCTTGGCCTCGTCGATGATCATCTTGTTGCTGCCACGGACGAAGACGGTGACGGCGCGGGAGTTGGCGCACTCCTCGATGACAAGCATCTTCTCGCGAGTGGTGCCGAAGCTCATCTCGCGCACAACACCAGCCTTGCCCAGCTTGGCTTCGCTCAGGTCCTCGAAGCGAGGGACGATACGACCGTTGGTGGCGATGGCAATGAGCTCGATCTCAGGGCCGCCGACCCATCTTACGGCAGGAAGCTCGTTGGTAAGGAGAAGGTGGTTTGCCTCGTCATCGAAACCCCACTGGCAAATGACGACGTTGGCGCCGGTGTCCTTGATCTGCTGAATCATCTCTGTGAACTTGGTCTGCTCGTACTTCTGAAGCTCCTTGAACTCGGCGACGGAGGTGATGTCGAGCTTGTGCTTGGTCTTGGGCTTGGGAGGCTCAAAGGCGCAAGTGAGGATGGCGAGTTTCGCGTCGCGCACTTCCGAGGGCATCTGAGGGTGGGAGAAGTCCTTGTCGACAATCACACCCTTGACGAGGAGGGTGTCCTCCAGCGCACCACCAACCTTTCCGTCAACCTTGATGAGCTCGAAGTCGACATCTCTCCTCTCCAAGTCGGCGACGGAAAGCACGGCGTCGACGGCGATCTGTGCAAACTGGTCGTGTGCCTTGGAGACAATCTTAGATCCCAGGGAAGTTTTGGCGACCTTGAAAAGGTTCTCGGTGTTCTCGCGGGTGAAGGCAATCTCGTCGCTTATCCGGTCAAGCTCCTTGACTGCAACCTCGCAAGCAGTGTCGTAACCGTCGGCAATTCTGATGGGGTGGATTCCCTTGTCAATGAGCTCGGCGGCCTGCTCCAGAAGAGCGCCGGCCAGGACGACGACACCAGTGGTACCGTCTCCGATTTCGGCATCTTGTGATTGTGACAGGCTGACGAGCAGCTGTGCGATGTTGTCCTTAACCTCCATCTGGCCGAGAATGGTCGCACCATCGTTGGTGACGGTGATATCGCCGTCCGGGCTGATCAGAATCTTGTCCAGACCGCGGGGACCGAGAGAGGTCTTGACTAGCGATGAGACGGAGCGGGCGGCGAGAATGTGCTGCTTGACGGCCTCGTTGCCGTGTACTCTAGTCTTCTTTCCTTGGTCTCTGACAATGATGAAGGGTCTTCCAGTCTCGTCGGTCGTTATTTGAGCTGTGCGGTGGTGGGAGGGTTAGTGGGTGAGGAGGATGAGGGATGGAGGGGTTGCGTGGCATGTGATTGCGGCGGCGGGATCGTACCATTGCTCATGTCGAGGTCTGTGGGAATTCTTGGTCAGCACGTGTGCATGTTGAGAGTGCGCATTTTCATTGCCATCACTCACTGAGGTTGTTTGCCATGTTGACTCCCTATTGTTCGACTAGCACTCGGCAGTCTACTTTTTGGAGGTGGTGGTAAATCTCGCTTCCACCAAATTCTCCGGCGGTGACAGGAGACAGTCGGGGGTGGGTGGGTGTGTGTTTTTTTTGTGAGGGTGTAGAGGTGTTTGTATGGTGGGATACGGATGTTACCCTTGGTCGAGATCAGCAGTGGGCGGGCAGTTGGAGGGCGGTGGTTGTTGATTCGATGTGATGTCCTTCAAGTTTCTTCTCGGACCACCTGCTGTGTTGTCGAAGGTCTCTCTCTCTCTCTTCTCCAAGCTGCGCTGCTTGTCCCCTCCCCGCATTGGCCACATCGCGCTTCACAGAGTGAGGGCAAGCGAGAGAGAGCTTCCAAGCATTCTCGATCACGTCCATTCAATCTTCTTCGCCTTAATCAATTCCCTCTCCATACCACATGTCATTCTCCCTCCTCACATCCCTTCCCTCAGTTGCACCTTCCTTCACGCATAACATACCTCCAATCACAAGCTATTTCCTTCAACGCGCGCATCCTTAAACCCCCCGGCGCATTCACGCGCGACACGCTCTTTACACGCGCCGACACCAAACAACAATCGCCAAAACCCGCCAAAATGCCTCGTGCGTCGCGCCTTTCCAACGGCAACCGCCAGAAAACTCTCCCCGAGGCTAATTCGATCACAGCCGCCATCTCTGACGACGAGTCCATTTCTGACGGCGCCGACTTCCCCGAATCGATTCCCGCCAAAGCCTCCAAGGGCAATGGAAAGGCCAAAGAAGACTCCGAACCAGAAGAGCTTGACGCAAGTGACGACGAAGCAGAAGATGAATACGTCGTGGAAGAAATCATGGACCACAAAGCTGTGCGTGGTGTCACCAAGTACAAGGTCAAGTGGCTGGGCTACGACGATGAAGCCGACATGACCTGGGAGCCGACGGAGAACCTGTAAGTGCTGCACTATGCTCACTGGCATTGGTATTTCCATGCGATTGACCAATCTCTTAGTGAGACCGCACCAGAGAAACTCCAAGAGTACCACGACAAGATCGGCGGCCCGCCTGAGCAGGCCGGCAAGAAGAAGAAGGGCGGCAACAAGCGCACTGCATCCGAAGCGCTCGATTCACCTGCTCCAAGCTCCACCGGAAAGCGCGGACGCAGGAGCCAAATCAATGGCACCGCCGCTGCAGAGCAAGATGAGTTCACTCTACCCAAGGGCAGCTGGGAGACCCAAATTTCTCACATCATGAGCATTGTGGAAGAAGAAGACCCTAAAGACAAAAACGCGCTTGTCCGCATGGGCTTTGTCATGTGGAATGGAGACGACCAGCGCAAGACTAAGCATCCTTTGAAGACGCTCAACACAAAGTGCCCTCAGGCGCTGCTCAAGTACTACGAGAACCACTTGTAAGTATCCCCACGCGCAGTGCTGCTGTGTGTTTCCACGCATATGACTAAACCAAACCCTCGCAACAGGCGCTTCAATAGCTGATACGACTCCGTGTGCAGGGTCTTTGCCAAATCTGAGGATGTTCCGGCCCATCTTAAGACTGACGGGAGCTGAGGTGGTGGCTGAGTCGGTTGATGCACCACGCACGCTCAGGCTTGTGACTGATTGCGCGATGTTTTAGGATTTTCTGTTTTGCTCTGCGTGAGCGATATCTGCGTTTTTAAGCGGGCGAGAAGGCGTTTCAAAGGTAAGGTAGCTCCTAATGGACATATTATGTGACTAGTGCAGCCAGCTGCTGCATCACAATAGCTTAACAATTTTACTACGAATCGAAGGAAGTGCCCATCGGGCCGTCCTGAAGAGTCATCAATGATTCATGATGGAATACTAGCATTGCGTTCTATTGATGTTATTATAATCAATGACTACATAATCCTTCCAATATAAACCAGCCATGACTCTAACGTTTCGTCGATTCCCCAGCCAAATCCACCCCGCGCTAAATTGATAAGATCTTGTGAATTGAAATTCCATCCGTCGACTCACATGCCCCTCGCATTATTATCAAGACTATAAGACACGCGCGTTGCTGTCGCACAACCTCGCTCGCATTCTTCATTCCAATTTACAACAAAAGCGTGCATCATGTCTGCCCAGGGTGTCGTCGACGCCGTCAAGGACGGTGTTCAGCAGGTCGCCGACAAGCTCCAGGAAGCCACTGTTGGTGACAACTCCGCCGCCGCCGCCTCCAACGAGACCAAGCCCCAGACTCTGCTCGACGAGGTTACTGGCGAGTATGTCAGCAAGAGCGAGCTGAAGAAGAGACAAAAGAACAGACAGAAGGAGATCGAGAAGGCCAAGAAGGATGCCACCAAACAGGCTCCTCCTCCGCCCAAGAAGAAGGCCGCCGATGAGGAGGCTCAATTGAACCCCAACGTGAGTTGATATACCGGGTTTCATATGCATTCGAGGTGTATGTTCCACCCAGGAGATACATGGCTAACATACTCAGCAATACTTCGAGATCCGCAGCCGCAAGATCAAGCAGCTCAAGGACACCAAGACGCCCTTCTCCCCATACCCGCACAAGTTCCAGGTCACCTATGACCTCAACAACCTCGAGAAGGAGTATGGCCACCTCAAGAAGGGTGAGCTTGTCAGGGATAAGGAGATCAGCATTGCTTGCCGTGTTTACAACATCCGTACCTCTGGTGAGAACCTCCGCTTCTACGAGGTCTCCTGCGACGGCGCCGAATGCCAGATCATGGCCACCAACCACGAGAACACTTCCAGCCTGCCTTTCTCCGTGCAGCACGAGGAGCTGAGGAGAGGCGACATTATTGGTGTCAAGGGTTTCCCCGGAAAGACCAACCCCAGCCGTGAGAGCAACCCCGGTGAGCTCTCCATCTTCGCCCAGGAGACTACCCTGCTCGCACCCTGCTTGCACCAGATTCCCTCTGAGCACTACGGCTTCAAGGACAAGGAGGAGAGGCACAGGAACCGTCACCTCGACCTGATCATGAACAAGCGCACCCGCGACACCTTCATCAAGCGCTCCCAGATTGTCAGATACATCCGCAACTACTTCGACAACAACGGCTTCTACGAGGTTGAGACTCCCGTCCTGCAGAAGAACGCCGGTGGTGCTACCGCCAAGCCTTTCTTCACCCACCACAACGACCTGAACATGACACTGGCCCTCCGCATTGCCACCGAGCTGCCCCTCAAGCAGCTGATTGTCGGTGGCATTCACAAGGTCTACGAGCTCGGCCGTGTCTTCCGTAACGAGGGCATTGACCTTACCCACAACCCCGAGTTCACCACTTGCGAATACTACGAGGCGTTCGCCGACGTCTACGACGTGATGAACCGCACTGAGGACCTCGTTGAGGGCCTTGTGAAGACTGTCTGCGGCAGCCTCCAGACCCAATTCCACACACAAACCGGCGAGGTCTACGACGTCAACTGGGCCAAGCCCTGGAAGCGCATTGAGATGATTCCCGCGCTCGAGGAGGCTTGCGGCGAGAAGTTCCCTCCCGGAGACACCATGCACACCCAGGAGTTCAACGAATTCCTCCAGCGCATGCTCAAGAAGACTGGCCTCGAGTGCACTCCCCCGCTCACCAACGCTCGCATGCTCGACACCATGGTCGGCGAGTTCATCGAGGAGAAGTGCATCAACCCCACCTTCATCACCGGCCACCCCGAAATCATGTCTCCCCTGGCCAAGTACGACCGTGTCAACGCCGGTCTGTGCGAGCGCTTCGAGGCTTTCGTCTGCAAGAAGGAGATCGTCAATGCCTACACGGAGTTGAACGACCCCTTCGACCAGCGCCTGCGCTTCGAAGAGCAGGCCGCCCAGAAGGCCCAGGGTGACGACGAAGCCCAGGTTCTGGACGAGGCTTTCCTCACCGCCATGGAGTACGGTCTGCCTCCCACCGGTGGCTGGGGCATGGGCATCGACCGCATGGTCATGTTCCTCACCGACAACTACAGCATCAAGGAGGCCCTCACTTTCCCTTTCATGAAGGACGAGAACAACGCTCCCAAGCCCAAGGCCGCTGAGGTCACCGATGTCACTCCCGCTCCCGTCGAGGGCATTAGTAAGTTTTGATTCGCTTCGGAATGATATCAAGGCCCCTGAACTGACCAATTACCCGCAGCTCACAAGTAGATTACGTACCGGCATAGCGATGGAATGACAAATTCCGCACAAAAACGAAGACTACGGACATGAAATGGCTTTGATGCATTCGGATCGGTGTTTTCTAGAAAGAAAAAAGAGAAGTCGTAAGACTGCCTGATGGCGAACTGTGTGCATAATAAACTTTAGCAGATTAGATCCGTCACGAAAAAGAACACTGCTTGTTGTTAGGCCGCCGAGAAATATATCAAAAACTTGAAGAAAACACAATTGATCGACCTCTCTCTTTTTTTTTTTTTTTTTCTCTCTATAAGCACTCTCGATTTCGGATGAGAAGTAGAGCAGTGTGTTTTTTCTTTTGTTTACTACTATACTGCACTGACATGCTGTCTGTAACGCGACTGCTGGGTTTCTACGGAGCGAGTGTACTGGGTGGGATATTATCATTATTTATTGATGAGGTAAGGCAGCTAAAGGATTCCGCGTCCCGGGCGAAGCGGGGGTAGGAGGTAGGTTTTATGATTACCTTACCTGGTCTTCACGGTTCATGTTGAAGGTGAAAGACGTACTACTGAATTTCCACCGGCTGATGATAAGAAGAAGCAAGGCCTCTCAACGACCATCATGTATTATTCCTCACGGCACTTTCTCACAGCAGCAACTGTTCTCGGCTTGACGTCCCTCGCTGCCGGCGTGGCGTATGTCAGGCACAAGCACTCGAGCCAGGAAGCGAGGATTCGTCGGTGCGAAGTCTCGGTTGGAGAAAGAGAGGATGCGTGGAAGAAGGGGAACCTTCAAACGCTCCCGGGCATTTTCCTCAGCACCAGCAAAATCAGCAGCAGTGGTTTTCGGGAAGGCAATGAGCCTCGCCTCCTGCATGAGAAATGCTCCATAGACATTCCCGCAATCTCCAAGCCCGAGTCGGAGTCCCCACCAAGCTCAGAAACCCAGAACCAACAACAACAACAACAACAACAACAACAACAAGACGAAGAACTCTTCACCCACCTCCTCCGCCACCTCATGGTCCATTTCACCTCCTACCCGCAAGCCCGCCTCTTCCACTTCCTCCTCCCCACCCAACGCCACACATTCTCCCCTTCGCACATCCAAAACCTAAGCTTCGTCCCAGGCAATCTCGTCTGCGGCCTCTACCGCGTGGTGAAACGCGATTGCACACGCGTTGAGTTCGCAATGGAAGCTCCGGGGGGTTTGGTGGGGGTGGGCGTTGGGGGGTTGTTGGTTGTGAGGTTTGAGGCCTGGGATGGTGAGGGTGATGGTGAGGGTGAGGTTGAGGGCGAGGGGGGGAGGGGATTGGTTTTGGTTACGGAGACGTTGCAGTGGAGTTTTGGCCAGGGGGGACTGCCACTTTGCAGGACGGTTCCTAGGCTTTTGCACGAGGTTGCTTCGGCTGGGTTGTTGATTGAGGGGGCGGAGTGGTTGGGGGTGTTTGCGTGGTGAGTAGGTTGGGTTTGGAGAGGGGAGGGATCGCGAGAGGATGTGTGTGGCGTTTTCTCGACCGGGTATTCCTTTCGCTCGTCTCGCTGCAGTTTCTTGGAGTCCAATGGGAGTTTGTTCGTTATCGCACGCCGTGGAGGCTTGAAAGGTTCTGCTTGTCATGAAGCGAGGCGTTGATTTCCAATGATGCTCCGTGGGGATCTTCTAGGCCATCACGTTTCGTTCTGCCATTACTGGGTATATGATTTTGATGCTGTACTTGGTCGCTGTCGTTTCTGTTTATATTTAATCATTTCGTTTCCTGCATGCGTGCTGTACCGCATCTCGCAGTAAATATCCCAGGCGACTCCTTCCCCGAGCAACACATCATTGTAATCTAGGCATCTTGTTACACAAAAAGAGAAAATCTCCAAAAACACATGGGCAACCCCAGCCCAATAAACGAAGGTGAGATCCCCCAAGCTCCCACTCAGTAAAACTCAGGCAAGTCGTCGAAATCAGGAATATCAGAGCTGCAATTGAATTCCCTCTGATAAGCCTTCTCCGGCAACATGCCAGCCTTGAGACCCGCCTGGTAACTCCACTGAGGCGCCTTCTCCGTCTTCCAAGTCCAGTAGAACCAGCCCCAGCCCTGCTCGAAAGAGTGCATCTGCGCCTCGGCAAACATTTGCAGGAACTCCTTGTACCCGTCGCTGTAGTCGCTTGGATCCGCGTTGGCGCCATCGCACGAGCAGCCGTCGGTCGGGCACGTGGGTTCCAACACGGAGCCGCTGGCTTTGCCGCCGGGCGTCGCTACCATGTTCAGCGTGCCTTCCCAGCGGGAGCCGACGCCTACGTTGTTCAGGTATTGTGTGCAGTCGGTGTCGGCTTGAGACCATTCGCCGCAGAGCGTGGGGCCGAAACCGGTCTCTTTGTCTTGTGAGCGCAGGGCTTGTTTGGTCCAGGCGCCGCAGGCAAAGTTGATCTTGTCGTGGTGGTCGAGGACGATTTGGTCGACATTGAAGATGACGTATTGATGGACGTCGAGGAGGAGGTTTTTCTTGTCTTGCAGTTCGCCCTGCCACTTGTCGAGACCCATGAAGCCGTCACCGAAGATCACGATGCCTGTGAAGTTGTTGCTTTGGACGGCGTCGACCGCTTTGCTTGTCCATTCTAGCACGCGGTCGGCTTCTAGCTCGACCATGCGGGGCTCGTTGACGAGTCCGTACATGGTTACGAGGTTTTTGTAGCGGGGCTGGGTGAAAAATGCAGAAACTTGCTTGTGCACGTCAATGGTGCGGTCGCCGTTGAGGTCGCCGTCTGTTCCGTTTAGCCAACGAGCCTGACCTTGGCGACCACTGTGATTCCATCCGTTCTGCGAGCCAGGCGCTCCGTGAAGGTCGAGGTTCACACGTAGACCGTGTTTGCGGCACCATTCGATCGCGCGTAAGAGATATCGCCACGAGACTTTCGGGACGTAGGGGTCTCCATCGTAGGTTGTGACCGCCCAGTATGAATAGGGAATGCGTACGTGATCGATTCCAGCGGCTTGGATGTCGATGAGATCTTGCTCCGAGATGAACGATGAGTAGTGCTCTTCCAGCTTGCTCTTTGCTCTTGAAGGGCCCAATTTCTCCGTCAAGGTCCATTCGTCAACGACGCCATCTCGGCTGCTGTAGCTGTCGAAAAAGGATGGTGTAATCCATGGCTCAATGCTCAGCCAGCCTCCCAGGTTGACCCCTCTTACAGGCATAGTGCCGTACTTGAATTCCTCATCGAGTGGAGGAACGTTGTCATTTGCTTGTGTCGAATCGTCCCAGGTAGAGTTAAGTCCCATAACACTGAGGCCGCCCACCGTTTCTTCTGTGTAAGTGACGTTGAAATCGTACGTGTCGTACCATGAAAACGGGTCGAGCTCTGTTCCTTTGGCGCTTTCCGGGATATCATCCTCAGATATGTCATCCAGATTGCTGTTGGCAGGTTTGTTGGCGCTGGAAGAAGAGGAAGAGGAACCACTTCCACTACTATCGTCGTCGTCTGAAGAATTCTTTCCGCCAACAACAACTCCAACAGGTATTGCGATTGCCAGAATCACAACGACGATTGCAACCCCAATCAAGATCTTCTTCCACTTTTTCTTCTTCCTTTCTCTCTCAGGATCGTAATCAGAATCGCTGCTCCCACCGTCTCGAAGTCTCACATCGTCCTTGTAATACGCCTTTTCACTGTAATGGCTGTCCCTGCCTCTCTCCAAGGCCTGGCCGCTTACAATCCTCCCACCACCGCCTCGACCGCCTTCAGTCGCGGCGCGCCGAGATCTTCGCTTGTCGTATATCAGACCATCGGCCTCATCGGCATGCCCCGCAGCCCTCTCTTCCTCCCTGCGACGTCGTTTGCGCTCTTTGTGTTCTTGCCGTCTTCTTTCGCGTTCTTCTTCCCTGCGTTGGTCTCGTTCCCTCTCGCGATCATGTGTCGATCGCCTTCTGTCGTCCTCTCTCGGTGTACCTCGTCCAGCGTATGTGTCGTACTCGTTATAGGTGCCATTCCGATTCGCGCGGTCTAGCTCTGCCAACTGCGCTGAAGATAGCGCGGTATTCTGGCTCCTGCTATGGTCCGAACTCGAAGCTTCTTGTCTTCTCTCTCGTCGCCTTCGTTCCCTCCTGGCAGCCTCATATTCTTCATCGTCTCGCTCTCTGTGTCGCCGTTGAGGCGGTAAGTCCCCGTTGCTGTCGATCCGTTGGTGTGTGCGCCGCCGCCTTTCTCTTCGAGGATCGCGAGGGTCGCGCGAGTATTCTGAGGGCATGGTGCCTCTGATTTTTCTTATTATGCTGTCATTCAAGAATGCTGCGAGGTCCCGAGTCCGCGCGGTTGGGAGTATCTAAAAGGCGCCCCGGGAAGGTTGGCTTGTTTGAGCAGCGTTGCTCAGGGTAACGGGTGCAGAAAGACCGATTCACGCCGAGAGCTTGGGTGTTGTCACAGCCACGATTGCAACGTCCTATGGATCGGGAGTCAAGAATTATTTTGGTTATTTGTTTCTACGTCAGGCTTGGGGCTAAGGGATGTCATTTTGTTATTGCGGCTTGGCTGGTCTGCAGTGGTACGCGTTGTTGGTGGTTGGGCTGATCGACGTCTGACGCTTTTGTTGTGGGCCTCTGATGTTGTCACGAACCCTCGACTCAAAGACATATTCCTCACACTACATGTTCATTCTGAAAGTATACTGGAAATCGCCAAAATTCATGTTTGTCCATCTGTGGTCAAGTATCTCGCTCCGTCGGCATGCCCAAAGTCCGTCATTCGTCGTAAAGTCATGTCCTGGACCGCCCTTCGATGTATACATACGGGCCTTCCATTGAACGCAAAGCATCAGGCGAAAATGTTGGCTGCTTCGCCGTAAAGAAGTCCGTCGCGGTTGTGGTGTCATTTGCCCGCCACTTCATCAGGTACACGTCGGTATCTGGCACATCTCCTCAACTCCCCTGTCGCCTCTTCCCCAACTCCTCCCTCAGCTGCTTCGAATAATCCTGACCTTGTTCGCCCACAAATGCGGTGTAAGCGAGTAGCTGCTCCCGTTCCGCTTCGCTCAGCTGAGCGATAGGCTTCTGAAGGATCTCTCCCATGCCATTGACGACTACGTCGATTTTGCCGTGCTTGGCCAGAACGTCCGCAAAGAGCGTATTCATATCAGCCGGGCTTGACAAATTGCTTGTGTGCACTGTTATGCGAATCCCGGGATTGCTGGAAGAAAGACCGTGGAATAGGGCTATCGCGCTGGCTTTGGCGTCTGGCCTGCAGTGAAGTGCCAGGTGGGAGCCTAGGGAGGCAAGTGTCTTTGCTGTGTCTATGTGAGAGGCCCGGAGTCAGCTCGTTGAAGGGCGAGGTATTGTTGGATATAACCAGAAATTCCTACCTGCACTTCGAGGCGAGGAAGCCTCAAGGACCAGAGCGAGCTGGTCTTGAGGGTTGCTTCTCAGGATGTCTGGGGACTTATTGTCCAGCGAGCTGTCAATCGCCATGGGGACTGCATATATGTCGGCACTCCCTTGGATGATGGTGATACCGATCCTGGACGACGTGAGGCCACTCTCGACGAGGGTGGATCAAATTTGGATGTACAGCGCAGACTATGAACGCGTTATAAAATAGAAGAGGCATGCTCCTTCTCCATCGCGTTTAGGGGCGAGCCAGAAAAACAAAACCATAATGCGCTGGCAGGCGATGCGTAGCTCCCTGAGTGTTTTGGCATGACGATCGATTTTACCATGCAAGTAGAGTTTCGAACAAGAAGTGTCTTTCCGCGTTCGGCAGATGCACTCCCAAACACAGTTAGAAGGGAGCATACTTAGCCTGGAAGCGGGTGGAGTCTTCCCAACCGTCGTTGACAACTTCGAGCCATCGCATTCAGAAAATGGAATTCAAAGGCCTTCTTTGGGCTCCAGTCCTGATGGCCAGCTTGTTGCATGAGAAGTGACGTCTGGTTTGTATGTGGGCGAGGGAGAAGGATTGGAGTGCGCCGGGGGCTGTGAGCTCCTTTGGGCCATCACACTTCCCTCTTGGACTTGCTGCACCTTTTGCATGGTTGGCGTGTTGCAGACCGCTTCATGATAAAGGCACATGCAACAGCAATGCTGGAGTGCTGGGACTCGTGTAATATATATGTTGACAAGGGAAGCGCTGCCCTGCAATCCTTCTGGCAACTGGCGAGAGTTGCATTTGTCGATCTATTCCGAAAAGACGACGATGGATTCGACCATGGCGAGACTACTTGAACATTTCGCTACGAGTAGTGGATAAGGGCAAGCACTCCGGTACGACGGTGCAGCACAAGGTTCTTAGCCTCTCCTTGTGGGCGAATCCGCGTAATGAGGCGAGCTGAACGCTCGGAGGGCTTGATGGTGCTACAACACGATACTGCAGCTCTCGCTGCCGTGAACTCCTACCTTCGACGACACGTGGACTATATCGTTGTGTATTTCAGCAGATCATGTCTTCCGAGATCTTTGGCAGTGGAGTAAATGGCCTGATCACCTCGCTCTTCCAAGAGATGCGCCATCCAAGCTTGCCTGCCATCCAATGACAGCGCACATCAACAGGCGACGATCAACGCTGGGGGCTCGCACAGAACAACGCCCGCCAGAAGCCACCTCCACCAACTCCACCACCCAACGATAGAGTTCAAACCAAGTACCCGGGGCAGGGCGCATCCGTCAGCCCCGGTAGCGAAAGACCTTGAGCTCGCATGTATCACAGGTGCAACCCCCCACCGCAATAATCCATTGCCACGCATCTCCTTTGGTGTGTATGCTGCGTCTACTTCTTTCTCTTTTCACGTATATGTACCAGCAGCTAACGACGACACGGACCTCGGCTCCGCAACATCTGAACCACGTTCTTCGCTCCCAACGCTCTCTCTTCCCTTTTCCAATCGGATATTCAGCCCTATCCCTAGCGTCATTCGATCTAGTCAGCCGTTGTCGCCATGTTGGAAACGCCTGCCCGAGAGCACACGTTCGCAGCATCTTCCACATCAAATGCTCCTCCTCGAGCTAGCCAGACACTGCCGGAGCCGTTTGTCTTTGTCCCAATCACTGGCGCAGAAGCGGCCAAAGGACGAGGAGCCGCTAAACAGATCGTCCGGGCACATGTGACTCGCGTCCAACATGCCAAATCTTCGACTCTGAGCTTCACGCAGAACCTTGAGCCATGGACAGTCAAACCGCACGTACATCGAACACAGCCAGCGCGCCTTGCGAATCAAACGCAGATTCTCGGAACAGAAGGTTCACGCAAGAAATCCACCGACAATCGCAAAAGAAGTAAGAAAGCTGCTGCTACCGCTGCAGCCGCAGCTGCATCGTCTTCCGACTCCAACGCCAACACTGAAGATGTCGAAGAAATCGTCCGACAACAACTTCCTGTCATGACTGGAGTGCCACGGATCCCTGCGGCAAAACGCATCGGAGCAGCAAGACATGATCCCTTCTGGTCATATCCCGTAGACTACCAACCGTACCTCCCCGCCATCTTCGCTCACTACATCGAGAATGTAGCAGTCGAGATTCCCGACGTGGATGGCCCCAATCATAAAGGCTTGCTCCGTCGACGTTGGTTCCCGCTCGCCATGGAAGAGCCATCGACCATGTACGCGGTGTTGCTAATGGCCGCCTCTCACTACTGCGCCATCAACCCACATTCTGCAAACCTCATCGACTTGCTCTACCTCAAATCCAAAGCGCTGAACGAAATCAACTCTGCTCTTCGAGATCCCAAGCGTGCAACCAGCGACGCTGTCATTGGCGCTGTCATGAAGATGGCCGCGTATGAGGCATGTTTTGGTGACTCGGCCGTTTTCTCCCAGCACATGAAAGGGCTTTCTTTGATGCTCAAGATGCGCGGCGGTTTGAGTACGCTGGGTTTGGATGGTTTGTTGGAAAGGATGGTGGTGTGGATTGACCTCAACGCGTCGGTCATTTGTGGCCTGACCAAACTGTTTGGTAATGAGGCGTTCCCGACTCAGGTTGTTTTCGAGCAACCCGATCTTTACCACTTCGCTGGAATTCAATAATCGCTATGGCAAAGTGCTTGTGCATAATAGGGACATTATTCACTGGTGTGGATGGATGCTTAGCTCGAACGGTATGCGAGTAGCCAAGACACAGGCATGATGGTTTTGTCTGCTGTCATTACGTCTCAAAGGCTTCCACATGCGTATCAGTCTTTACTCCTGCATGTCTAACTAATCGTCTTCGGGGCCGAGACATGCTAGGAAGCTCGAGTAGTAATCGTGAAGCGAGACAGAGGTGATGATTATGCAGACTGCCCCCCTCAGCTGTGTCGATGAGGTCAGCCTCTTCTTAGACAACGCTCCTATGGTTGTGCACTCGAGCATGATAGGAAGTAGTATTGTATTGTATACTCCAAAGAAGCAAAAGTAGAGCGCACCAATCAGCATACTGCGAATCTCAAAGTAGCCCCGCATATATTTCCCGTTTCGGCAGTGACTCTTTGCGCAGAGTGCCTCGAACTTCACAAAATTTCGCTTGTGGCGCAGGGTCGATCGACCGAACCTCACAACATAGAATTTCCTGGCTAGGTTTCTTAACATACAAGACAGAGCAACTCGGTCTTGATCAAAACAGCCATCATGGAGGAAACGCAAAAGCCAGTGCACACCCTGGTGCTCGACACCGGTGCCATCATTAAAAACGAGCCCACCGTCTCGACCCTCATCAGCAAAGCCGAAAAGCTCGTCACCGTGCCGGCCATTATTTCGGAAATCAAGGATGAAACGACAAGGTCGCGTGTGGAGACTCTTCTCATGCCTTTCCTCACTATCAGACAGCCCTCGCCGGCCAGCATGAAATTTGTGACGGATTTTGCCAGGAGGACCGGCGACTTGCCCGTTCTGAGTAAGCCGGATTTGCAAATTATCGCTCTCACTTATGAGTTGGAATTGGAGAGGAATGGAGGTGATTGGAGGCTGAGGAAACTGCCTGGACAGAAGGGCTTGAATGGGCCTTTCCCGGCTAAGGAGGAGTCGAAGGCGGAGGTCGCTGAGGGCCAGACGCAGGAGGTTCCTGCGAGCACAGCAACTGATGCGCCTGTTGAGACTTCAGAGCCTTCGGCTGATGTTTCGCCACCTCAGGAGGAGGCCAAGACTGAGGTACCGAGCGATGCACAGGTTTCAGAGCAGCCCAAGGAGAACGTCGAACCCGCAACAGATGCCGCAAACACTGGAGCAGAGCAAACTCAGGACTCGACGAAGGAAGTTACAGAAGCGCTCGCTGAGACATCGATTCATGACGCGGCTCCGGCTCCGGCTCAAACAGACTCGTCTGCGAAGGTCGATTCAGCACAGAACTCAGCACCAAGCCAGGAAGATTCCGACTCCGATAATGATGGCTGGATCACTCCTTCAAACCTCAAGCAGAAGCAAGCCGAACACGCCCAATCCGACGTCTCGGATGCCTACCCTCAGAAGACGATGGAGGTTGCCGTTCTCACCACCGATTATGCGATGCAAAACACAATCCTGCAAATCAATCTCAACCTCCTCTCTTCCTCCATGATGCGCATTCGCCACGTCCGCTCCATGGTCCTGCGCTGTCAGGCCTGCTTCCTCGTCACTAAGGAGATGAACAAGCAGTTCTGCCCCCGCTGCGGCAAGCCGACGCTCACACGTGTGTCTTGCTCCACCGGCACCAACGGAGAGTTCAAGATTCACCTCAAGAAGAACTTCCAGTACAACTCACGAGGCGACCGCTACAGCATTCCCAAAGCCGTGGCCGGCGCATCCAACGGCAAAGTGAAGGGCGGCGGAAAGGGAGGATGGGGCAACAGCCTCATTCTGGCAGAAGACCAGAAAGAGTATGAGCGTGCTCTCACATCCGAGAAGCGCCACAAGGAGAGGAATCTGATGGACGAGGATTACTTGCCTGGCATCTTGACGGGTGACCGCAACAAGAGCGGCGCCAGGATCAAGGTCGGCGCAGGTAGGAATGTCAACTCCAAGAAAAGGCACTGATTGCCACCGGAGTTTTACATATAGATAACGAATGCTCATGACATTGCATCTTACTTTGACTCACATGATTGTTTTCAGGTCTACAATGTATTGCGCTGTGCCATGCTGGGCGCTTGGCGAATGTTGATGATTCGCGCGCAACGTTGTTCCGCGAGGCTCAGACTCCACCACCAGAGCGCAACCACGAACCGCACTATGGCGATGTCTATGCACGTATATCGTCAGTGGTGCCATGCAACAATTCGCATATTATAAGAAGTATGGCCAGGCCATGTGAATCGTAAGTTCACGCCTCTCAACCCCAAACATGCATTTCTCTTTCTGCTTCTCGGTTGCGCTTTTCGCTTCTCTGCCTGCCAATACATTGGCAGTTCCTAAGAAGGCTCACAATCAACGAATTTGCCAAAGATGCACTGCTCACGATTCATGCTGGCCAAGCTCTGACACATGGGCAACATTCAACTCCTCCATCTCCGGACGCCTGATTGCCTCTCGCCCTTCTGCAGCAGTTTGCCACGATCCTTCCTATAGTGAAGAACTTTGCGAAACTGCCAAAACAAACTGGACAAGCTCTGACTGGCGTACTGATCAAGTGGGCGCATACTCTGCGATCTTGTGGGAGCTTGGGAACGGGCAGTGTTTCCCTGATACACCGCGAGGCGAACGATGCGATCAAGGCTTGGTGGCACCTATGTCTGTCAATGCCAGCAGTGTCGAGGACATCCAGGCTGCAATCTGCTTCGCGGAAGAACACGATTTGTATCTTACAATCAAGAACACTGGGCACGATCACCTTGGCCGTTCTAGTGGCGATGGATCTTTCGCAATCTGGACGCACAACATGAAAGGACGAGACTGGCACGACACCTTCATCCCTGCGAATGCACCAGAGCACGTGCAAGGCATCCCAGCCGTGACTTTACAGGCTGGAGAGCAATGGCTTGATGTCTATCAAGATGCCATTGCGCACAACCGTATCGTCGTTGGTGGCTCTGCCCGCACTGTAGGCGCTGCTGGCGGATATCTACTGGGGGGTGGCCACTCGCCATGGAGCTTCTATTACGGCCTTGCGGTTGACAATCTTCTCGAAATGACAATCGTCACACCCACAGGGAATCACGTCACCATCAACGAGTATTCAGACCCCGAGTACTTCTGGGCCGTGCGCGGCGGAGGAGGTAGCGCATGGGGCGTAGTCACCAGTGTCACATACAAAACCCACCCACTGCCTACGCATATCAGCGTGGCGTTCTTCCAGGCCAACACCACCTCCGTGGAAGCCTGGCGAAAGGTGTATGCCAAATCCCTCCAGGCATTGCCTGAAATCACCGACGCCGGATTCACCGGTTACGGCAACACGGAAGTTGGAAAACTCGTGCAGTTCATCTTCCTGCAGCCAAATGGCACCGATGAGAGTCTGGTTGAAGGCACGAAAGGCTTTCAAGAGATCATGGCGCTGAACGGCACGGATGGTATTGACGCTGCTTTGGGCAATATGACGTTTCCGTCCTGGGATGCTTACATTCAGCTATTCCTCACGGACCCGAACATTGCTACCAATATTCAAGATGCCAGTAGACTGATGACGCCTGATGTTTTGAAGGACAAAGCGGACGAGCTTGTGGATCTGGCTGTTCGATCATATCCTGATTTGTCCCCTGGTCATAACTTTAGTAAGTTTCCCTCATCCCTTTGCACACTTATCTACCCGGCCTACTGGCTATTCTCGTCTGCAAATACCGCAGAAGCCACCGATAGCTACGGAGCACTGCCGCGAGATTCTATCTGAACCGCGACTAACAATCGCCAGTCGGCAAAGTCAACCCCAGTCAGCGCTTCAAAACCTCCGTCCATCCAATCTGGGCCTCCAGTCGCACAGTCATGAGTTTCGGAATCGACTGGCCCGACAACGCCACTACAGCAGAGAAGAAACGACGTAAGCAGGAGCTCGTCAAGGTCAGCTTGGAGATGGGAAAGATCGTCGGCCCAGATGGTGGCACGTACATCAACGAGGCTAACCCCTATGAGCCGGACTGGCAGAATGTGTTCTGGGGAACTAACTATGCGAAGCTGGAGAATATCAAGAAAAGGATTGACCCGAAGGGTTTGATGATGTGTAATCGATGCGTGGGAACTGATATCATTTATGAGCCGTAGCGCTAACTAAGTAAGGAAATTCTGCCTTTTTATTCATACATCTGAAGCAATTATGCGGTTGAATGAACTCGCGTCATCTTCGGTCTTTGACTAGTATCCTCGAGCAGAATTGTATGATACATATGCCCTAGACAGCATTGCCATCTGCCACATGGCCGTTCGCCGCGCATGTTTCAGGAGTCCAAATCACATCACTCCATTGGATCGAAAGCGTCGGCCTCAGCATGAAGTCTTGCATTTTCTCGCTTCAGGCTCTCGCATAGCTCTTGGGACCTGGCTTTCTCGTTTTTTTTCATTGCGCAACTTTCCCTTGGTCTTACTCAACGACAACGTCAGATCTGAATTCTCGTTCTCTAGCCTTTTGCACTCCTCCTGGGACTCTTCTTTCTCACGTTTGTGCTTGTCGCGAGAAATCTCCATGGCTTTGTAGTTCTTGATAAACTCGTCTAGGACCGTCAGGCGTTTGTCATTGCGTGGATAATCAGCGAATTGCTGCTCTACCCTGCTGAGTATGTCTGATTCTAGACTGTGTGGTGAGCGTGGAGGGACGGTCCTAGGTGTAGCAGGTGGTGTTGGGACGTGCGATGGTGCCGAGTCGGAATTGCTTGCGTAGAATTGATTTGTTTCCTCCCTTAGTGCCGACGGGCTGGTCGCGGCGGAGTCTGCACAGGAGCGATTGGGGTTTGTCGCGGCAGAGTAATACGATTGGGAACGGTCATGCGAGATCATGCTTCTTTTTGGAGATGCATACGTTGGATATCCACCTGCCCGTGAGCCTGGTTCTCTTGGCGTCTTTGCAGGGATTCCTTGCTGGTACGATGCGTGGCTGTGTGAGTGAGATTTGGTCGTTTGGTCCGGCAGTGGTGCGCTGCTACGTGACTTCTTCAAACGACGTGCGCACTCTGCTTCCAGCATCTCCATAGCGGCGCTAACTGCTTGGTCGCAATTGTCCTGATGGAACACACATAGCTTTAGCTGCATTAGCTCTTCGACTTGGCAAATCCCGTTCCAGGTCAGTATGGCGACCACTCTTGATGTCTTTAATGTGCTGAACGACTGCCTTGTATATGCGTGCAGCTTTCTGGTATTGCTCCTGGTCATGACCAGAGCCATCGTGTGTGTTCTGACAGTATGGTTTTCTCGTGCAGCGGTGATTGTCGGGACGGAGGGGACAGTAGGACAACATGAAGCCGGAGTTCAATAACGAAAAGACTGGATATCTGGTAATGGCGTCGGTGGATGCCATGATGCACCTTGCAAGCTGCTGATGTTTGATGTCTTGGTATGTAGCATGACCGTGTACGAAGACAAGATGGAATGTCAAAGATGCTGATTTTTGCAGCTCTGCTTCCTTGAGGTATCACAGCTTCAATATATAGTTATTGTACTGAGACCAGTAGGTCGCCATTAGAGAGATAATTAGACCCATTTGCCTAATCGGGTAGCTAATTTACAGGTGTCTGTCAGAAATCATGACAAGTACCCGCGATGTGAAACCAGGTGGCCGCAGATGTTGGCATCTGCCTCCTATCCTCTCCCAGCAAGGCACACCATTAGATAGAACATTTGGCCCACTTGCTGTATCTGGTGGCTAATCTCCAGGTGTCTGTCAGAAATCCAAGACAAGAACACGATGTGAAACCAGATGGCCGTAGATGTTGGTGTTTGCATCTAATCCTTTCCCAGCACAGCACACCATCAAGCGATGCCCAAACAAAGGATCCAGGAATAGTAGTAGTAGCAGGGAATTGAAGGTAGACGGAATTGACTCCCAAGTGTTGAGACATACAGACATGTCGCGGTTGAAGCTGCGACTATAGTGCCTAATGAGCTGATTAGGTTGTGAGACAGCGAAGGCCATTTCCGGTATGAACGATCGTAGTGAGTTGCATTTTCACCGATATAGCAAAGCGACTTGCAACAGTCCCATCTAGTACACTGATGCCGTATGGGGGAGTCCGCTGCACCATTCCATTGGACTGTTTCCCTACACACCAAAGCCGGAGTATGAGGGCCACGCAACACATATAGAAGAATGGTAGCCAGGTGTTGAAGGGGTGAAACGGCATCCTGTCGTCTGCGGCACTTTTCACGAGCACTTGAGAGTCAGTCGGTCAGGGAAAGCCGCCATCTGTCAATCAGCTTAGAAGAATGGTCTCCGAAGTGATCGAGGCTTGACGACAACTTTTTGGATGCCGGATTTTCTCATGTTCTGGCATTCCTAGCCTCACTCAAAGGATTCTTTCCGAACTCGTTCCAGTGTGGACGGTGCAGGTAGATGGGTTCTTCAAGTCCCTGTGACGGTTTCATCTTTCCACAAGTGGTGTGAAGTGCGAGCTGGGTGGGATATATAGACTCCTCCTCATCACATTTGTATTCGGGTCCATGTGGTTACAATCTTTTGAAATGAAAGACATGATGATTGAGGTCTGATGAGTCGGTGATGAACTCGCAGCGTTGTTGACAAGTTCACCTTCCGATGAAAGTCTGCCAAGCTCAAGCTTCCTCAGCAACAACAGCGGAAATGTATAGTAACGTCAGTCCATACTCTAATAAATCAACAGACAATTCCATATCGACTCTTGGGTAGTCCAAGGGACTCCTTAAGGGATTGCAAATAATGAGCAAATTCTTCATCGACAGCAATTCGCAGTCCGCAGACACCACGCCAGCACACGTAGACTCCCCCTCCTTCGGCTCGGCCGACGAAGACACCCTTCCATACCCCGCCGAGCTCGAGCGAAATGCGTTTCTTGCACCGGACTTTGATGCTCAAGCATACCTGTCATCCCTGAGAAATCGGCACCAAACGCTCGAGGACCTGCGCAGTGATCTCCGCCAGAGGAGCCAGCTGCTCAACCGTGAACTTCTGGACCTGGTC
The DNA here is from genome assembly GCA_030772445.1 of Cladosporium sp. MBC 237. Classification (NCBI taxonomy): domain Eukaryota; kingdom Fungi; phylum Ascomycota; class Dothideomycetes; order Cladosporiales; family Cladosporiaceae; genus Cladosporium; species Cladosporium sp. MBC 237. Next base: position 22,371 of record JAPHCH010000068.1, read on the forward strand.
AATGGCAATTATGAGGAGTTTTTGAGCTTGGGTGGAGACTTGAAAGGCGGCGAAGAGAAGGTCGAAGGTGTTAGAGTGGGTTTGCTCGGATTTCAGAGGGAGGTTGAAGGGATAAGGAAAGCTGTGCAGGACAGGGCGAGAGAGACAGGGGAACTGTTGCGAGAAAAGAAGGGCTTGAGGAAAGACGTTGTTCTTGGAAGAGCATTGTTGGAAGTCAATGAGAGACTCGAGGAGCTCGAGGAGAGACTTGGCATCAAGACGAAGGAGGGAGAGGATGAGGATGATGACAGCGAGGAGGACGATGTTGACGAGACTTTCCCCGACTCAGAGGGCTCGCTCATGGCTGGTACCGTCAGACGTTTAAGGAAGCAGTCGGAGCAATATCTCCTGATCGTCCACCAAAGCAGTAACATTGGATCAACCCATCCCTTCATATCAGCCTTACAGCCGCGATTCGACGAGGTGCGCAAGACGGTACTACTGGATCTCTCAGCTTCGCTGCGACAAGCTAAATCATCTGGTGACAAGTTGGCCATCATGGGCCTCACCCGCATCTTCGCAGTTCTTGACGCTGAGAGCGATGCCCTGAAAGTTCTTAAGGCTGGATGAGAAATTTCGGAGCTCAACCCAGCAAAACACAAACGGCTAATGCGATCACGCTGTGAACTTTCGACTACATGTCCAACCCAGAGATCCATACCCGACGGCACTTTTTGTCACGCTTGCAATCGGCGTGTAACGCCCGCTCACTGGCAGCTTAGACCACCACATCCAGCGATTGATGGTCCTTAAGGCCCGACAAACCTCCATTCACAGCAGTCTGGTCATCGGCGAACTCGCCATGCCTGGATCACATATTCCCGTTGAACTTTGTTAAAGCTGTCCTAAGATCGCAAAGTGGTTAACAAAAATCGATCGTGCGAGGCCAGCTGCATAGCAGCTTGCTGGTATGTGTTCTCCGTACCCTCTGCCCGCGGGTATGGAATCTGGTGCTTGGCCTTCGAGTGCTGTTCGGTTTTAGTCGTCCGTTGAGGGACGAATCTTTCGATCATCTTGAGCACTACAAAAGTACTGCCTCAATCAGAGCATGTGATGATTTGTGGCATGCGGACGTCTCGCTCCCACAACACCGGCATCCGCAAAACAGCTTTACTTGCACATATCCATCCATGTGACTTGCCGCGGTAGAGCGAGAGCGAGTATGAGATGCTCAAAACAACAGAAGGTCACATGAATCGTCCGTGTCTAATGTTCTGTAGGGTCAAGGCCGGACCGCGACGATCGCGGCAAAGAGAAAGGTGAAATGGAGTGTCAAAGGCTCGCTGAGCCCATGAGAGACATGCATTCGTTGGAACTGAAGAGGGTGTCTTCGCGCGACGCTTGTCGAGCCAGAAATTCAAAAATGCCTGCCCAAGCACTCATGCATGACATTGATCTTGAGGCGGTTCGCAAGAAAGATTTGGCAGCAATTTTGGACAGCCTAGCTTCCTGTTTGAAGAATGAGTGGGCCAAAGGTTACTAGTTAATCACGATGGATAAAAATGAGCTTGCTTTTGTTCTTGCATTCTGCTTTCGCAGCATTTGTATGGTATGATAGTTGATTTCTAGGTGCTTCTTTGAGTTATCTTACATGTACTCCAGTGGTTTGACGCGCTAGGCGTTCAGTGCACCTTGCAGGCTCATTGACAGCAGCTCTCGCTCCCTTGTGATTTCCATGTCTGCACTTGCAGTCAATGGCATAGCCATCAGTCTTCCCCCGTGTTTGAGCATGCTCTGCCTCAATATCGAGCAGCATTTAGGACTAGGCTCTGTGACTTCGCATTCTCTGCAATTCGCCCGATCATTGGGGGCGCGGTGCCCGTCCTCTAGGTGCCCTGCTTCTTCCGCCAGTCTTTTTTTCGCCGGCCTGCACCTTCGCCTTCGTCCTCTTCTTGAGCGCATCGAGTTTGGCCCTCCTTTCGTCGAACATGTACGCATCAATGCGAATCTTGTCACCGTAATCCTTGACGCCAACCTTGCTCATGTAGACCTTGTCCGCGCTCTTCCTGCGTGCGGTGATCTCGCTTTTCGAGCTGGGCACGCCACCGGTGTGATTCAGGGCACTGTAGTAGGTGAGCAGGTCATTTGCGGTCTTTGCTGCGGTAGGAAGAGTCTTGATGGCTGCTTTGTTGTAGCTGTAGGTGGAGGTTCGCCATTCCTGTGCACCGGGCACTGGGCGCGCGAAGCGAACGCCTAGCCGGCGAATGATTCCTTCATGGGAAGGTGGCGGAGGACGGGCATTCGGGTTTGAAGGGCGGTAGCCGGCTTTGGATTTGGTGATGTGCAGTAAGGGTGCGTTCGTGGATTGCTGGGTTGGTGTTGCGGGTGCGTCTGCCTTTTGCAGGGAAGCTGGGGTCGTCGCGAAGGTGCGCTGTGTGCGCAGTGAGGGCACCGCCGTCCTCCTGGCGAAAGTTCGCGCGAATGAGCAGCTTGGACAGGCCATTGTGATGTTTGCTGGATATATCGAACGCGAGCCTTGGAGTTGCTCCCTGCTCACCAAGTCTCGAAGCGCTGAAGTCGCGGAAGTGGTATTCCCGATCGGGCAAGGCGCCGCAAAGCCCATCAATTTCGTGAAGGGTCAATCAATCTTCATCAATTCCCTGACATATTGATTAAAACGGCGTTGCACTCCCGCGGCGAAGTCGAGCCCGCGGCCGGTCTATCCCACTCTCATCCATACTGTGCCAGTGTCAAGTGTCTGTCATTGGCAAGACAAGACCATCGTCGACCACATCACAACCATGTCAGCTCCTCCAGTCGGTCGCGCTGCAAGGCGCCTTGCAACCGACCTGCTCAGTCCCACCATGCAGAGGCCGCTCGTGTCGCTCCTTTCGCAAACCTACGGCAAGCCTGTCGAACTCAACATCGTTAAACTCGACAACCCTCACCTGAACTCCGACATTCTCGCCTCTCTCGTCACCCAGAAATTGAAGGATCGCATTAACACTCCGCGAAGAGTTGTCCGCGATGTCGTCTCGCGCGCACAGCTCCCCACCGCGCAATCTCAAGTGCCCTCACAAACCGACCACGCCGCTGCCGCCCTCAAGGCTCTCGCAAAGGACCCTTCTACCTCATCTCTGGCCCGGACGAAGGCTCCCATCGGCCACATCATGCACTCTCTCAGACTCAAGCAAGTCAGCAGCATAACCGTCAATGCTGCCGGTCGTCTCGGCAAGCGCATGACCGCCAACAGAGCAGACAAGAAGGATGCCAGAAAGGGTCTCACGAGCAAGGGTCCCGGATACGTTATCAGAGGTGTAAGGAAGAACCACACCGAGTACAGCTTCGAGGCTGGAAAGAGGAGAGTGGGTGCCTTTGGTATCAAGGTCGCGGTGGGCCATTCATGAAAGTCTTTTTAGCATTGGAGTTTGGAATTTTCTGGGAACTTGGGAGATGCTGCAGTGGATTTCGGAGAAACATGGGAGCTATTCAGATTCTACAAGAGAAGATATGTGGGCTCACGCGCTCCTTTGCTCTAATGCGGAGCAAGAGTGAATCGGCATGCTGGTACCCTAGCAGCCTTGATGTATACTTAACCACACTGTACAGTAGATCAGATACAATTCAAGATTTGTCACAAAGGCCCATCCCGAAGATCGACCAGTGAAGACCCATGCTACGAGACAGGACAACACATCTGGATATGATCATGCTCAGGGGTTCGAAAGACAGTTCTCGAGCACGTTACAGACACTACACACGGGCAGTGATTCTTGTACCTCAAATCGGAGCTCGAAAATCTCACATGGAAGTGCCTGGTGCACCGTCAGCAGGAACAAGTTGCCTTGCATCCGCTCAGGTCTCAGCCACGTCGTGGGCAAGGTGCGCTCTCGCCAATGTATCTCGCTTGAGGTCTTATGATGAAACTCTCTTCTATATCCTAACAGAAAGACCAGGTCGCTGTCGTCTCTCGTTACTGTTGGACAGTGTTCGCCTCGCCGTCTCGGATGCCTCGAGACTTTCTTGAGGTCTCTCTTCAGGGTCTCAATATGCTCTAATGATAGGTATCAACGTCTATGCTGAACTGGCAACAAGCCCAGCGCGGTTGTGCATAAGTATTCTCAGCCTCTACATTTTTTGGAACTCTTGATTAGCAAAACACTCTCACTTTAAAGTCCACACTTAACTACAAATCATTCGTCAGCCAGCTACCTCTTTGAAGACCTCACAAACGAGAAGAGCGCTCAGAACATCATGCACCTCCAACGGGTTAACCTGGCCTATGCCCAGAACATCAACACCTGTCTCGCGATTGAGAACCATCGTTCATGTCCCAACAACCCTCGCTGGATCGAGGAAGATTGGCAACCCACCTCTGTCCGTGACCTCAAACATGCACGCAATGACCTCGAAAACCACTGGAGCTCGTTCGATCACGACCACAGAGTCGAGCGTTCGAAAGCGTTGATCCATGGTCAAGTTTGCAGGGACCACGAAGTGTATTCGAAACGCCTTCAACAAGCAGTCATGATTCGAGGTTATGCTCGTGATGACCGCAAAGGACCGCGATCCTCAAAAAGAAAAGCAAACCCAAGGTGTAGATGTACACGCACTACCGGGTCTAAAACGAAGAAAGCAACAAGGGCTTTGCATCAGCGAACGCCTGAAATGGAACGTAAATTGCGTTATCCTCTGGACGCGGAGGAAACAATGGATGATACCGAATCCTCGATCTTCATTGCAGGTAAATACTCGCAGTGGAACAGTTTAACTACAGTGCTAATGGTATCTTGTAGGTTTCGGCTTCACGCCTCGGTCCATCACGCCGTCAAGCAGCGGTTTGAGTCCCATGCACCGCCTTTCAATTGACTCAGATGCACAGCAAATCAACAGCACGCCAGGCTTCCAACCGGCTACTCCGAAGTATAGCATCAGCGACACCGATGATGTCCAATTCCAGCCCATCACACCGGATTCCGCTATCCAGACTGGTGGCATGTGTCGGGACAACGTTGCGGGTAGGCTTAGCATGGAACCATCCTTCGTCAGTAAGGGGGAAATGGATTTAGATTCTCTCATGCACCACAGTCATCACCTGCAACATGAGCATGATCTGACTTCACTGAATTCCGAAACTTACCAGGACAAGCTGGAGAAGATCGAACTGCAGGCACAGCTCGTGTCTTGCCGCCACACCATCTCAGACCTGCAGACCCAGATTACGTCTCAGGGTGAACAAATGACCCAGCTTCACAAGAGGATTGCAGGCTTGGAAGGTCTGGCCGCCGTAGTGCGCAAGTTTAACGGTGATTCTGCTGCCTATCTTGAGCACCTGCAGGACCAGTGAATTCGCCGCACTCACGTGGTTTGTGCATCAAGGCTCGCTTACTTCGTCTCGTTCACCGTTCACTGACCTTTCGGACTATCTGATTGGAAGCACGTCCTGACACTCGCAACCTTAAGACACCACCAACTCACCAATCTTATCCATTGCTTACCCCTCTTCCACCAAAGCACACACCTCGTCAATACATAACCTTCCTCTTCACACTTGCCTTTAAGCACCACACAGTACTCCAGAATACCACACTTTTCGCGACTCATCAACAGCACGCGGCATGGCCAGCCCCATGTACTCCATCGTCTCCATCTCAACACAAAGCTTCACGGTAGCTTGCCCGATGCGTGTGGATAACATCCGCTGCAGGAACAAACCGTCTTGCGACAACCGGAAGGATGGTGAAGGCTCCCGCGACCCGAATGCTAATCAAAAAGCCTTCGAACTTCAGGACAAGATCCTTCAAGACATAGAGGAAGGAGTTCCATGGGGAGATATCAAGCGTCCGGTCGAGAAGCTGATGGCCTTGCGACTCTGCATGAAACACCAATCCCTCAGTCATGAAGCCGTCCGCTGCACCTTGGATCTATTGGTACGCGAATATGACACCTTCAAATCCACACCCGTCAACACTAGAGCGCAAAAAGTTCCCGAGCCCCTCCAACCACCGCAAACCGACCGCCTGCATCCAACTTCCACTATTCGGATCAAGCAGAAGTCTGGTCAACCATTATCTGCGCTGAAGCCTCAAGCCCCAGCATCGCTCACGCCACCATCTTTTGGCAAAAACATGCCTTTCAACAATACAAACCAATTTTCCCTTCCTTCAGTTCCCGGCCAGGAGCTCGCAAATGCAAAGCCCTCTAAACCGGCCAAATCGACAGATGAAAAAGAAGCGCGCAAGTTTGATTTCGATTTTGGCGTTACAAAGGCGCCCGGAAGGACTCTCACACCACCAAGAACTCCTGAGCACACCAAATCCAAGACCAACGCACGCGATTTCTTCAGTATTGCCAAAGCACCAAAAGAAGCTCTCACATCACCGATCACACCAGAGAAGAGTACTAGCGGGCCCAAAAGCGTTGCATACAACAAACATCTTCTTCCAGAGAGGCCGAAGGAGAAAATTACACCACCAAGCACACCAGAAAAGGCCAAGCCGAAAAATACCACATCTTCTACGGAAATCACCCCAGATACCACGATCTCTGCCACCTCCGCCACGCCTATGCCTACATCTCGCTGTTCTCGCTCCCCCGTGTCTCGCAAAGTAGAGCACCACTTCTCTGACTACCCCCATACGGATACCCGCAGCTCCGTCTTAGATGAGCTTCTGGACAACTTTGAGGCCTTAGAGATACGGGCCAACAAATTGGAGCAAGCAAATAAGAAGCTCCAAGATGAAAATGACGCATTGCGCGCGCGTTGCAAAGCTCTGGAAACAAAGAAATGAATGCGAAGATTGCTGGTTTGCGGTCTTAACCACGGTTGGCTTTTGTTTCTGGGAAGGATGTCTCTTTTTAGCACCTGCGGTTGCCTGATCTCGCGTTTGTTTGCACGCATTTGACCTTACGATTGCCGTGGCTTGAATGGATGCTTTTGGACTAGATTGGATAGCTGCAAGTATCCATGGGTCAATAATTTCTTTTAACTGCTGTTTGCTCGTTCTTAGACAAGTTTACTATCTTAAACTGGCGCTGAAAGAAAGGCCAGAAAAATAAAAGCGTCCTTACTCTCCCTTTCCAAACCACCAATCACCCAACCATCCAAATCCAATCCGGAAGAGAACGACACATCCAAAAAGAAAATGGCGATCTCCACTTCTCCCGTTCGACTCAATGTCTGCCAATTGGTCACCACCATGAGCGCCCCAAGAACATGCGCCCTGCACGTCGAAAACCACCTCACCCAAACCACAAATGCTGCGGGAACCTGGCAAACTGGGTAGATTATTTTGGCGCCCAGAGTTATTTCCACGACTACCGTGATGCGGGATATACGCCTGAGAGAGAACGGGCCTACCAAGACCACCTTTCCATCATAAAGCCCCTTGATGCTATCGACCGCCACAATACAAACGGAATCCCACATTGGGACAATTATGAACAAAAAGTCAGAAACTTCCTACCGTTCTGGCTCTGCGCAGAGCACCAACAACTCATCGATGAAATGGTTTGTTGTGCCATGCATCAGCTTCGCGAGCATTTAAGGCGCTACAGGAACCCCGATGGCACCCCACGAGACCCGGACGACGGCCAACATGCCACGCCACAGGGACCGCACGGCTCGACGTTGGATCTTGGTGGCTTGACGGCCGCGGTGCTCAGCGACTACGGCAAGGACGCGCTCTTGCAGATCATCGAAGACTTGAAAGTCCTGGCCGACGAGCTTCTTGCACGCTGTCTGGGTCTGGAAGATGATAATTCGGCGCTTGTCGCGGCGTTGACAGGCGTCGAGAAGAACAATGAGCATGGAAGCGACCGGAAAATCAAAGATGAGAATTCAGCGCCTGTCGCGTTGTCATCGTCGGGCATCAAGCAGAGCCGTGAGGATGGAAGTGATCGGGATATCAAAGATGAACCCGATTCATGAGGATAGGGCTTGGAGCTTGGAAACAGAGACCTCAGGTCGGTTGTTGTGGAGAGGCGAGGCATCGATCGCAAGTCTGAACGGTAGTGACAATACTTGGTCGAAGTGGGTTTGATTTTTGCACATTCATTAACAGGTTTGGAAGGGTGCAGTGGCAGCTTGATGGTTTTGCGAACATCGTTTCGCAGAAACGTTGGCTCAGATCTGGTATTGCGATGAGCGCTTTCTACATTGCCTCTAGGTGACGGGAGAAGTCATGAAAATGTATTGGTAGATCAAAAGACTTGCTTCTTGTCACTTTCTGTCTCTGTTTTGCATTGTCCAATCCATCGGTTGTATCTTGCTGATCCTGGCCCTGTTCTGGCGATTTACGACACGCTGAAGCCCTAAGACAAGCCAGGGGCATTGATTGTTGATCACAGGCTGTGCAACCGTTCGGCTCGAGAGGCGCTTCAGGTCTTGACTATCATGACTCCTTTTATGTCTCACCAGCTCTCGATTGACACTTGGAGACACGACATATAAATCCAGGAACACTGCTTTGGGCGCATTCGAACTTGTGAAGGGACACATCACAAAATGGCCCTGCAAAACCGCGAACATGGCAACGTGAAGGATATTCAATCACGACCGATCCGTCATCGATCCTCTCGAGCAGCTCAACAAGGTCTTCTCGCAAAATGACTTTTACTGGGGAAAAACTCTTTCGGAGAGCCAACTCCGAATGATGATCAATTCATCTATATGTTTCGCATTGTTCAAATCTTGCGAACAAACTCACCAGAACCCACCTCAGTTCGTCGGGTTCGGCAGATGGACCAGTCTGCTGTCCCAGTCTGCACAATCCTTTAGACATTTATCTCTGACGTTTTTTCCTTTGCGAACATCGTAAACGCTATCTTCCTGCCAAGACTAGGATCGCAAAGACCAGGTGCCTATACTGAGGCTGCCGTCTCCCATGTATTGGCTGATGATGCTTTTTGAATCTGACTAGGCGAACAAAGAACCAGCTAGGCACCGGAAAGAGTCTAGTGTGCGAAAACATCGGGAGCTGTCTTCTCTCCGATCCCGTCACCAAAATGGGTCTAGTGTGCGAGAAACGCTACTATCTGATAGCGGCGCCACCGTCGCAGATAAGCGGAGCTCAAGAGTGAAGCTTCAAAGCGACAAGTTTAAGGCCGACAAGCACGCTCTTCTCGCTTCCAACTCAGCCGCACCATGATGGCGCATAAATATCACCTCATGGTATATCCGTGTAATAACGTCTGCCTCACATGTTTCTAATATCGAGCGCATCTGGGCATCACGCTTCATTGGCATATCTATCGCCGGCGACAACTACTTCTCAACACTGGTCGCGCTAACATGATGCAAGAGCATACTATCGTCCTCATAACCGGAGGTATCGTATATCGTCATCGTTGGATGAATACATTGCTCTTCAGTATGCTGACTTCGAGATTGATCGCATAGCAAATTCTGGGATCGGATACGAGTTAGCTGGACAATTGGCGGCTAGGACTGAGTATCATGTTATCATTGGGTCACGCTCTCTGGAGAAGGGCATGAAAGCAGTACAGGACTTACAGATACGCGGGATCTCTGGCTCTCTTGAGGTACTTCAGCTTGACGTAACGGACGAAGACTCAATCGCACGAGCTGCCGACTTCGTCCGCACTCAACATGGTCGCCTCGATGCCCTCATCAACAATGCGGGAATAGCCGGTTTGAGCAGCGGTTCTTTACGAGAATGTATGCATGAGTGTTTCGCCACGAATGCGGTTGGTGCAGCCCTTGTCGGTGAAGCGTTCGCGCCTTTGCTGCTCAAATCAAAGGGTACACCTCGTCTGCTCAATGTCTCGAGTGCCTCTGGTTCGATCGAGCAGACTCTTGGCAATCCCTCGGAAATGCACAAGCAGTCCAAATTCCTACCATATGCAGCCAGCAAGACTGCTATGAATATGGTTAGCGCATTCCAGGCTAACTCCCTCGGCGCCTCCGGCAAAGTCTTTGTATGGTGTCCAGGCTTTACAGTGTCCAACTTGTCGAACATGAATACCGCTGATATGGGTGCGACATCAGCGGTCGACGTTGCAAAATATGGCGTTGGGATTATCGACGGTGAAAGGGATAACGAGGCAAATTGTTTCCTTAAGAACGCGGGGCAGTGTCCTTGGTGAAAAATTACTATACTCTGCCAACCTGTGTCATTTGTTGCTGTTTTCAGTGTCTTTGCCCGATCTTGCATCATATCTTGCTCAGGCCATGCCAAGTTCGTTATTAGATACGTTAGCGCATAATCCCCAACAAGGCTCTGCCGTTCGTGTCTGGTTGCACAGAAGACGAGAGTCCAGCGCATACCCATCAGATGCCCAGCGTATTGCCACGTATACGACTTTTCAAGCTAACGGATGCCGGACAGCTTGAATAACGAGATCGGTATGCAATTGCGATGATGATTGATAAAAATCTGTTGAGCATTCAACATGCGCATTCCATTTCAGAAAGGATTTGTTCCGACAATATTGCCTAATGTCTTCCCGTCTTCCTTTGGACGTATATACCAAAACACAGTATTAACTCAAAATCTGTGCAATGCGAGCAAGAGTCTACTTGTCCCAGACTTATTGAACTGGTCAATGTTACTAAAGGCTATGTTGCTCATCTTTCGTGAGTACTCGAAGGCCGGGTTCCAGCACGGCTACCATCTCCCGATTTTGCAGCGGTGTCTATGTCGTTGCTGAGATGGAGCTTCCATTTTGGCCGGATGTGACTAGGAGCCTTGTCCTTAAAGCAATCTGCGATATATTTACCTAGCACCGGCAAAAATTTGAAAGCGCTGCAAAGTTATCAATCATTAAGCAGGTTTGTATATGCCGAGGTCGTGAACACTTCCTATCCTGAGCCTCCTGTAGAAACAAAAAGTCTTTGATTAGATTATAGTCAGTATACGAGAATTTTGTTAGGAACAGAGGATGACTCCCGAAACAGGGATGTAACTGTCCACTACGCTCATCTAGAAAATAAATAAGATTAATAGGCATTAGCTGGATGAATTTGGGAAAGAAAGTGTCAGTGGGTCCTTGCGTAATGCCCAGCTTAACCCTCTCTCCCATTTTGTACCCAAGAGCTGGCTATGAATAGCCTCGAGCAATTTATTGGGCCAATCTCCCGCAAACCACTTAGGGGGGGCGTTGCGTAGAAGAACACCCCAATGGGCCAGAATGCAAAGCGCACGAGGCTCATGCCGTGCGATGGCATCTAAAAACCTGGAGTGCTCGGTCGCTAGGGTTATAGGCCACTGCAATATATAGTCCCAAGAGCGAGGTTCTGATGTAGTGAGAGTATAAATATACTTCAACTTGGCCACTGCAGTTGCCAGTAATTGGTTGTATGCTTCGGAGTCGGAGGAGTCTGTATTCTCCTCTGCTTCGAAGGCCAAAATCCAGTTCAAGGAGTGATCAAGACCATATGGGAGGGAATGTTGTGTTGCATCACCACTTTGTTTTATCAGGGTCCCGATCTTGCTCTGCATCAGACGCACCCTGACGATATCGTTGTTCAGAAGTCCCATGGTGCTTCGGATCGTTTGAAAGAGACTGAGGGTGATGTCAACCGGCTCCAAGTCGTCCACAACCCCAAGGAACAAAGTGACAAAACAAATGAGGATGCTGAAGCAAAGCAAAGGGTCTGCAAGCTCTGTTGTGACTGTTGAGCCAAGAACACGAATACCCACGAGGGCTTTGTCGTAATGACTTCGAGCTGCTTGGTATGGCTTTTCGTCCACAAGAGATCTCGGGCCAGACTGATGTATCTGATGCGCAGCGGCAAAGCTGAGTATAGCATGCATCAGAAAAGGATGGTGGAGAGCCAACTGGGGAACATGCTGTTGCCATATGTCTCGATGGGTCGTGACGTCTCGACGCGGTACAGTCAAGGAGGCGTGCAGCGTGAAGTCGTGCAGCAGACCTAGATCATAGAGCGAAAACGAAACATTCGTTGTTGCAGGTATGGGTGGATCAGATGACTGATGTTCACCAGCGATCATCGACGTCCTGTCCATAGACCTTCGCAGCTGGATGCGATCGATGGCCGATTCCCAAGCGCGGTACTCGCATGGCAGGCCTTTCTTGCTGCAATTGCTACACTGCGGGGCTCGGTAATCGCATTTAATCCGCCGCGCCTTGCATTCGCTGCAGCCGAGACGTGACTTGGAATGTGGTCTTTTTGAAGACATAAGGACATGCAACTGTGTTCACTGGAAGGCCCACGGGATAGACTCAATCCGTAACAAATCAAGCAGGGCATAGGTGAGGAAGAAGGAATTGCTACCTGAGGTAAGGACGTGGCGTGCTAAGCCTCCTCCTTCGAAGCAGTTGAAAGCTTACTACAGTAGGTAGTTTAACTGCGGCTAGTACGGTTATGTGGGGTAACTCACGCTCGATACGCTAGCGAAGACGAAAAGGATGCCTTGAAAGCCGGCTCCTCGCAGCTTCGCACACTAGACCCCTCAAGGCATCGAGTCCGGCTCTCTTGGGAATAAGAACGCACTCTGTCATTCCTTGCGTTAGAGTTAAGCGTGGTCAAACTTCAGTCTTGCATTAACGTTTGTGTTCGCAAGCTAGACTGTTCATAGATTAGTGTGCGATCTAATCATGCCTCCTGCGAATCAAGGTCTGGGCTGACAAAACGCATGTTCTCCATCTATATATAATGATAGTGACCATTGCAAGCCCATGTCCTCAACGATCCATTGAAACCTGAACACAACAGCCAAGTCCTCCTTTGTTACGATGAACGTACGCAATATCCTCGCAATATTTTCCTTGAATATTTCAGCATCCTATGCGTGCCCAGGTCACTTCCGACGCGGCGCCAACGGCACAGTAGCCTTACAGACCTACGCCGTTCAAACGCGCATTCAGCCGCCAATACCTACGTTGAATACTGCAATAGCCAACGTCCGAGTTTGGGATGGATACGGGGTCAAAGATCCCGGGACTGTCTTCATCGAAGGCGAGAACATCGTCGAGAGCCTGGGAAAGGTTGATCATATTGTTGATGGTGCCAATGGCATTCTGTTGCCGGGGTTGATCGATGCCCACGCCCACCCAGGCTCGATCGAAGACCTTGAGACCTTGAGCAGCTATGGTGTCACAACAGTGTTCAACCAAAACTGCCAGGACTATGACTTCTGTGCCTCAATGCGCAGTCAAACAGGGCTCACGTCCTTCTTCACCGCAGGCCTTTCCGCTAAGGGTCCTGGTAGCAGTCATGCTAACAACTCCGACTCGCCACTTGACAAACTGATCTGGGACCCTTCGCAAGCCCAAGGTTATGTTGACGATGTCTTCGGGAACGGCTCAGATTGGTTGAAGATTGTGTCAGAGGAGAATGGCCCAGACCAGGTAACGCAAAATGCGTTGGTTCTCAACGCACACGGCCTCGGCAAGCAAGTGAACACTCACGCTGCGGATCTGAAATCATACATCATGGCTATCATCTCCAAGTCCAACGGGCCGCAACACATGCCTTTGGATGGTCTACTCAACGAGACTATGCTTGATCTGATGCACTCGCAACGACAGTATGCCACCCCGACTATGAACGTCTTCTACCAAACTCTGCATATACCGGGCGCCGGCGCCGTTCTTGGCCACCCTGGCATCTCTTTCGAGGAAGCCTGGTCATACATAAAAAAGAATGTAGCGGCTTTACACGACAAAGGTATACCGATTCTTGCTGGTACAGATGCAACCACGCCATATGCTGGTTTGGCGCTGCCGTTTGGCACTTCACTACACGATGAGCTGTGGTATCTCACTGAGGCTGGCTTGTCACCACAAGACGCTTTACGTGCTGCTACGATGATGCCAGCGTGGGCACACAACATCGCAGATCGCGGATCCATTATGCATGGCATGCGTGCCGACATGGTACTTCTCCAGCCTGACGCGGACCCTCTCAGAGCGATCAACGATACAAGGAAGATTGCGCGTGTCTGGGTAGGTGGCTTGGAATATCGGAATATCTCCAGAGGCGTGTGAAACCCATGTCTTTCACTCCCGAATCTAATGTCCAAGAAGAAACGGCTGTTGTAGAGCTGGAAAAGAGGGAGATATCTTTTAGGCCCCATGCCAATCGTTAATCCACTTCCCGCTTTACCATTCAGAGGTAAGGTGGGAGGCTCATGTTGGTAATTCATGTACACTATCGAGCTTGCTAGTCTGGTCTGGCCTGGTATGAGGCTTTCCTTTGAACAACCGATGCTAATTAGATCCTCGAACAATTTCTACCAGGGCGCTACCAAGTTCCTAGAATCGAAACATATGGATAAGACCTTTCTATTCGTCCAACACGGTTTTCGTTCTTGTAACCTCTGATTGAACTTCAACTTGTGATTGTCTACGGTCTGTTCATCCCGAGGGGGACAAACCCTAGTCTCTATCAAATTGCCCAATGAGTTTCATATAGTAACTCTAATAAAATGTAGTGATTTCCCTATGGAAACTCCAGCCTTTATCAACACAAAATAATATATCAATAGTACATCACTCACAGTAGCCGCACCTTCCTAATCCGGCGACCTAAGTGGAATCCCTCGGCTTATGACTTATACCCGAAGATGTGGACACCAGCATCACCAAATCGCCCCTCTCCATCCGCATTGATTACATAGCAGCCCGTCTCGCAACATAGCCCTTCTCATATAGCACGTCACCAAGTTTATTATACATCCTAACAAACACCACAACTTCACCTTCCAGCCCAAAACATCCACCCTGAAACATAACCGATCAGGAAACAACAAACACAACACCAAAAAAATAACAGAGGCTATATCCCCACAGAGCCGCACCCTCGTACACCCCCATCCAATGTCTAAAAAACAACCCGACCTCCCTCTCCCCGCTCACCCCGACGTCGACTCAATGCTGGCGCGCAAATTCGGCCGCGAAGTAGCAAACTACTTTTCCGGCTCGCCACTCAACCGCCTAGGCTTCTTGCGCGCCGACCACGTCTTCCTGAGCCGCGCGCTCAAGCACCCCTCCACGTCCTTCATGCTGTGCAAGGACCTGCAGCCGCTCGTGCAGTCGTCCGACAACAAGAAGCTGCAGTATGTCAAGTTCGAGGACGTCAGGCCTGTGATTGGCGAGGATCCGTATGCGAGGAATGAGAAGGAGATGCAGCAGGCGTATAATTCGGAGGAAACGGTGCCGCAGATGATTTTCTTGGGGATTGATGAGAGTGATAAGAATGGGCTGGATTATCAGGGGAAGAATAGGTATATTGGCGCGCCGTATTTTGCCGTGGACGTCACGCCTAGAGGGAGTGTTAAGGCGGCTTGTGAGGATTTGGTTGCGAAGGTGGAGAAGGGTGGTGTTGAGTTTGGTAAGGGGAGGCTTATGGAGTTGGAGGCTAGTGATGGTATGTTTGATCTCCTTCGATTCTCCATCCTCAACCAAGATATGCTAACCCATTTTCTTAGCCGCCATCTACGCCGAAGCCCGCCAACTCCTCGACTGGAACGCTCGCAACCCTTTCTGCGCCCAATGCGGCCAACCAACCATGTCCGTAAACGGAGGATTCAAACGCGCCTGTCCGTCCACAGATCTCGCCCGTAAAGCCGCAGCACCCCTGTCCACCACCAACGCCGCACCCGTCGATCCCACGGAACGTCCTCCCTGCGCCACGCGCACTGGAGTTTCCAACATCAGCTTCCCTCGCACCGATCCTACCGTCATCATGGCCGTCGTGAACCACGCGGGCGACAAGATCCTTCTCGGACGTCAGAGGCGCTGGCCGCCACACTGGTATTCGACGCTTGCTGGTTTTGCGGAGCCTGCGGAGAGTATTGAGGAGGCTGTGAGACGAGAGGTATATGAGGAAGCCGGCATATACGTCGGCAGAGTGGTTATTCACTCTACGCAGCCTTGGCCGTACCCGGCGAATTTGATGATTGGTGCGGTCGGCCAGGCTGTGCCGGAGGGCGAGACGATTGATCTCGGGAATGACCCTGAGCTGGACGATGCGAAGTGGTTTGATTTCGCGGAGGTGAGGGATGCGCTGAGAGTGGGTACCAGTGGGCTTGGTGATGCGGCTGGTCCGGAGTATAAAGAGGGCGGTTTGAGGTTGCCTCCTAGCACTGCGATTGCGAATCAGCTCATTACCAGCGTTGTCAATGGGTTCGTTGGGACTGAATCGAAGATATAGAAGGGTATAAGGGAACCGTGATGATTTGATGTGAATACAGAGCGGCCTAGTATACAGGCCTAAAGAAATGATATAGATGCTTTGTACAACGCTTTCCGCGTAACGCCGTCCGTGACCGAGTGAATCAACTCAGGGTGCTCAAGTCCTTTGTGGGAGGGCTGTTGGGGCCCCTCATCTCGCCGTTCAAGCTCATTCCAGGGCCGTTGGTGCTGCTCAACACCACCTCGTGGATGTCCTTCGTTATCCGGTCGCTGAGCTGGGCCATGTCCTTCTTCAGCGCATCCATGAACGCCTTGATGTTCTTCTGTACCTCCTCGGGAGTGAATCCCAGCTGACCCACGGCCATCCTTACGACGCCCAGTCTCTCCCTGTACTCCGACGCACCGGCCAAATCCCTGACACTTGTGGCAACATCCTTCACAACCGTGTTCGTCTTCGCACTCGGCATCAATCCTCTGGGACCCAGAATCCTGGCAATTCCAGACTTGCCGAGCTTGGGCAGGCTGTCTACGTGGCACAGGCAGCGCTCGAACTCAATGCGGCCGTCCTTGACCATATCAAATACGTGTTCCTCGCCAACGAGCGAGGCACCAGCGGCTTTGGCGGCTTTTCCAGCGGCACTGTCGGGTGGTGCGATCACGCAAATGCGCATGTCGGTCCTGACGGGGTGTGGAAGGCGCATGCGATTGCGGATGACTGCGCCGTTTTTGAGCGTCTTGAGACGGACGTGGAGCTCGTACTTGGAAGAGGAAGGGTTGCGGCCGACTTCGGTGGCGCGAAGGTAGCTAGAGAGAGGCGGTCATGTTAGCATTCATAAGGGTCTTAGGGCGCCATTTTCGGCGTGGAAAAAGCATACCGCATGGCATCGACCAGGCTAAATTGCAGGGCATCTCGGAGGTCGGGACAAGTGTAGGTGTTGCTGGACTTTTTCTTCTTTTTCGCGGTTTTCGGGCCTCTCGAGGACGACGAGTCTTTCTTCTTTACTGCGTTCAAGAGCGGAGAGGATGTGTGAAATGGGCGGAGGAAGGGTGGAGGGGCGACGGCGGCGCGCGCGGTGCGGAAAAGGGTTGTTGGCGCGGCCTTGGTGAGGCATGAGGGGCAGTATCGTGCTGCTGCCATGGCTGTGGTGGTGGTGGTGGTGTTGTTGTTGTGGTGGAAGGGCAATTGGCTCTTTTCCAACACAGACTCTCGCTTCCTATCTCCAGCCTGGACATTCGCATGCGAGCATGCCTCCAGGCACTTCAGACGTCGAGAGTCGGAGAAGCGTCGGGGGTGAGCCGTGTCCGTAAGGTGGTCCGAGCGTGGCATCACATACATCTTTCCTTCTCGCATTCATGCGCACCCATCGATACTTGTTGGCTACATACATCGAAAGAGAATATGTACGATTTGTCTCGTAACCAGACGGTGGAGACATTTCCGAGTGATCGACATGTGGCGTCGCATTGCTCCGTCTTCACCTGATACACAGTCATACCATTCTACAATGTCGCGGTGACCTGGTGACTATAGCGCAAACTTGGACATCACGACGTGCTGCATCGAAGATCTCAAGACAAAGCGATAAGTACTGGATGGCGTTGATGTTCAACGAAAAGTCACGTGGCCAGGCGCTCCATCGAAGGATCATACCAACGACTCGCGGACTCAGCAGGGTTCTAGGATTAATCCATCCTGCACTGAGCTAGACTCCACGAGAAGTTTCGACACAGCCACGCCGTCGACGACGGCCAAAATCAAAATATAGAACTGCTCAAAGATGTGAACCAACATTATTCCGACGTTACCACCACCCCAAAATGCCGTCTCTTCACGAATTGACCGCTCAGTATCCGATCCTCAAATGCCTTGCAGAGTGGCTTTCCACAGTGGATCTCTACCATCTTGCAATAACGTCCAGACACAACTACGATCATATTCTTGCTTCAAAGCCGGTCTTCGACCGTCTCAAACGCCCAGCACTATGCGATGGACGTGGCCTTCGGCAGCGACAAAATTTCCAGGGTAGGTATGCGCTCTACCCAGGCTCACCGGGCAGCTATTGCAGAGATGAGCCTTTAGAGGTACGGCTATGGGCAACGAAGTGTGACGAAGCGGGCGCATTACCTTGTCGGAAATGCGGAGTCAATGTTTGTGAGGTATCAAATTTTGCGAACGAACCAACACTGGGGTCGCCTTGCTGAATCTTCGAGCACCAGGAATGCCGTTCCTACAACCGGGAGCCACCAGAGTAAGCCACCTGGCATCATGAAGCTACGACTGCAATGCTGATCTCGCGCGAACAGCCACGTATTCGACAGGCGACCTCACGTACGTTCATCGCAACACATAGGTCGTGTTTTCTGCCTGTGTGACGCCTGCGATGCCGTGCAAGAATCGCAGCTCCAGGGACAATTTCTGCACGAACTTTGCGATTGCGACTTGGCCTTACGCTGGATATGCTCCCCTTGTGCGAGTGAGGAGATTGAAGCGTGGAGAGAACACATGACTCGCTTCACCGTCGAAGAGGCAGGCAACGATGCATTTGACGAGTCGGATGACTGTCAAGATACCAAGCATTTGATGGACAATCCAGGTAGATTGGCCGTGAGTGGTCCCAGCCCGGATGCATGTAAATGTTCGAAGTTAAGCTGACAGTTCATTGAGTTCTTCTGCCCATGCGGTGCGTCGGTTCCCAAAGAAGCCCCAGTGAGGTGCGCTTTGTGCAAACGACGACACAGGGACGAAGATGAATGAGAAGATGAGGAAATCGAGTTTGAAGCTCTGCATCCCCCATCTGAGGTACGTGCCTCCACATCAAGGTCTAGTTGCGATTTGAAACCTGATCGTCCTATCTCTCCATCTGTTCAGACTGTGCTGATAGGGGTGACAGAATCCTTGCTATCCTGTGCTCGGTGGGAGAAATCAGCCTAACATCCCATCCGCCCCATATCCAAAGCTGGCTTATGATGGGCCGATATGGCAGGTCTCAGAAAGTGCAGAGAAGTAGTAAACTGGTGCTCGTATGACGAGTATGGTACAATGCACATGAACATAAAATATCCTTTCCACACAATCGCTACGAAGCGCCTACTCAGCTTGCTGCCATACTTCACTGGGGCAAAATGATTCGACGCTGAACTGATTTCAGCTCATGTATTGCTTACTCTCTAGTACAGTGGGGAGAGGAGCTCGGTCTGCAGCGCGCCGGTCTTTGCAACGCCTTGTGTGACCGCCGTGCAGTGGCGAGACCTGCGGGCGAAGCGGTGGCTGCTTATTACTTGGCCGTCTCAGCCTTGCAATAAATGAGCACCACCACCAACGCCACCTATTATAACTCTCAACTCGCGCTTCTTACAGCTATTATTCGCAGAGCGATTTGTCGATCAATTACGATTCTGTCTATGAGTATGTCCGCGGTCGCAGGTCTCGACCAACGATACGACTATGTTCTTGCCTTATTCATCAGATGGGAAACGCCGGCCGATCCTGCAAATGAAGACGATCAGGTCGAGCTGGAACAACTGAACTCAATGCAAGATCAAGCTGTGCAACTGAGGAAGCTTTTCGAAAAGGTCTACAAATTCGAAGTCGAAGAATTCCCAATCCCTCGAAGGAGTCCATATTCCGCTCTTCAGACAAAGCTCCTGGAGGTGCAAAAGAAATACAATGGCCCTCGACATCTCCTCATCATATACTATGGCGGCCACGGTACTGTTGACTCTAGCAGGAATGCGATATGGTGGTATGCATGGCCTTTGATAATCTCAAAAGACACTCAGGTATAGTCTAACATCCGAACAGCTCAAGAGCGGACGGCTCACTTAAAGTCAATTGGTCTGCATTGCAGCAGATCTTCCTGGAAGACGAATCCGAGCTCGATGTACTTATGATTCTCGACTGCTGCAAAGCAGGCAGCTCCGTTCGAGCACCCATAAGCTCGTCTTGCAACGATAGCACCGTCTTCGTGCTCGCCGCTTGTGGCTTCGACGCCAGCGCTCCTCTGAGCGGCGACGTCACCTACACCGCCAATCTGATTGCCACGCTTGCTGAGGAGGCTACTATCCGCACGGGGCGCACGGTTATATACATTGCTGCAGCTGTATACGATCGCTTGCAGCGTTTGGTCTTGCCGAATGGCGCTTGTGGTGTCAGTTCCGTTTCGTATGTGCTCCGGGAGAGCTCGAGAGTCATGAGGCTCCAGGGTCAACCAAAGCTTGTAAGGTGGACCCCTCAACTGCAGCATACGGTATACTCATCAACGTCGTCGGTCATTGGACTCGACCAGGGGCCGCCAATAGCGCAATCCATCCATCATCAGATTCAAGCGGAGTATTTCAGCCAGCAACAGATGCAAATGGAGCAATTCCATCAGCAGCACACTCAAACAGAGCAACCCGCCAAATACATGTTCTCGGCCTTAGATAGGCCCGCCACCACAAAGCGCCCAGGGACATCGGCGTTGAAGAATCTACCGTGTGTCCTCTCGGGATTTTGCTTCGCCTACCTGTGTTTCCCGTGCTATCTTAATCGAAGACGGTCAAGGCGCGCCGATGCAGATAAATCCAACGAGATTGGACACTTCTCCTTTGAATTTGTATCGGAAGGCAGCGGCCTTGAGATGTCTTTGCCTAGGCCACCCGCAGCAATGTCGACTCGCTGGCAACTAATCCTTGCTCGTCTGTCATACCCAGACATGTTTGTGGGTTGGGATTCGATTATCGTTCCCTCGGAGAACACCTTCGAGCCCATCTTCTCAAACGGCCACTTCGATCGTTGGGTGAACTCGCCTGATGCGCGTATGATTTGGATTGTTGGGCGGGCTGGATCCGGAAAAACCACATTAACAAAGATGCTCGCAGAGAGTACACGCGTTACCAGCAGTGCCTTCATCAATCACACTGTCGCCCACTCGTTCCGTAATTCAGGTACGCCCCTACAAGGAAATGTTGACGGCTTGCTTCGTTCGCTCTTGCTACAGATTTCGCTTCGACTACCGAGCCTCTTGGATCTCTGGTGCACGGATTTACTCGATCACTCAATCTTTACACGAGAGCAACTGATGAAAGTCATGAGAATGGCGCTGCTGACTGTTTCTGATCGTGGGCTCTGTGTATTCTTGGATGGGCTTGATATGTGCGACGATCGCGATTTGACCCATCTAACCTCGGTTCTTGATATGCTTCAGTCTGCACATATAAAGGTTTGCGCCACAATCCGGTCCCGAACTAAGTTTCTGGAGTATCTCGAGGCACTTAACACGAGTTATGTCTACATGAAAGATGTTACTCGAGGAGACTTGACGGCGTACGTCGGCAGCGCAGTAATGCGTTTGGACCTCCAAAAATGGGACAGGGAACAGCTTCTGGTACTTCTGCAGCACTTGGTTGACAGGTCGGAGGGCGTCTTCCTGTGGGCGCTAATGGCGACAAAGCAACTATGTCGAGACCTCGAGTCGCTTCAAACCATGACACAGCTACGAAAGAATATCGATGGTCTGCCTCAAGGCCTCTATGATTGCCATGAAAATATCCTGAACAGAAGTCGACCCGCTTTGCAAAGCCGAGCCGCTTACACTTTCAATCTGTTGCTGGCAGCACAGGTGAAGATTATAACCCTTACTGGCGTTTCATATCATCCCGCCCTGACCACTCTCGCTATTTGGTTTGCCTATGAGGTTGAGGACTCGCCTTACGCCGTTCTTGAATCCCTTCGGCTCGATTCAGGTAAACTGAGATGGCTCGTAAAGAAGGAGATGCCCGAGCGACTGTCAATCGTTACCGGAGATCTAGTTGAGACCAATTCAGGCGACATCGAACCTATGGATCACTACCCTTTGATCTCGTACGTTCATCAGAGCGTACGGTATCTTGCCGAAGATCGAGAGCTATCCGAGATGATGAACCGGGGCCTGCCTCCGGATTTCGATGCAAATCTATGTGCGCTCGGTTCCGCAGTGCTGCAAATCAAGTACTTCTTACAACAAGACCTCGTTAACCATGACATATACGACCTGCCTATATGGCCAATCACAGAGCAAGCAATGACATATGCAGCACGCGTTCCTATGACGCATCGGAAAGGGCTGGTTGCCTATCTCGACGAGCTTGACCGCATCATGTCACTAGCCATGGACAAATGGCCGGATGAGTCCGAAGAAGCCCACTGGGCAAGCCTACTACCTTTGGATCAATTGCGCCACGACAAGTGGCAA
Source organism: Cladosporium sp. MBC 237 (assembly GCA_030772445.1). Classification (NCBI taxonomy): domain Eukaryota; kingdom Fungi; phylum Ascomycota; class Dothideomycetes; order Cladosporiales; family Cladosporiaceae; genus Cladosporium; species Cladosporium sp. MBC 237. The sequence continues at coordinate 44,684 of JAPHCH010000068.1, forward strand.
AACAACATGCTGTCCGTGGCGACAGAGCACGCTATCATCCCATACGTGTCAGAAAAGCTTTCAATGCATCCAGATCTCTTCTGGAAAGCCGGTCGGCCTTTATTGGACTACGCAATATTCCCCAATCGTCATTGTGCTCATCAGTACGACGATACAAGGGTCGAGTTGGTCAGACTGTTGTTGGATTACGTTGTTTCGTTCAATGGGGAGTTGAGGCAGACTTGTGATCATTTCAAGAACGAATACGAAACTACTTTGCGCCGCCCTTTGATAAACGTGGCCATCGTGGAGAAGCTGCGTTTTCTGGCGGAGATCAAACTCGTGATCGAGCGTCATGTTGTCGTTGTTTCATCGCCCGCTGATCGATTGTCGGACGCATGAAGCTGCCTCCCATCAATGTACAAATCAACCTTCCAGGAGTCTGTGGCGTCGTCCGGGTCTTGGACGGTTACGATATCGTCACTCTCGCCTCTGTGTGCTCGAGCCGATTTAAGGCCGTCCTGTGTGGTCAGTCGTTCTCCTCTCGAAATTTTGGGATCTGATATGCTTACAAGTCCAAATGGAAGGTAGCTGTATTTCAGAAATACCCCAGTGAAGAAAACGACGAGACTGCCCTGGCTTTCCTATGCAGGCCATTAGCAGCTATTCGCCACACCGCGCAGGCACTCATAACATACATCCAAAGCATCATGATTCCACCCACTAGCGAAGTTTCCCCTCACGAATGATCCAGATGGCCCGATTTCACCTGCAGCTGGAACAGCTGCGGTGAATCCCATAGAGACCTTCTTCTGGGAACCGGACCAATTGTTGATGTCGACCTTCTGAGTCTCGAAGGTAGACATCACGACCCAGACTCCCTGATCTTTGACGTCTGGGCATTCATTCACGATTGCTTGCGCGTTGGCTTTTGCCCAAGACAAGAATGGGTTCCGATGGTAAAACCCTCGTTCTCGCACGCTCTCAGAACAGTGAAGGATGGCGCCGAAGTTCTTCGCCGTGGAAAACTCCATCACCAACTTCACCTCGGCCGGGAATCCAGCAGCAGTAAGATCTGCGCTGCCACTGAAATTCACGTTCTGGTGCGAAACATCGGCGGACGTCTTAGGTCCCCAGATCAGAGTCTGCGGATCCATTGGCTCGAGGGAGGCGGAGGCGCGAAAGTTGCTGGCTGTTGGAGTCTGTATGTCGAGCAGGATGGGGTTCCATTTGCCTTGGTCGTCTATATAACCGCAGCAACCGGGTTTGAGGACTTTGGAGAGTGCCGGCCTGAAAAGTGCATAGCCGTACGGGTGTTGTTGCATTGAATTTGCATATTGCGTTGCCAGAGTCTCTGCCATAGTGCAGTCTTGGTGTGCGTGTGATTTGCTTGACAAGGCGAGCGCAGTGTGTGTGGAGGGTTCATTGCTTCTTCTATTTCGGTGCACCCGCTCAGCTGCGATTACATGTGATCACCGGAGGTGAGATGAAACTTGGGGCCACCTTTGAGTGTTCACGCCTGATTATGGGGCGACTCTTGCATGTCATGTTATTGTCTTTCACCGGTCTCAGCTTTTCTCTTGGCTTCGGATCGAGAGCATTCCATTGTTACTTCCGACGCCGTACTCAAATGCAGCCACCTCGCTGACGTGCAGGTATCCCTGGGCCCCTGCCGTATCTCATCACACTTGGTATTGGTGGAGAGATCCGGGTTTTTGAATGTGCAAAGAAAATTGTATTCACTTACATCTCCGAATGCGGAAGGCGCCAGGGTCGCTCCTTCCCAATTTGAACATGGGAAGTAAGTGAAAGTGCACAAATTGAACCCCACTTGCTAGGGCGAGCGGTGTCGTCGATCACGCCTATTACTACTTCATGATTTCGAGTTATGTCGCCGTCTTCATCATTCGAACGACATCTGACGTGGTCCGAAGGGTTCGCTGTCAATTGGTTGTTTTCACTTACTCTGCCACATTCACTTCACTTCCGCTTCGATTCTGGCAGGAACGCCCGGTCGCTCCTTGCTGGCACATTGCTACTAGTATACGCATACCACCTCTACACCCATCAATCCGATATGGTCTAGTGGCTAGGATTTGTCGCTCTCATTCTTCGATTCAAATGGATCAAGATCAGTGCCGACAAGGCCGGGGTTCAATTCCCCGTGTCGGAAATTCTCTTTTGCCCTCTTGCACGTCGTCGATTGGAAGTGACAAGAAGAATGGAATTGAGGTTTTTTGGTTTTTGGCAAGAATCTCCATCTGGTAGCAAGAGTGTACCATGGCCAAGGGAAACCAGCAAGCAATAGAGATCGATCATCAACAATCAAGAGAGACAAAATTACAGTCGCTACATACATATACAAACCCGTTCAAACCAACGCCCTAAATCAAATCGTAAAGACTCACATCTCAATCATCATCATAAACCACCGTCCTCCTCCTTCCCCTGGAATCAACATACGTAACCCTCCTCGTAACCCCATTAGAATCCCTCACAACCTCCTCAGCCTCCGTAGAACGCCTCCCGCCAGCCCCACTAGAAGTAACCGAGTCCTTCCTAGAATGCCTCTCCGAAGCCTCATGACTCTTAGCCGAAGACTGCACGTCCGACTCTCGCACTGTAGACTTTTCGTCTTTCGAATTACTACCCTTGGAATCAGAGTGAACGTCCGAAGGAGAACCCTTCCCATCGCTGTGGGGAGAGCGGTGATGCGCACAATTCCCGCGCGAGTCGCAGCCCTTGACCCAACAGCGTTTCGTCTCGCTGTACCGCCTTCGCGTAAAATCCCCATCTGTTTCTCGGTAGTACGTGCGTTTCGTCTCGCAAGAGCGACGTTTGCACTCTTCAGGCTCGGGGTCGGGTTTGGGGTACTCTGTTTTCATGGTCTTGCCGTGGCAGTCGACGTGGACAATTTTCCAGACGACGCCACGGCTGTTTTTCACGACAATTTTGGTCCAGTTGCAATTACGCACGTCGTCGCTTGGGATGTTGCTTGGTTCGCTGCAGGGTGGTGGTGGGGAAGCGCATTTTGGCGGCGGGTCGGGTTTGGGGTCTGGGTAGATTGTTCGGACGATTTTGCCGCAGGAGTCTTCGTAGATGATTTTGATGATGTTGCCTTGGCCGTCTTTGTAGGTGATTTTGCGCTCGATGCAGATCTTGTCCGAGGGTTTGGTGATGGGTTGGCATTTGTTGTCGTTCTCCGGGACTTTGTAGCTGATGGTGCGGGAGCGGCGACGGGTTATGGCGAGCCGGTCGTTGTTATTGTCGTCATCCCAGGATCCGTGGCCTGGTTGTCTGGTTAGGGCTCTGCTTTCGTCGTGGGATCGCCTTGTTGCTGTTTCGCCGAAGGAGACTTGAGGCATCTTGGAATCTGTGAGGCTGGTTGATACCGCTGGGAGGCTGGTTGGAGAGGGGCAAAGGAGGGTATGGGACTCATCCCCCACGATGAACACAGGGGCCAGGGCTCTTCTTCAATACTACAGGACCGCTAGGTCATGCATGGACGACGTCAGAGAGGCTCCATCGCTTGCCGGAGGTGTTAGGGGGTATTGGGTAAAATCCCTTGTGAGACATCGAGCCGTGAAATGGCAGCTAGGGTAGTATCCCATTCAGGCCACCAAGAAGGTGGGCGGCATCATCAATTCCAGAGGTTTGCTTTCCATCATCCGACGTTCTCTTACCTCATTGCTTGGCGGCTCTTTCGAAAGTGAGACAAAACTTGACCTTATGGCCGGGAAATGTCTGAGACATTAACGTCGCCCGCTTACAAGAGCAGGGGTATGACGAACGATCCTGCGAACTGGCGAAGGTGAGTTGATGCGTTCGCGCAATGCGTGCAAACGTACATAATGGGTGTTGACAGCAGATGTATAATATGTGGCTGTAAGTGAAGTGAAGTGAAGTGAAGTGAAGTGTTGCCTACACCTTCCCGCTGGACGCCGGTGCACGGTACGCTAAAGACAATATTGATAGACCCGTGTCTCGAACAATGGCTCTTTGCAGCCATCGTACCAGCCACTGATCCTCGTCTTTGAATCCCCAGCACTGCATTTCCAGCAATAATGTAGACGGACACATCGAAGGCCATGCGACTTCTCCGGATTTCTCAAGTCCTCTTCACTAACAACCTGGCATTTCGACTAGACAACAAATTGCAGCGAGACTTACAGCATCGCTCGCAGTCGATGTAAACGAGCACCACCATTCAGCAAGCTTGAACAGCGCATCGGATCGTCGCCAGAACATCAGACCACATCGACAGCACAGCACAGCACCACCGAACGCCAACGACAATGGCGCGCTCAGAGGTCTCGACCTCTTTCCAGCGAGTGATAGTGCGACATGCATATCGCTGGCCTGAGACGACGTTGATTTGCTGGGCCATATTCATGATCATAGCCGGCCTGTACCTCATTACAAACTTCGCCAAAATGGCGAACCAGCAGAGCACATTGGGGCTAGGAACGCCGTGGTACGTCTGAGCAGAGGCTTGCATGGTGAACAGCGTGTACTGATAGTTCGTTCTCATAGGATCATCCCTTACGGTATTGCCGTGGGGGCTACGACGGAAGCACTGATTTGGGCAGTCTTGCTGCTATCATTTTCTAGACGCTTGTATCCAGGTGTCGTCATCCTGAAGGCGTTCATCTTGTTTGTGCTCTACCTCACTGGCATGATCGGGACAGCTTCGCAGCTTTTCGGACCGGTGATCAAGGAATGCCAGAGAGGATCTGCCAATGGGCTGAACGTGGACGCGTTGATGTGGCTGCTGCAGCGGTCAACGTGCGAGGACTGGTATGTTGTGTTTGGTTTCTGGGTGGTGGGGATGTTGTTTGAGGTTTGGATCCTGATTGTGGCGAGAAGGGTGCTTGCGAGGAGTTGATGGGACGGAAAGTGTGTCAAGGCTGTATTTCTCGTTTCCTTATTCACATCACCAATCCACACGTTGCTTACCTAACGGTCTTGAATCATCCTATTGTTTCAGCACGTGCAGTGTGCTTGCAGTGATGTCGGTGAGACGAAAATAATATTGCACTGGCCTCAGCAGCGATGGCGAGCGATGTCGCCATTTCACCTAGGGGACACGGTCGATTCGTCTCTTCCAGTCAAGACGAAGATTGTTCCTCTTTTCCTGCACACGCCGGCGTAAGTATGCTGTCCATCCCTCGCAGCGACTGTGGTGAGGACTGGTCTCCTGAGCTTTTCCGGCGTGGATCGGGCGTGTCCGTGTCAACTTTGGAATGTGAGTGTTTTTCTCCATCTGGTTTTGTCAAGCTGTACCCCAGGAAAACTCCCCCGCCTTGGCGAGCATAATGCCTGCAGAGAGCATTTGCATCGTCATATCCAGTCCGCCCTATAATAATTGCTCTGCTGGAAATCTGACCGCTCACGTGTTGGCTTGATATCACTGATATTAAACCTTACTTACAAGCACAACACCTCTATTTTCTCCCGCACATTCACCTCTCTCGACAGAAGAGGTCACAGCAGTCGATGTCCAGGCTCGACGCCCTCCGCCAGCACTCCTCGCTAACCCCTCGTCCTCACCATCCAGGCAATCTCTCCGAAACAGACGACCAATCCTCCACCACCTCTCCCGCTAGCTCTCTCTCCCGCCAACCCAGCCGAGATGTTGGCTATAGTCAGCAAGACCTGCCCACCCTGAGTCACCGCCTCAAGCACACCAGCTCTATTCTTACCATCGCCCTTGGAAAAGACCACATCTATGCCGGCACCCAGGCAGGAGAGATCCTGGTCTTCCGCTTAGACACATATGAGAAAAAGGCAGTCATCGACGGACATAGAGGAAGTGTATTGGGACTTTGCTTAAGCGAAGATGGGAAGCTTCTCTTTTCCAGCGCGGGAGATCGCATTGTAAACGTCTGGAATGCGAGCACTCTTGCCAGAGTCTGCTGCTTGTACTCTTCGTACGATGTCGGCGACATCTTCTGCATTGCCTATTCGGAGTCATTACAGACAGTATACCTTGGCGCACAAAACACCACAATCTCCTGGTGCAGTCTCGCGGAACAGGAGCAGACTGGATCTTCGATCCGCGCCATCCACCCTTCATTACGCGATGACCCATTCTTCGATTCCAAAGGCCCTGGAGGAGTAACAACACCCAAACCGCCCGACGCCAACGTCACACCGAAGCATGCTGTGGGAGGACGAACGTTGGAGATTCCAAAGGAGAATGTCATGCACTTTGCTCACTACGGATATGTTAATTGCATGCTTCTGGTGAAAGAGGGTATCCAGGAGGCCGCTGGGCAAGAAGTTTTGATCACAGGTGGTGGTGACGGAGTGGTGAGATTGTGGACACTAGACGCGGAAAACGGAGGCGCAATCGAGGCATTGTATGAGCTGGATGACGGGCGAGAAGAAGGTCATTCGATCCTTACCATGGCCATTGATGGTACATTCCTCTACACCGGACGTACTGGCGGTGAAATCGACGTCTGGGATCTGGAAACACACCAACTGGTCCGCAACATCAAAGCACACAGAGATGATGTGCTGAGCGTTTGCGTCGGTGGCGGATTCCTTTTCTCCGCTGCCGTCACCGGATACGTTCGCAAGTTTGACCATCAATACCAGCTCAAGAGCAGGCTCAAGGCTCATGATGGTCGTGTCCTTGCATCTGCTTTCACGTTCCACAAACGTCGCCCAATCTACGTCACGGGTGCCAGCGATGACAGTCTGGCAGTCTGGGACATCAGCGACTGCAGTCCCTCGGCATCCACAGGCTCGCGAACAAGCAACGAGATCATGCTGGAATATCTCCGCCGCTTCGTCTCGTATCGCACCGTCTCATCGGATCCTCGACATCAAGCTGATTGCCGTCGCGGCGCGTCTTACTTGCGCTCGGTGTTTAAGAACTTTGGCGCAACAACAGAGATGCTGCCCACGACAGACCCTTTTAATCCTGTCATTCTTGCAAGATTCAGAGGAAACCCAGCAACGGCGAACAAAAGAAGGAAGATCCTCTTCTATGGCCACTACGATGTGGTGGCAGCCGACAACGTTGAAGACAAATGGCCAACTGATCCATTTGAGATGGAAGGAATCGATGGTTTCCTCTACGGCCGCGGCACGTCTGACAACAAGGGACCGATCATGGCTGCCATCTTCGCTTGCGCTGAACTCACAAGCGAACAAGCTTTGGATTCCGATATCATCTTCCTGATCGAGGGAGAGGAAGAATGCGGGTCTCGTGGATTCGAGGCCGCTGTCAAATCTGCCAAAGACAAGATCGGCGAAGTCGACTGGATCTTGCTTGCCAACAGCTACTGGCTCGACGATCGAATTCCTTGCCTCACATACGGATTGCGTGGTGTCATCCACGCGACCGTGCAAGTAGAATCTAGTCATCCAGATCTCCACAGTGGTGTCGACGGTAGTGCACAACTGGACGAGTCTCTGAAAGATCTCGTCATGCTTCTCAGCACACTTACCGGTAGAAACGGTAAAGTGATGATCCCTGAGTTCTACGATCCCATACCAGATCTCAGCGACGAGGAGCGTGAGCTATACGACGACATCACCACCGCTCTCGTTCAGCGCAATCCAGACCTTGGCGATCCGAAGGCACTCGCCGCAAGCCTAATGCGAAGATGGCGAGAAGCAAGTTTGACGATCCACCGTTTCCAAACCTCAGGCCCGGACAACGCGACAATCATCCCTCGACTAGCCAAGGTCGCCCTCTCACTGCGTCTTGTGCCTAACCAAGAAGCGTCTGTCGTGGCTCAAGCATTAAGCTCATACCTCCACGCCCAATTCGACAAACTGGAATCGACTAACAAGCTGACCGTAACCGTCGACCACCAAGCCGAACCCTGGCTAGGCGACTGGACGAACCAAATCTTCAAAACCCTCGAAGAAGCAATCATGGAAGCCTGGGGTCCCATAGACCAATCTCGCCGTCGCAGATCCTCAGCAATGCCCCTGAAAGTCGCCATCCCCCAACCCAACCAAGACCCCACCGAAGAAGGCTACTTCGCCAGCAAACTCTCCCCAACAACCTCCACCGTCCTCGCAAACGGCAGCATCACCACCCCCCTCGATCTCAACACCCATCATCCCGACCTCCCCACCCAACTCTCCTCCAAACTCTCCGACCTCGACGTTTCCGACCAAACGCACCCTCAACGCCGCAAACCCCTCTACATCCGCGAGGGCGGCTCCATCCCTGCGATCAGGTTTCTGGAGAAGGAATTCAATGCTCCGGCCGCGCATTTCCCGTGCGGTCAGGCGAGCGACTCGGCGCATTTGGATAAGGAAAGGTTTAGGCTGTTGAATTTGTACAAGTCTAGGGACATTTTTAAGAGGGTGTTTATGGATTTGCCGAAGAAGTAGGGTGAAGAGTGGGAAGTTCTTCGAAAGTGGAAAGTGAAAGCTGGCGTTCGGCTGGTTTCTTCGGCGGGATATGCTCTTCTTATCGATCGATCGATGGTGCGATGATGGTGTGCTGGTGGATTCGAATGGTACCGTAGCCTGAAAGGCGTATTTTAGTGAAGCATCTTTCGAATGTTCTCGATTGCATAAATAGAACTCCAATAATCTATGATCACATTTTTCATTACAAACCTCAGACGTATCTTCCCTGAATTAGCGAAGAACGATTCCTTGTATTCTTTTCAAATCCTTGGTCATTTTGACCCCACCAAGCATTCCTCCTTCCACATCGGGCAAAGAACAACCTCAACACATATGTAAAGGTATACCTAACCTCCTAACCAACATTAGACCAGACTACTTTGCTGCTGCCTTGGGTTACTACATTTGAAATCACCAGCCTGTTCCCAAACACAAATATACCGCATCAACCCCAAACCTCCACCATGTCCACCCACCCGTTCTCAGAAAAACCCACCCCCAACCCCACCCGCCCACGCATAATCCTGCACGGCGGCGCAGGAAACATCCAACGCGAAAACCTGCCCCCAGCCCTCTGGCTCACCTACCGCACCGCCCTCCTGCAAATCCTCCAAAAAGCAAGCACCCACCTCAGCCAACCCGGCGCCACAGCCCTCTCAGTCGCCACCTCCACCGTCGCGCAGCTAGAAAACAACCCGCTCTTCAACGCCGGCCGCGGAGCAGTTTTCACCCGCTCTGGCACGATCGAACTCGAAGCGAGCGTCATGGTTAGTCGTGGATTTCGCAAGAGGGGCGTGGGTGTTATGGGCGTTACGAGGGTGAGGAATCCGGTTTTGTTGGCGAGGGAGATGCTTGTGAGGGGCGAGGAGGAGGGGGGTGGAGGTGCGCAGGCGCATTGTCAGCTTACGGGAGAGGTTTGTGAGAGGTTGGCGGGGGGGTGGGGGTTGGATCTTGTGGGGGAGGGGTATTTTTGGACGAGGAGGAGGTGGGAGGAGCATAGGAGAGGGCTGGGGGAGGAGGTCGTTGAGGGAGATTATGAGAGGGGGAGGGGGTGTGGGGGAGGAGATTGCGGTTGTGATGGTGATGTTTATGAGAATTTAAGAAACGTGAAAGACAACACTGTACTGACTAACTCCTCAATCGACGACCCATCCTGGAACGGAACCGACTACCTCCCGCAAGGAACCGTCGGCTGCGTAGTGCTAGACTCCACCGGAACCCTCTGCGTCGCCACCTCCACCGGCGGACTAACGAACAAACTCCCCGGCCGCGTGGGCGACACGCCAACACTCGGCGCAGGCTTCTGGGCAGAAGAGTGGCCTACCGCAACAGTGACCCTCCCTTCGCCACAGGTATCCAACTCCAACCCCTTGACAACAATCCTATCCTCCTGCCTCCCAAGTCTAAACACCTACCTTCCCCTCCCACAAGAAGAAACCCCCCACCACAAATCCCACACCCACCGCGCCACCGCCCTCAGCGGCACAGGAAACGGCGACTCCTTCCTCCGCCTCTCCGCAGCGCGCACAGCATCCGCCCTCGCTCGTTTCAGACCCAACACGACTCTGCAAGAAGCCGTGACGGTCGTGGCGGGCCCGAACGGGATGCTGCAGCTTTCTGCGGAGGATCGATGGCGGGTCACGGGGGAGGGCGAGGGGGGCATGATTGGGATTGAAGTTGGGGAGGAGGGGGTGGGGAGGGTTGTGGCGGATTTCAACTGTGGGGGCATGTTTCGGGCTTGGGTTGATGGGGAGGGGAAGGAGAGGGTGAGGGTTTTTAGGGGGGAGTATTGATTTGCGTTGATGGGGTTTGTTGGTGGATTTGGATGGTTGATTGATTGGTTGGAAGTCTTGAGCTATTCTTACGTCCTCTGGCTCTTGTTCGCTCCTCCATAGCCTGACATGTCCGAAGGTCTTTTGCCGTTCGAGTTCACGCCGGGACTTTCTGTGCCTCCACCATTGATTCTGAATTTCCCAAATGTGCCTGCTCCTCCGGGACTGCTGCCGGAAAAGCTCCCCTGGACGAAGCGCCTCTGTTTGGCGAGAGCGTTGCGATCGACGAAGTTTGTCAAGGAAGTATCCAAGACATTCGACACGTCTTCTTCCAGCTCTGCATCCGCGTCTTCAGGCGGGTGAAAGGGGTAGTTGTATGGGGACTGTTCTTGCTGTTCGTCGTCTTCGAGCACGGCCCCTGGGTTCGGTGGCGTTTCGTAGCTCACGGTTTCTTGAGCAAGATGCTCGCCGATGCGCCCGCTGTGATTTTCGGTGTTTCGAGGCATGGGGCCGTTGACGCCAAAGACAGAGCCAGAGATAAGCATTGAAGTCTGGATCGAATCATTTTGGTGTTGGGGTCTCATGGCTGAGGAGGCGTAGGTGGGAGTTTGAGCCGTGGGTTGGCGGACAGGACGTGTTACGGTGCGGACCTTCTCTCGCCACCTGGACAAGACGGCATCGGGGTCGTAGTCGATGTCTGAGCCTGTCATTTGAGGTGATTGTTTCTGTACTTCGTTGGCAACGGAGGCGGAGATTGGGAGGGTTGATGGTGGGCGGACGAGCCATTCTCTCGGTAGCTGGCAACGGGATAGACGGTCGTATTGGGCTTCGAGATGGCTTGCGTGCTGCTCGGCGTTGGATACGCGGGACTTTAGTCTGGTGTTTGCATCGCGGCATGTCGTGAATGCACGAAGAGCTTCAAGAGTCCAAGTGGCTTGCTTATCTGATTCTGACATGAGGCGCCAGTTCTCGAAGGCGCCTTGGATGTGTGCGCTGTGTCGGAAGATCGCGGTGTCCGGAGGGTTGCTGGAGTCGAGTCGTCGCATTTCCTTGACTCGGTCGTTAAACAAACGGTGTAGAACATCGGACTGCTGCGCTCCAGGCGGTTTCAGCGACCAAGACTCTGCAGATGCAAATGGAGCCGGACTGAAGAGTGTCGTTGGTGGTGGAAGGATTGCCAAACACAGACCTGGGAAGGTTTGCGCAAAGAAGTCGAAGTCCTCGTATATGGGCCCTGGCTCAACCTTTTTCCTTGCAGCTTTCAAACTACCCAGCACTTCTCGCAGTGCCATTTCCGCCGCCCTTCCAGTCTCTGCCTGTTCCTGCAATTTCCAAGTATTGTCCGTTTCGATCTCTGGTCGCTGAATGCGTTGCCCAGAGCTATTGTCGCGGCGCATCTCCCGTATCCGCTCCGCCTGGCTGGGCGCAGGTACATCTGTATTAGTGCGCGAAGGCGCACGGGGAGGGATGTTGTTTATCACGCCGGTCGACTGCCAACTTGGTGCGTTTACGAAGGAGCATTTGACGTTTGATTCTTTCGCTCTTACAGGCGACGCTGTCGGGGTCGCTTCACTGGCGTTTCTGTCCTCGTTGACCTCTCTGGTCGGTCTGTTGCTTTGGGTCGCGTTGTCTGGTGTTGCCGCCGCGCTGCCTTCTCTGCGCTTCAGACTGCTGCGTGGCTGTCGGCGAGTGATACCGCCGCGGATTTTCTTGATCTCTTCGACATTGTGCACGCCATCCGCAGGTTTCGGGTTCTTGGGCTTGATGTAAAGGTCCAGGTGCCGTCCAAGCGAGGAAGACGTAAAAGCTTGCCCGCAAAAAGGGCAAGGGCGGTCTTTGGGCAGCTTCGAGGTAGAGCTCTGCTCGTGGTTGGCTTCTGACGATGGACTCGCGGCGGCGGTCTCGTCTCTTTGGGTCTCTTCGTCGTCTGCCATGGTGGTGGAGTGGGATATCGCGATGTTGGGAAGAGATTGGCTCGTGTTGGAAACGCGCAAGGATGTTCGCTATATGGAATTTTGTACCTCGTCCAGCCGCATTGCTTCACAGTATATGACTTGCCGACTATGGGCGATTAAAAATAGGTGTGTGGGTACGTCCGATCAGATTGTGGTACAGGAAGGTGTATGTAACGCAGGCATTCGAGGGTCAAGCTGCCAGCACCTCGGCGCATCAGCTTGAGCGAATGCGATCATCTTGTCTCGGCTCGTCTCCTTCCCGACGCCCGGCCAAACTTCACTCAATATGAAGACATCAAATGTGATTACGGCACCTCTTTTTGCGATATAATCAAAAAGATTGGTTTCCTACAATGCCACCTCGATAATAAACTGTCGACCTTCGACCATATGGCATCTCTTCCGCTGCTCCGACACTACCTCCGAGCATGATAGCTATTGCCAACATGTGAGGATGAAGACCCAAGATCAAGGACATATTGAGATACCATCTTAAGCATTCCACTATTCAAAAACACTATCCGTGAAAACTTTCATTTCAAGTTCCAAAGGGTGATTCCATCTGATCTCCAAATCCTCTATAAAAAAAAATCACAAGTGTGCATTCCACAACCACTCATCGATCTCACTCCCGCCTGCGCCTCGCTCTTCAACACGCTCATCAATCATACACTGGCCGTAAAGTAACCATGCCGCATTTCCATCATGCTCAAGCCTTGGACTCCGGGTCGTCCTTGTTGAACTTGATGCTCACGGAGTTGACGCAGTGTCTCTCGTCGGTAGGAGTTGGGTATCCCTCGCCCTTGAAGACATGGCCCAAATGACCTCCGCAGTTGCTGCACACAATCTCCGTCCTCTCCATACCGAAAGTGGAATCCGTGTGTCTGGTCACGGCTCCAGGAACGGCATCGAAGAAAGCAGGCCAGCCGCAGCCAGACTTGAACTTGTGCTGGGCCGTGTAGATGGGGGTGTCGCAGCCGGCGCAGTTGTAGGTTCCTGATGTTGGGGCGTGCTTGTCGTATTCGCCAGAGAAGGGAGCTTCGGTTCCCTTTTGGCGGAGGATACGGAATTGCTCTGATCAGAGGATGGTTAGCTTGCTTCTTGTGGTGATATGCTTGCTAGCATTGATGTAGCAGGCAGTACGCACCCTTGTTCAGCTGCATCTGCCACTCCTGATCAGACTTCTGCACGGGATACGACATCTTCCTAGATTCGGCTGTGTGGAAAAGACTTCCCAAGAAGGGGATCGTGGGCATAGAACTGCGAAGCGCAATACCGGGTCGAGCGGCCGACACAGAGAAAGGCGCGGGAGCTGTGCGATGAAAGGTTGCGTTGGAGAAGGCGTAGAAAGTGCGTACAAAGTTGGGGAGAGATGGGATACGCATTAAGAGGTGTGGGTGTGTGGTTGTCGAGGATGTGTAAGGTAGAGCTCTAGTACAAGTACTCTGGGATGGTGCATGTATTTCTTACTGTGTCGCCACATGGAGGTAACTAGAGCTAAAGCTATACCTGCATACGTCATGATCGGGAAAATGAGATGTGCATCTCATACGACTTGGGGTCTCGAGATCGCGCGAAGATACGATAAAATCAGTAAGTATGTCTGCTTTATCTACCTCAAGGTTTGATATTTGGCAATGTCAACGCAAGATAATAGGAATCTCGGTGTGTATTTTTTTGATTGATCATCTTGTCGTAAAGCTCATTGTACCTAAGGTGTGTACCAGCGTGAAGCTACATAGAACATCGACAAGATGCATGCGTGATTAGCCCCTTTGTACCATTGTTTATCGGAGAGAAAATTGGATAGAAATACGACCCGATTAGTTGCGAGGCACACGGACTACGCCAGTTAGATAACAATGTTTATGATTATACCTCATTCGTCGCGCGAAGGTGTTTGCACTTACACCAACCCTAACCCTTATGAGATGAGACTCGAATCTCGGCAAGGCTTCCTTGTCGGGAGACGTTTGTTTATCCCGCCTTCCCAATGTTGACGCTAACTTCAGACGCGATCAACAACCACTCCGGGGCTTGACCTTTTTCTCCAAACTCGCACCTCGACTGCGATAGCACAGCAGTACTAACATTAGCATTCCATCCAGCGTGTCGCGCTGTCTCCCAGACCGTCGACAACGTAATGGCCTTCTCTGCAAGTGGTCGCTTCAGCAGCGAATACCACACAGCATCGAGCTTCGATCCGCAAAACGAGGCCCTAAACTCCACAATCGCATTCAACGACAACACACAAGGAAGTGCCGACATGAGCATTGAGGTCGGCCGTGGCATCAAGCAGACAGGGAGGGAGGATCTGCTCAGTGAGGACGGGATCTTCACTTTCGGAAGCGACCAACAATACGAGATCACTGGAACGCCACCGCTCAAGCCACGCGATGCCGCCGCTCGCAGAAGCGATGGTACACTGAGAAGGGACGCAACTGTCAGAAAAGCATCGGAGGCCGCAAAGGCAAACGAGAGAGTGAGGCGTACAACCAGCCAAGGCGGGAGAAAACAATCAAGCCTGGCCGACGCTTTGAAAGTAAACACAGAACACACCATCGACGACACAATGCAGAGTAACGTGACAGTACCTGCAAGGAACACGCGATTTACGCGCTTCAAAAACCCATCCGCAAACAATGGCGCCCGCATACTGTCAGGCTCGACTCTGGAAGGATCAAACCCGGAAAACAAGGACCCTGCCCGCTCCAAGCCTGCGCAAAAGAGTAACCCTGCACAAGCGACCGAATCCTTCATGCTCCCCGACATCGACGGGATGACTGCACTCATTGGAGGCACACCTGCCATGCCTCGGTCAGCAAAGAAGAGCTCTCGTTTCACCCCCTCCGCAAGCTATAGAATGCCTGCGCGTAGCACTGGACTGTCGCACATGCCATTGGACAGTGTACCCGTTCCGGAAGACGCAAAGCAAGTCTATGCTGGATTGCAGCAAGCTCTGGAACGCATTGCCCAGCTGGAAACTGAGAACGCAGAACTCCACCAAAATGCCGACGACTACGAGGTTCTGATCACCGAGCTTCGTGCTCAGCTGGATGTCGAGCAACGCATGCGCCGCCCTGACAGCGGGCTAGGCTCCGAGGACGAGGGCGCAAAAGAGAAATGGCGCAGGGAGAGAGCACAACTTCAGACCCAGGCCAAATCTCTACAAGACCGTCTAGCGAAATCTGAGCGCCAGGCAAGCATCCAAGATGCCGCCGTCAGGAAAGTAACGCAAGAGCGGGCGGAGATCGTTGCACAAGTGGAAGAGCTCAGAGCCGAAAATGAGGTGTTCCGTGAAGGCTACACCAGCGTGCGCGAGGAGAATAATGACCTGCAGGAAGAGCTCGCTATCTTGAGGGACGAGAACGAGGGTTTGAGAGCTCTCCTGGGCAAAGGCAAGAAGTCGGATACCACACAGCAACTTCCGACCAAGCAGATGAATGACTTTACACTGGAAATTCACCAAATGAAGCAGAAGAAGCACAGTTCACGTCAAGCGGAGCAAACGCAGCAGAGCAATGCTGAAATTACGGAACAACTGGCCCAGGACCTCACCAGCAACATCACTTTCAGCAAACTAGACGACAAGGCTCGCGATAGCATTGCGCAGCTGGTTCAGCGTGAGCTCCAGAGGATTCAAGAGACCGCTAGAGAGAAAGCACAGCATGCACTTCAGCAGCGTGCCTCCACCAGCCTACCCAAGACAACCAGAGCGCGTGATCCCCTTGATGGCTACATCAGGCACGGCAAGCAACGTCGTACTTCGACTGCCGGAAGTGTCAGACGCGCTGCATCTGCTCCCGTCGAGAGCTCTGCCAGTGAGGCCGAGTCTGAAGCCGAAGCAGAGATCACCTCAAGAACACGAGGAACCCTTCGTGATATGACTCTTCCGTCCAGGCCCCGTTCCAGGCAGCAAGTGGAGAACACTGCCGACCTTACGAACATCAGCAACGCCTCATTCAATGCCAATGATCTTAGGAAGGATTTGGAGGAGCAGCGCAGGCTCAATCGTACCAAGAGATACTCTTCCGCTCCTATCGATGCCACTCGCGAGTCAACCCTTCCCCAGAAAGCTAAGCAGCCCGCTGCTCGCCGCAAGTCATCTTTGAAGGATATCACTGCTGGTCTGCAGATTGATGGCACTGGCAGATTCACCATTCACGGCGACAACGATGTTCAGAAAGTATCGAAGACTGTTCGTGTTCAGTCTCCCCAGATGTCTGACGCCAACGCAACCCAGCAGCAGGCTGATGGTGGCGAGGAGGATGTGTCCATGATGAGCAACACTTCTCGTCGCCGTCGCCGTGCAGCCGCCGGAGAAGGCGAGTACGAAGAGGGCGAGACGTCTGCTTTTATCATCCCGGATATCACTATTCACGCGACCACCCTCCCCGACGGCACCCAAACGTTTGCGACCTCCACCCACAAGACCGCTGCATGCACCATTTGCGCCGAAGCGAATGGCACTCACATCGACATTCCCCTACCTATGCCCATCTCAACGCGCGAGCTCGGTGAAGAAGCCACCCTCCGCCCGGCTTGGGAGCCTCATCTCTCACTTGCTCATGTGCTCAAGCAGCTGCAAGATGAGGTTGCTCATCTCAAGCTTCTCTTGGCCAAGAAGCAGGCAGAGTACGATGCTCACGACCCGGCCCTCGGTCGTCGCAGGCGCATCAGCGTGCACGCAGAGCTTCTCAAGCTCGCGGCTGAGGTCGAAAGGCGCAGTGACATGGTCTACCGTCTCTATGATGTCGTAGAGAGCCAGAAAGATCAATTCAACGAAGATGAGCACACTACCTCTGCTTCAGTGAAGAAAGACAACAAGCCTGAGCTGGAGGTCGAAGAAACCTTACAATCCATTGGCATGGATCCAGCCGAGGTTGCGGGCAGGGTTGGACGCAGTGCACCGGACATCCCGCAGGGCTTGCAAGAGGAGGCCAGTGGAGACGAGAGCGATGAGCTTCCTTGGGAGGGTTTGAGCGATACGGAGTAAGGGTGGAGTGAGAGAAGAAGATGTGTCAGCGTTTGACATTCGGTAACGAGACTCGGCATCCTGAGAACGGAATGCCTTCTAACGTCCTTTGCGTTTCTATTGGTTTTTGGCGTTGGGTGGACTGGCTTTGGGCTTGGGCTTTCTACTATACCTCTTCAGCGCATGTACTTCCTGTGAAGATCCGCAGTGCAAAATTTCAATCGACCGTTATTATTTTCAGCAACATGTCTGACCTTGCGACTATTCTTACCAAACGATTCTACACGTGATACATGGCTGAATAGGCCTGCTTGCTGACGTGCTTCGGCGGGTCGTCAGGAAACTTGCTCATATGCGCGCTTTCGAGGTGTTTTACCGTGATGGTAGCGCCATATCACGACACTTTGCCCCTCCTTTTCTACTACTGTGTTTAATTGTCCAGTAAATCCCTTTGAGAGGCAGAATCTCTGGATACACAATTCCCCTACTCAAAACACAAAAGTCAGTACATCCCTCATCATCGACATCAACACTTTTATCCAAACCTAACAGCTCCCAAAAGCACATCCCAATCCAACCCCAGAGCAATAAAAACCACATCTCCACACTACCTAGACAAGACAATAAAAATGGCCTACACCCTCCCCCCCTTAGGCTACGCCTACGACGCGCTCGAACCGCACTTCGACGCCGAAACCATGGAAATCCACCACACCCGCCACCACCAAACCTACATCAACAACCTCAACGCCGCCCTCGCGCCGCACGCCGACCTCTCCGCTCTGAGCGTCGACGCGCTCGTGGCGAAACTCGACTCCGTGCCCGAGAGCGTCCGTCGCGCGGTCCGGAATCAGGGAGGCGGACATTCGAACCATAGTTTTTTCTGGCGCGGGTTGAGAGTTAGCACTACCCTCTCCGACGGCCCGCTGAAAGAAGCGATCGAGAAGACCTTCGGCAGTTTCGAATCCTTCCAAAAGGAATTCGAAACCAAAGCCGCCAGCGTTTTCGGGTCCGGATGGGCTTGGTTGGTTGTTCAGAGGGGTGGTTTGAAGGTCGTCACGACTAAGGATCAGGATAGTCCGCTTTTTGGTGAGAGTGTGGTTGGTGATGCGGCTGGGTGGCCGGTGATTGGGTTGGATGTTTGGGAGCATGCGTATTATTTGAAGTATAGGAATAAGAGACCGGATTACATTGGGGCTTTTTGGAGGGTGGTTGATTGGGAGGTGGCGGAGGGGAGGTTTGAGCAGAGTAAAGAGGTGGGAGGGAGGTTGTGATGATGAGTTGATGGGGGTTCTGCTCATGTGAATCTTTGAGATGGTTGATTAGTCTTCGATTGATGAACCAACGTACCTTATGAATGTGTTGATGTTGTTTCTCAGAGGCTGTGAAGGTGTGGTAGAACCAGGATGGTATGATCTCCGTAGTGATATCTTGCTCGTTATAGTTGATTGGAAATAAGCCTACATGAGAGCTTCGTATTGATTGTAAGTCTTGGGTCGTAGTACATTACAGAGTATATTATCGTTTGTTATATGCAGTTCTTCACAGCAGTGTACCTGAGGCTCGGCGGTAAATGGCGGCAAAAGTGAATGTGTGGAGAGAGCTTGCTTAGAGGCTGGGGAAGGCGACAGCCGAAGGCGTTGAAATGACGATATGCCTGCATCTGGAGCTTGATCGCCGCTATCGCGTGAGTCTGCTCTTGTCTAGCCGCCTCTCAACTCCTCACTACCTTACTCTTCCTCCACTCTCTACTTGCATACTCGATTAACCGTATCACGAAACAATCCATCTCCCAAAGACAAGAGCTGATCGGATATCATACCTCGCCGTGTGATGAGGGCGACAACATGGGCGCCGTGGCTGTTAGGCACCGCTCTAGCAGCGAGCAGCAGCCCGACCACCGACAAACACGAAGCAGGCCGCTGCGCCATCAGAGGCCACTGCGGCAAACAATCGCTCTTCGGCTCAGAACTCCCTTGTCCCGACAATGGACTCGCCGAAACCCCGGACAGCGATCTGAGAGATAAGCTTGTCTCGGTTTGCGGCGACGAATGGAAGGATACCAAGGTCTGCTGTACCGACGAGCAGGTGGACGCGCTGCAGGGTAATCTCCAGCGTGCTCAGAATATCATCTCTGCGTGCCCTGCGTGCAAGAAGAATTTCTACGATCTGTTCTGTACTTTCACTTGCTCGCCTGATCAGTCGCTGTTTGTCAATGTGACGCAGACGGAAGAGAAGGGCGACAAATACTTGGTCACGGAGCTGGATCAATTGGTCAGCAAGGAGTACGGCACTGGATTCTACGACAGCTGCAAGGATGTTAAGTTTGGCGCAACTGGAGGCAAGGCCATCGATCTGATCGGCGGCGGCGCAAAGAACTACACGCAACTGTTGAAGTTCCTGGGTGACAAGAGGCCATTCTTGGGAAGCCCATTTCAAATCAACTTCCCGGTTCCCGATAAGAGCTTTGTCGGCATGGAGCCTGTTTTGGACGATCCGAAGCCTTGCAACAGTACGGACGACAGATACAAGTGCGCCTGTGTCGACTGCCCAGGAAGCTGTCCTAAGCTACCTGAGCTCGAGACACAAGAGGAATGCTACGTCGGAGTATTACCTTGCCTGAGCTTCGGCATCATTATCGCCTACTCTGCGCTCATTGCACTGTTGATCCTGGCCGTTACTGGACATGTCGCTGCAGCGAAGCACCGCAAAGCCAAGAACGAGCGTCTGCAGCTGCTTCAAGACGCGACTGCAAGCGATGATGAGGATGAAGGAGATATGATCCACCACGCTGGGTTTACGGATCGACCTACCAAGCAGTACATCCTCAACACTTACTGCGACCGTGCTTTCAGCAGCCTTGCTCGTACCTGCTCGCAGTTTCCCGCAATTACGATCTTCTCCAGCATTATCGTTGTCGGTTTGTTGAGCCTTGGTTGGCTGCGATTCGCAGTCGAAACAGACCCCGTCAAGCTATGGGTTGCACCTGATTCTGCCGCTGCTGAAGAGAAGCATTTTTTCGACACCAATTTCGGACCCTTCTTCCGCGCAGAGCAAGCGTTCCTTGTTAATGACACAGACGCCAAACACCCAGGACCCGTGTTGAGCTATGAAACACTCGAATGGTGGTACGATGTCGAGCGCAGAGTGCGCATGCAGAAGAGTATGGGCCACGGCTACACTTTCCAGGATGTCTGCTACAAACCTACCGGCGATGCGTGTGTGATTCAAAGTATCACTGGATACTTCCAATCTCAAGGCGATGACTTCTCTGCAATTGACCCTAAGACTTGGAAGGATGACCTGCAACATTGCGCTGAGCAACCCGTCGACTGCCGACCCGATTTTGGACAACCGATACCTGTTGAGCGTGTGCTTGGTGGCTACAACCGCACTTCCGAACCGGTGGCAAATGCTCAGGCTTTGGTCACGACCTGGGTTGTCAAGGGACACAACCCAGGCGATCCCGGCCTCGAGAAGGCAGAGGAATGGGAAGAGAGTCTGAAGCGCCTTTTGCTAGACGTCCAGGGAGAAGCTAAGGAACGCGGTCTTCGTCTCAGCTTCAATACCGAGATCTCACTGGAACAGGAGCTCAACAAGAACACCAACACCGATGCTAAAATTGTGGTGATCAGCTATATTGTCATGTTCTTGTACGCTTCTCTTGCACTCGGAAGCACCACAGTCACCGTCACCACTGTTTTGCGAAACCCTTCTGCCGCTATCGTACAGAGCAAATTCCTTCTCGGCGTGGTTGGAATCTTGATCGTGCTCATGTCCGTCTCGGCTAGCGTTGGTCTGTTTGCTGCTGTTGGCGTGAAGGCAACGCTTATCATTGCGGAAGTTATCCCATTCCTGGTGTTGGCAGTTGGTGTGGACAACATCTTCCTGATTGTTCACGAGTTTGAACGAGTGAACATCAACTATGCCGACGAACCAGTTGAAGAACGCGTTGCTCGTGCCTTGGGTCGCATGGGCCCTTCGATTTTACTCTCTGCCATGACCGAAACCGTAGCATTCGCTCTGGGTGCTGCTGTGGGAATGCCTGCTGTTCGAAACTTTGCGGCCTACGCAGCTGGAGCGGTGTTCATCAACGCTCTGCTTCAAGTCACCATGTTCGTGGCGGTCCTGTCCCTCAACCAACAGCGTGTTGAAGCTGGTAGAGCCGACTGCTTCCCATGCGTCAAAGTACAGGGAGCTGCCTCATCCAGCATGCCTGGTGGCTACGGCGGAGCACCTTTCAGTGGTGTAGACGAGGAAGGATGGCTGTCACGTTTCATTAGGAAGCAATACGCACCAGCTATCCTTGGCAACAAGGCACGCATCGCAATTATCACCATTTTCGTCGGTTTCTTCGCTGCTGGAATCGCTCTCCTGCCCGAGGTTGAGCTTGGCCTCGATCAGCGCATCGCCATCCCTGGCGACAGCTACTTGATCCCATACTTCAACGACCTCTACGACTATTTTGACGCTGGACCACCTGTCTACTTCGTCACTCGCGAGCTCAATGTCACCGAGCGCAGGCATCAGCGGGAGTTGTGTGCTCGTTTCTCCACTTGCAACCAGTTCTCCGTTTCCAACATCTTGGAGCAAGAGCGCAAACGTGAGGACGTGTCTTTCATCTCTGATGCCACCGCAAGCTGGATTGATGACTTCCTCAAGTACCTTGATCCAGAGCTTGACACTTGCTGTGTGGATGGCAGCTCAAACTGCTACGAGGGACACAACCCGCCATGGAGTGTCACCATGGACGGCATGCCTGAAGGCAGTGAGTTCATTCACTACCTCGGCCGCTGGCTCAATGACTCCAGCATCGAAGACTGCCCACTCGCCGGAAAGGCCGCCTACGCAGACGCCGTAGTCTACGATGCAGAGCGCAACACCATCCCCGCCAGTCACTTCCGCACCGCGCACACCCCTCTCAAGTCGCAGAAAGATTTCATCTCAGCCTACGCGTCCGCCCGCCGCATCGCCGACGACATCTCCGAAGACAACAACATCCGCGTCTTCCCCTACAGCAAATTCTACATCTTCTTCGACCAATACGCCACCATCGTCCAGCTCTCCACCACCCTCGTCGGCACCGCCCTAGCCTTCATCCTCCTCCTCACCACCGTCCTCCTCGGCTCCTTCGCCACCGGCTTCACCATCACCCTCACCGTCCTGATGACCGTAGTCGACATAGTCGGCACCATGAGCCTCGTCGGCGTGTCCCTCAACGCCGTCTCCCTCGTCAACATCGTCATCTGCGTCGGCATCGCCGTCGAATTCTGCGTCCACATCGCCCGCGCCTTCACCGTCCCCTCGGCTTCCATCCTCGAGCGCGCCCACGGGCAATTCGCCCGCGGCGGCCGCCCCGCGCGCGCCTGGGCCGCGCTCGTCAACGTTGGCGCGTCGGTCTTCTCTGGCATCACCGTCACGAAGCTGTTGGGCGTTTTCGTCCTGGCTTTCACTCGGAGCAAGATTTTCGAAATCTATTACTTCCGCGTCTGGCTTTCGCTCGTCGTCTGGGCCGCGCTGCATGCGTTGGTTTTCTTGCCGGTCGCGTTGAGTTTTATTGGTGGGCAAGGTATGTTTTTTTCCCCATCATCCTCTCTTTATCTATCGCGATGTGTGAATGCTGTGTGCTGATCGTAATATCATCTACAGAATACGCGGACCCCGAAAACGACGGCGGGCTGGAGCAGGACCTGGCCAGTCGGAGGTATAGGGCTTTGCTCCCGGAGGAGGAGTACGATAGTGATGAGTATTAGTTTGCGGCGACTGGTTCTTGCGTCGTGGCTACTTTAAGCAATTTTGGATTTTTCGTTGGAAACAGCAAGTTTTTCGATGCAAGCAATAGAAAGAGCATTGAGCACCGGGTTGGGCATTGAGCATTTCGTCGCATATGGTCCAAATGAGGTAGTATTGTTGTAAGAATATCTATCGTTAATCGTTTTGGAATTCATATTCCTTTTACACGCTGTGGTTTCGTTGAGGGGGGTTGAAGAACTACTAACTTATCTGGCCGTTGCTCGATGGGAGGATTCCCAGAATCCATCCTCTCCTCAGACTAACGCGTCGTTGAAGACTACGTCTCTACCAAGATGACCGAGCAAGAAAAAGAAAAAATCATCTCACAACACAACCACACCAGCCTCCAGCACACCGTCGGTTCCGACCAAACTCTTCCTAACACTCTCAGTGACATCCCCTTCAACACCGAGAATCATCAAAGCTTCGTTCTCCTTCTCACCGGCAACTCTCTGCTGCTGCTGTTGCTGGTCGACTTTACTATCAATCTTTGCCAGATCCTCACCCTCGTCGCCTTCGGCATCGCCAATAGGTGCCACGCTCATGAAGCGGATATTCACGCCGGCCTTGCCTAGCTGACCGCCCACGACGCCAATCTTACCAGGAGAGTCGTAGTTCCTGCAAATCAGCAGGGTACCAGCTGGTACAAAAGACGTGCGGAAGCGGCCTAGGCGGGAGATGTAGGGCGTGTTGCCGGACACGAAGCCCGTGATGATTTTGTCTGCGAGGTCTTCGTCGCGGGCACGCAAGTAGTCTGAGGAAGTGGAGCGGTTGGCGGATGGAGAGCGGGGGTCTCGGCGAGCGCGCAGGGTGACGGAGCTGGAGTAGCCTTCTTGTTCTACGTTGTCGCGGGAGCGGTTTTCGTTGATTTTGATGCCGCGTTCGCGGGCGAGGATTTCGGCGTTCACGAGGTTGATGTTGAGACTTTCTGCAGAGGTGATGGGGGAGAGGAGGCCTTTGAGGAGAGCGGCGAAGAGGGGCTTGGTCGTGTTGGCTGAGGCGAGGGCGCCTTCGTATGTCACGTCGAAGCTGGGACGGGCACCGGCTGTGCTGCTGCGGGGTGGGGCGAAGTGTTGGGTGTAGAGGGAGCCCATTTTCTCGAGAAGGGAGATGAATGGGGCTAGTGTGCGGTATTCTTCTGGGAGGATGACGGGAGCATTGACTGGGTGATGTGAGTATACGTCTGCTGATGTTGTTGTGGTGGGATGTGATATTACCTGCACTGCGTGGCAATTGGCCTGAGAGGATGGAAAGGACCTGAGTGCACACATCGATAGAGACATTTTCCTGCGCTTCCGCTGTGCTGGCACCAAGATGGGGTGTTGCGATCACTTTCGGGTGGGCTATAAGTTTACTTGCTGCATCGTCTGGGTTTGGTGGCTCTGCGGTGAATACATCAATACCCGCTCCAGCAATCGTGCCGTTCTCCAGTGCGGATAGTAATGCAGTCTCATCGATCATGCCTACCGATTTATCAGTGTGAGGAACGCAGAAAGCTAGGGGTTCGTTACTCACCACCACGGGCGACATTCAAGATCCTTGCGGTCGGTTTCATCCTGGCCAACTCCGAGTCTCCGATCATGCCTTTTGTGGAAGCAATGAGTGGCGTGTGAAGAGTGAGGAAATCAGCTTGGGCGAGAAGCTCATCTAGTGAGTCGACAATCTCGACATTGGCTGAGGCAGCCAAAGATGGGTTGGCGTATGGATCGAAAGCCACCAGATTCATGCCTAGGCCGCCGGCAGCTCGAGCGACAGTCAAACCAACTTGGATTGAGATCAGCGTGTGTTCATATATGCAATGGTTTGGTTCCGTATACCTTTACCCAGACCAATGATGGACAGTGTCTTTCCCTTGACTTCCACACCAACAAGCTTGCTTCGCTCCCACTTGCCGCCCTTCAGACTGGCGCAAGCAGCCCCCACGTTTCGTGCGACGGCCATGAGCAAAGCAATAGTATGTTCGGCGGCCGCATTGATGTTTCCTTGAGGACTGTTCACCACGATGACTCCCAACTTTGTTGCTGCTTCCAAGTCGACGTTGTCAACGCCGACACCTGCTCGGGCGACCACTCGTAGTCTTTTGCCAGCCTGCATGAGTGATGCCGTGACTTTTGTCTCACTGCGTACAATGAGTGCATCATAGTCTCCAATGATCTGTTCCAGCTCCTCTGGACTCAGACCTTTGCGTTCGTGGACCTCAAGAGAGGCTTGTAGCATTTTGAGTCCATCGGGAGAGACTTTCTCTGGAATGAGGACCTTTGGACGAATACCACCGTTGGCGGGTGCATGTGTTTGAGGCATGGTCGTAGTGTTGTTCGATTTGTGGCTGACGAGGGCGTGTTAAAAGATGGTGGATTGTGAAAGAGGTTCAGTAAAGCTGAACGCGAGAAGATGGCTCATAGAAGTGTTTGCTGGCACGCCGCAGTCGGCACCAAAAGCATGTGCACCTGCATGATGTGGTGGCAGAGTTTAACCTGGTCGAGGTGTCTGAGAGGTAGCTCGCGGAGCATACAACCCCGCATTCCGTGCGTGCCCCGCCAAATGTGCACGAGGAGTGAAGTCTTAGGTTTCGGTGGCAGATCACCCAGTGAGCCGCTTTCGCGAATGTTACAACTGAGATGCTGGATTGCAAGGTTTCTGGCTTGATCGAGTCAGAGGTAGATAAAGGTCTTCGAGACCTATCCTCAGAAGAATTTCAAAGCTCCTTCCTCGGGCATCTCGAAGCCCGTCCGCTCAAAATCGTCAATGATAGCATTGGACAAGGCTTCGAGCTTCTTACGCTGAAGCCTCAGAACACTCACTGCAGCACTGCTGATCGTGCTGCTTGCTCTGGAAGATACAGTAGCGTCCTTTGAGATATTGGCCAGGTTGGGATCTTCCGATGGGTATTGGTCGTCATCGATGCCCTCTACAGTCGTTTTGGGCTCAAAGCCTTGTCGGCGAGGCGGCACGCCACCTTCAAGCACCAGCAGCATGTGTGACTGTAGCCTGGTGGCTATGATGTTGCTGGTTTCGGCTTCGATGGTGAGTGCGCGGATGTGGTCCATGAACTCTGCCGGATCGTGGTCTTCGTCATCCTCGTCGTGCTCCTCGTGAATCTTGGCCATTTCGTGCTCCTGCCATGAAAGTGCAACCATGGCGGCCTGATTGCGCAAATCTCGAGTGTTTGCCGGCTGGCTATAGGCCAGGAGAGTGCCATTGGGCGTCATGAGCCACCATCGCTTGCAGAGTTTGCCGTCTGTGTTCTGAGTAAGAAGCTCGGTGAGCCCCTTGACATTCAGCATTTTCAGGTGTTGTCTATGGCTGATAGAGGGCACTTTGGATTTGTAAAGGCAGCACGGCGAGATGTCTCTCGAAGTTCGCTATCGTCTGATATCATCGCCCTCTCATTCCCCGGGCAGGAGAGAGCGGCGCGCCCAACGCTCCCGAAAGGATTGTGGGGCGGTGTCCGGCTTGGCGTTCTCCCATGAATGAACAACTGTTGAGCGACCATCCTAGATATACATGTACGCATACCTCATAACCATACTAGCTAGCCATTGTGCTTTCATTTAAATCATCGCATCATCTTGCGCGGCTCGAAAAACCCCGATACTGTTTCTTGGTTAGCAAAGAGTGTCGCAATCAACATCAACCCACTCTGCCGGCTTCAATCGCAATCAATTTACCACTTTCTCTGTCACAGCACCGCCGTATTCAAGCTGATCAAAGTCAGTGAAGATAAAGAAGGAGAAAAAAAAAAACAAAGAACGTTAGGCCTATCATGTTCACGACCACAAGTCTACACTCTCCTGGGAAAGCTCCATTCATGTCTATGTCACGTTCCATGCGTATATATGACTGAAAATGCGTGGACAGTCAAAGATATATTTTCAGTATGAAACCACCACCCTATTACTCGCTGCCACGAAGTGGTGCCGACTTTCAAGACTTTAAACACGTGACTGCCAGGAGTACGGGCGAGTTAGGCAGTCAGCCTCGCAGACGGCATAAGCACGCTGCAAGGCTTCGAGTTGCTTACAGGCGAACGATTTTACATCGAACGCGACATACTCCAGCCAACGAGAGTAATGCTCTTTGCACGGGTACAGAATGACCACTCATTCTGGTACTGGCTCACTGAGCACCAATTTGGGGTCAGGCAGGCAGCACAACACGAGCATCAGTGGAGGACACAGAAACAGCCAGTATAACGCCGAGAATCTGACCGTTCACAACCACGCGCCATTTTCTGGTAAGTACTAGTAGTGGCAGCTATGCTCAAAGAACTAACACATGGTCGCGTACTCAGAGAGCCACGACGCCGCACAATTACGCAGAGCCATTTTTCTCACGGACCCCGAAATCGATCGTAATAACCTCGTTGAAGCAAAAGGCGAAAGAGTTGCTGGGACTTGTGAGTGGATTAACGACGACGAGACCTACTGTACGTGGCTGGCAGGCAAAACGGGACTTCTTTGGATATGCGGCGGCCCGGGCATAGGAAAGACAATGCTTTCCATATACCTGACACACCAACTGGCCCGCGGGCACCAACTCATCTACTTCTTTTGCAATGGCCAGGATGAGAAGCGAAACAATGCAGCCGGCGTCCTTCGAACACTCCTTTGGCAACTGACAGAGAAACACGAAGACACCGTGGAGCAACTTGCAAAGTTCCTGGCCGATCCAGAAAGGAGACAGGCGACAATGACATCCGGCGAGACACTCTGGAGCATGTTCGTCGAACTTTTGGACAAAGTAGTCACAAGGAGTGAACTGCCCTTCATATGTCTGATTGATGGCATGGACGAATGCGACCAAGAATCGACTCGCTGGCTCTGTACCAAATTCACGGATCTCTGCTACAACCGGAAACGCAGTCCTGCATTGAAAGTCATCATCATCAGTCGTGAAGTCAATGGTCTCGGTCGAGCCACCAAGATTGAATTGGATTCGAACAGCAACAGCAAGACGACCGACGATGTGGCGACCTTCATATCGAAAAGCGTTCAGAAACTGGCTACCGAAATGCACATATCTGCTGGTATATGCCAGCACATCGAGGCAATACTCCATGCAAAATCCGAAGGCACGTTTCTGTGGGTCGGTTTCGTTTTCCAGGAGCTTCGTGGCTTTGGGACCGGCATTGAGATGTTGCGCGCGCTGAGAACCATGCCAAATGGGCTTTCGGCACTGTATCAACGAATCTTGGCTCGGATAGAAGCGCGGAAGTCAAAAAAGAGCGTTGCTATCCTCCACTGGGTAGCCATGTCTTACCGCCCGCTATGTCTTGACGAACTTGCTGCTGCTGTCGAATGCCATCCTCAAGATCTCCAACATGCAACGGAATTCATCCGTGACGAAGTCGCAATATGCGCGCCCTTGCTTGAGATGCGACAGGAGAGCGTGGGTTTCGTGCACCAATCAGCCAAAGATTATCTTATGCGAACACAGAATGCGGAGTTACCCGCCCTCCAGAAATATTACATCCATCACGAGGATGCGCACTTTTACCTGGCTCGGCGATGTATACAATCTTTGTCCTCGAGGAACATGCTTGTCGAGTATGCCTCAAAACACTGGGTTGACCACACGAAACAGCTTGGGCAGCTGGGACATTTGCTTGTTTCGCAAGAGCGAGCTTTTTTCGGGCGATTCTCCCCGGCACGCGATACTTGGTGGAGAATATGGTCATCGGAATACGACTCTCCACGATTACATATGGCCTGCTACCTTGGCTTGTCGGCGTGGGTTAAGGCAATAATCAAAGAAGAGCGTCACTTGCTACGCGCAGGTTACATCGAGAAGCTCGATGTATGGCATCGCACACCCCTCATGTGTGCAATCAATTCCCGTTCTTTGAGCGTCATCAAACAAATACTCGACAATGGCGCGGATGCAAACGTCCTGTGTGACAGTGCCTGTGTGGTGAATTTTCGTGCTTTAGAAATGGAGGCGAGGTGGCCCCTCTACTACACAACAAACATATGCGGCAAGTTCGACGGTCCATTGCCTCGTACACCAAAAACGAGGAGAATAACGCCCCTTTGCTACGCGGTTCTGGAAGTTGCGGTGCGATCTGCAATATTCTATGATTCGTGGCGTCCTCCCCCACCGACCGAGGACGAAGAGACTGGTCTGGACATAATCCAACTCCTGCTGGACTATGGAGCGAATCCAAGCGGCGCAGGTGCTTTGGATACGACACCACTGTGTGCAGCCGCCATAGGAAGACGGGAGGCCGTGATGAGGATGCTGCTTGATCACGGCGCCAACCCTGATGAAACAGCTTCTGAGCCATACACAGGCGGCCGCAGAGGCCAAACAAGCTTTTGGCGGTCAGAATCCCCAATCTGCAGCCGGGAGTTAACGGCGATGCATCTTGCGGCCGGCTACGGTGACACGGCCATTGTCAAACTCCTTGCCGAACATGGGGCAAACCTTGATGCTAAGACCCGCGAAGGGGACACACCTATTACTCTGGCCATGCGAAGAAGAAACCCTGGCCTCGAAGTTATCAAATTGCTGCTTTCACTCGGCGCTGTACCGTATAAAAGGTTGTTCGTTGCCAGTGCGGACGGCGGTCCATCGAACATAATGTACATCCCAGAATAGTTTGTTCCCGACGAGCGATCGTGGCGACTGGCTGGCACATGCCTATCAATCGCCAGAACAATCCTGCTAGAACGGTTTTCATCCGATACTGGACTGCAATGAGGAATAAGTCGCCCTCACAAGCTCATATAAGTGCTCGAAGCAAGGCACAGCATCTTCATCAATGACCCTGTCCCAGGTGTCAAATGCAGCGAATGGACGACGGAGGTTACCGTACGCCAGGCTTCCAGGTAGCTTCCCCTCAAATACCTGGCCAGAACAATGCAGGACGACGAAGTGGGATGTGTCATGCATCTTTCGACCTGGACAGGATCGTGGACGAACCCGCAGCATCTGCACGGATCTACAACGCAACATCAGCTGATTGCAGGCTGGGCCCCTCATCAGGAAGCACTTGAAATCAAAGCAAGCCTGGTCTAGCGGTTATGATTTCTGTCTAACAACGGTTGCAATATCAGCGCTGATGGCAGCACAGAAGGTTCCCGGTTCGATTCCGGGGGTTTGTAACAGATGTTCCTTCATCCTTTCTTTTTGACTTTTTGTTCTTCTTGATGAGGGATGTGCTGTTGTTTTTGGCAGCAGGAGGTATGGTGATTCTGTTGAGGTTCTTGGTTGTCCGTGGAGGGATGAGGTGAGTACGTGTCGTCGTTCGTTGTGGAATTCTCCTCTTATACCGAAGGCGACCATTGTGGGCATTTTGAGGAATTTATAAATATCTTAGGATGTATGTGTATCGGTCTCACCATTTGTTATTAGACGTGTGAGTGATGTTTCACTTGAGTTCTGGATGGTGATGTTTTGGATGTTCTCCCCCCCACCTACCACATTGAGCAATGTAGCAGTCGACCCCGCCAAAACATCCACCGACCTCTCACCAGTCCAGCACTCCACCTCACTTGCGCGTTATCGGCCAGTCTCCCCTTCAAATTTCACCCCCCAATGCCACCACCACCACCACCATCAAAGACTGCCAGATCGAATAAAACTTCAATCTTCTTCATCCTCTCCATCGGCATCCTGGCACTCAGCTTCTTCGCTCCCACAACAATCCTCCCCCGCCTCCGCCTCCTCTCCTCCCACCTCCCACTCCGTCCCATCTCAACCACAGCTTCCATACCAACAGTCGCAACCATGGCCTCCCCCTACGCCCACGAGCTCAACATCGCCCTCCTCGCCGTCCAGCGCGCCACCCTTCTCACCAAATCCGTCTTCCACTCCCACGCCAAAGGCACACTGAGCAAAAACGACGCTTCCCCCGTCACCATCGGCGACTTCGGCGCCCAAGCCCTCATCATCGCCGCCCTCCAACACGCCTTCCCCAACGACGCCATCGTCGCCGAAGAAGAAGCCAAAGACCTGCGCGAGAATGAACAACTCCGCCAAACCGTCTGGGACCTCGTCCAGAACGCCAAACTCGCCGACCCCGCCTCCGAACAAACCCTCGGCGGCCCCCTCGCCTCCGCCGACGAAATGCTCGACATCATCGACAAAGGCGCCTCTCCCGGCGGCAACAGCGGCAGAATTTGGGCCATCGACCCCATCGACGGCACCAAAGGCTTCCTCCGCGGCGGCCAGTACGCCGTCTGCCTGGGTCTAATGGTCGACGGCGACGTCAAAGTCGGCGTCCTGGGCCTCCCCAACCTGCCCGAAAGCGACTCCGAGCCCCTAGTCGAAGGCATTGGCGCCGACCAAACTGACGCAGCCGGCAAAGGCGTCCTCATCTCCGCCGTGCAAGGCCAAGGAGCCCAGTCCCGGCCCCTAGGAAAAGCCGCCCTGGCGCCCGCGCACGCCATCAAAATGAAACCCCTCGCCAACGTCAGTGACGCGACCTTCTGCGAAAGCGTCGAAGCAGGCCACAGCAGCCAGGGCGACGCGGCGGACATCGCGCGCAAACTCGGCATCACCAAGCCCAGCGTGCGCATGGACAGCCAGGCCAAGTATGGCAGTATTGCGCGCGGCGCGGGCGATTTGTACCTCCGCTTGCCGGTCAAGAAGGACTACGTCGAGAAGATTTGGGACCACGCTGCGGGCGATTTGATCGTGAGGGAGGCCGGGGGTGAGGTTACGGATGTTGAGGGGAAGAGGTTGGATTTCGGACAGGGCAGGACGTTGAAGAATAACAAGGGCGTTATTGCCGCGCCCAGGGAGGTGCACACGCAGGTCATTGAGGTTGTGAAGGAGGTTTTGGGGGGTAAGTAGGAGCTTGTGGATTGGGAATGGGAGGGATATAAAAGGCATGCATGTATGTGCATATGATGAACTGGAAACATGAATCGAAGGGGGAAAAAAGTCTGTTTGCTCGTTTCTTGCTTAGATCTACTATAGAAAGACAGTTGTCCATCTCATGAGTCAACCAGAATAGTCCATGGGACACAACCCAGAGACGAAACAGAAGAGCAAAACCCCCAAGGAACACAGCTAGTAAACGATAAAAGAAAAAACCCAAAGATCAAACACCAAAGCATCATTCCCCTTCCCCCTCCCGTCTCTTGCTCCTCCTCATCCTCTCACGGAACCGCCTAGCCTGCACTCGAACCCCCACCCTTTCCCCCTCCGCAGCACAAGCAAGCCCACCGCCCAACTCCTCCAACGTCCTAGTCCTCAACCTTCCCCGTGAGCCCCACCACCTCCCCCCTTCCCCTTCACCCGCCACCCCCCTCTCCTGCACACTCGGAATCCAAGCCCAAGTAACAACTCCCCCCAACGCCATAAAAGCCGCAAAAAGGTAAATGATCCTCCCCAACGCGAGCGAATTCGGATCCTTAATCCCCCCTCCATCGAAAAACAGAAACGCCAACTGCACGAACACGGAGCCCAACTTGCCGCTCGCGGCGGCGATGCCGTAGGCGCTGCAGCGGTAGCGGGTGGGGAAGATTTCGGCGGGGAGGATGAAGGTCAGCGTGTTGGGGCCGAAAGCGAAGGCGAATTGGATTAGGGCGTAGAAGATCACGAGGACCCAGTGGCGGGGCGTGTGGAAGAGGTGGGTGAAGAGGATGGCGAGGAGCAGGAGGGCGAGGGCTAGGAGGGCGAAGGACCAGATCATGGCTGTACGGCGGTTGAAGCGGTTTATGAGGGCGATGATGGCGAGGGCGCCGAGGATGCTGGCTATGCTGGTTGTGAGGGTGGTGTTTTTGGCGTTGGCCAGGAGGACTTGGCGGATTGTGCCGGCGTCGCCGTAGGAGGAGTTGAGGAGCCAGGAGGGGGTTGAGGGCCGGTTGGGTTGGCGGTGGGGAGTCCAGAGTTTGGCCATTGTGCCCGGGTTGTTGAAGCCGAGGCCGTAGAAGGCGAAGTCGAGGAGGAGCCAGGCGAGGGAGGTGCCGGCTAGGTAGCGCCAGTTGCCTTCTTTGATGAAGTAGTTGTGGAGTTCGGCGTATGTGAATTGGCTGTATTCTTCGGCTTCGTCGGGATCGGGGATGGCCCAGGTGTCGTTGTTGTTGTCGGAGCCGAAGGAGGAGCGGGGGAAGTCTTCGAATGGGGCGGATGTGACGGATGTTTGGCCGGTTAGTTGGGGCATCAGGTCTTGATTGTGTTGTTGGTGGTGCATGTGGCGAGGATCGATTTGCCCGGCTTCCAGCCCGATTTCGGTGAGTTCTGTGCCTTGCGTGGCGTCTGTGGTTTCTGTGGCTTCCGATTGCATGGCGAGTTGTTGCTCGTAGACCTTTCGCGTGTCTTTGAAGGCGGTGCGGGTGTCTTGTTTGACGTCGTAGGTGAACCGGCCGGATTCTGGGATTGTCCAGCGGAAGAGAATGGCGATTGCGGCGGGTATGGCTCCGACGCCTACTACGATTCTCCACAAGATGTCGATGCCGATTTTGGCACTGTCGATTTCGTCTGGGTCTGTTGTTAGTTGTCCGACGTCTAGGTTGTAGTCGCGGCTTATGCCGGTGATTGCGGCCATTGCTACGGCCCAGGCTAGTAATTGACCGATGGGTTGCATGATGAAGACGGCAGCCATCATGCGACCACGAGATTTTGTTGCGGCCCATTCGGCGGTGATGCATGCGCTGAGAGGATATTCGGCGCCTGTAAGAGATTAGTTCTGAAGGTGTGTGTTGGATGGAAGATGGGACATAGACCTACCGATACCAATGCCCATGATGAACCGCCAGGCCATGATCCAGCTATCGGCTTGCATGGAATGTTGGTCTTGTGAATGATTCATCCAACCGACAGAACTTTGAGCAAGACCGATAGTGCTGAAGATAACAATCATCAATTCGATACCGTACAGACGTTGACGGCCATACTTGTCAGCCAGAAAGCCAAAAAGCACCATTCCAACGGTGGAGCCGGCCAACGTCAAGGCATTGATGGTGATTTCGAGATTTGCCTCATGCTCAGATCCCCAGTAGACGAAAGCGAGGCATGGCAGGATGATGTTGGAGGCGAAGAGGTTGTAAGAGTCCGTGAAGAACCCGGTGGCGGCGACGGCCCAGACGCGCCAGTTGAAGCCATGCTCGTCGATGATGGTCACGAGCTGTTTGCGCTGGCCGTCGATACTGGGGATGTGGCCGGTGAATTTGGTCGGATTGAAAGGCCAGGCGCGTTCCTGGAGGTGTAGGTGGCGATGGTGGTGAGACTGCTTGGACCTCGCCATCGGGCGGTCCATGTGCAGGTTAGAGCTGCACCACGCGCACGCGAGGTCTCTCTCTCTCTCTCTCACACACACACAAACACTCGCTCTCTCTCCGAGTCTACGGGTTCAAGCGACTCGGTGGAGGAGAGTGGAGATTTCTCTCTTTCTCCCTTGTCAAGGATCGACACAGCATGGCACCCACGGCAGCAGCGAAGAAGGCACACGGGAAGTCTTCCAGAAGGCCAAGAAAGGCGTGACGGGCAGAGGCTTGGGCAAGACGACTAAACGTCACGGCACTGAGCGGGCTGGAAGGTTTTGAGAGGGATGAGCTTGGGTCCCCCCACGTGCTTCTTGTACTGGTTGAGAGGTGCTGGTGTAGCCGCTTATCTTATAATAAGACACCTAGAGATTTTTCTTACAATACTACTGCATTGATGTTGTTTGACTTTACTTACTCTGCCAGACTGTCTTCTAGAACAATAGCCATGGCTACTTACATTTCGATTATAATGACAAGTAAAAATGCGAGTTTCGGCCGGCATTGGCACTTGCACATGTTCCTGCAGCCTTGCCGAGTCCTGCAGAGGCGATAGTTCTCTAGAAGGCATATACCTACCTAATTATTGACAATGTTATTCCTGCATAGTAGAATCGACAGGATATCCTTCCTAAATCTGTGACTTCTACTTTACTAGTATGGCACGGAGCTGTGAACACGGAGCTATGGATGTAACTTTACAGTAGCACGAAAACGCAGCGGGCTCCACGCCCCAGCATGGCTCGCTCCCTTCACAGCTAAAGAGTGCCTACCTTTCTTAGGTATGCCCGCCCGAAGCCTTTTCTCAAGTGCCGACTTTTCTCGTGTTCGTCGGGAGAAATCTCTGCGTGGCCTCTCCGCAGCCATCATTCGCGCATTGCTGTCGTCGCACGCGTAACGCAGCCGTCCCTTTGCCCTCGCTGCACGCAACTCTTTGCCTGTCCCTGTTGACAAGCCTCACACAAGCATATCCGCCCAGAACCGCGTGTCTCTTCAGCTTCGCCTTGCCGATCCCACCACCCCCCCCCATCAGCCCATCTCAGGAACCAGCTCACCACTACTGGAAGCAGGAAAGCCACTTGCAACGCCTTGTCCGTCCGCCACCCGCACGTCCTGGCCGTTGGTCAGATCGTGCCATACCTCTCTCCTAGCTCTGACCTGTCCAGACCAACTTTACCAGAGAGCCTCGCCACCGCTGCCGTACCTTCCACGTTAGTCATGCCTTTGCCCAGTCCTCTCACTTCCCCGCTGCCAAATCGCCACAAAACTGCCCGTTGCACCCAATCTCCTCCACCTCCCAACTCCAATCCCCATATACCATCCCCATATGCGTCTCCACATATCATCATCGTCATTAGAGCAATTATGTTGACCCTCTGCGAAGATCTTCCTCACACTTCCCGCTCCGGCCCTTAACTCTATCTCCCACACCACCACTCACCGTCACCGCCCTCTCTTCGGACAAACACCTGCTCGCCGACTACCGTCTGGGCTCTGGCTCGGCCTTTGCCCGTCGTCATGACCACTGGCCTTGGGTTCAGCATCTACGAACTCTACAAGTCATTGACCAAGTGCGCACAGGCCTATCGCGCCTTTGCCAGCGAGTATGGCAATGCTTCACCCCAGTTTGCCGCCTTTCGCGATGAACTCGACCGTGTCGACCAGGCGTTGAGACTCCAGGATCCTATCAATGCCTGGACCGGACAGGAGTACTCGGGCTCCGTCGTCTTTCGTGGAGTCCTCGACGAGAGTCGTCACTTTGCGGAAAAGCAGAGGCGTATAGTCGACAAAGGAGTCCAAAGTAATGGACATCAAGCTCTTGCCAACCTACTACAGACTGCTCTCGCCGCTTTTGAGGCCACCCTGCCCAGACTACAGGAGCGTGTCGTTCACAATCGCGTGGGCCTCCTCACTTTCAACATCACCTTGCTGCTTCAGAAGTCGTTCCACAAGGACAGTCACTCCACTCTTGCAAACTTGCAGAAGTCTGTAGCGGCATCTGGTCTCACCCACGAACGATCGGCGCACGTAGAGCACTTGCTCAGGAAACTTTCCAACATCGGTTCTACCTACATCCAGCTAAATGAACATGATGCACAATCATCAGGATCTCGCTTTCCAAAGCCGGACACCTTGGACAGCGAGTTCGAAGGCTGCCTGGCCTCAGTATGCTCTTTGATAGGCTTGCCTCCTCATCATCTAGCAGGCATTGCTGTTGGCAGCTTTACTCCTAACTTCTCTGAGGCTTGGTGGAAGACCATCGTGGAAAGCGCCTCGCAAATATCACAGGCACCCGGTAGTCTGACAGCAGAGCCGCGTACCGAACGCAGTTGTCGTGTCAAGGTCAAGATCGAGGGAGCCTCCTTCATCGCACATGGCTACGTGATTTTCAGACGCTGCGTTTTCTGGCGAAATGAGCAAGGCTCGGTTATTGTTGAGCACAGACTCGCACAGTCAACGCGGAAGTGCTTCCCTTACACAATGCCTCGGGTTGTGAACAAACCACTCACCTTGTCCTTCCTTGAACTGCAAGACCTCAGCATCAAGTCTTCCAAGGATCGTGTTGTTGCATGCAAGCCTCGTTACACCTTCCTCACCCAGGAAGACTATCAGGCCTTCCAAACAGACATCAGAGCACGAGAGCTTGTCAACGAGTTTCACATCAGCTCGATCGCCCACAAGAGCTCCCGAGGGGCAGACGCCCACAATGAATGCGTCAAGGTTTGGGGTCCATCCACTGGCAGTGTCGACCGCTCTATCTCTTTCCCAGCGGTCTTCGGAACTGGCACCAAGAATTATGAGTTTCCACTCAAGTGGTTCGAATCTCCCATTGCAAATCCACGGACGTTGACTGCTCGTCTGGAAATCACTAGAGAACCGGGACGTGTTGCATCTGCTAGTAGTGGAGATAAAACATCGAGTCTCCGATCCAGCCTGAGATTTATGCGCCGTTCAGCGACAAGCAGTTCGGCCACTGTAAACGTCACTACAGACCAACCCAGCAACGCCAGTATACGCTCTGTCAACACCATCGCGGCCAACTCAGCCTACGCACCACGCGAGATTGTCGACCGCCTCGGCTACATTGAGTTCAAGTTCGGCAGTGTTGCTGATCTCGATAGCTTTGTTGCAGCAGCTTCAGAACCATTCGTTGCAGCCACGCCCGCCACTTGGAACAGCGCCCCTTCGCTGTATGCTGCGAGCTCGCCGTCTCTGTCGTCTACTTCCTGGTCATCATCCCCACGCAGCTTCGAGCAGCAACCTACGGCCAACAAAGCGACCGCATATGGCGCCACCCCCATGAGCCCAACTGGCTTGATGCAGCTTCCAGATGCCGCTCTGGACAAGCCGACGCCAGTTTTGGACCAGCCAGCAGACGCCTTCGACCTTCCTGATGCTAGTCTCAGTGGGCTCATGATTCGAGGAGACGATAACATGGACTTCAGCCTACGCATGGCAGCCCTGACGCCTAGCAGTCTGCTGCGAGAGCGGAGGTGATTGTCTTCTTGCAAGAAATTTGATCTCCTGCAACAACGATTGAAGTGAGATGCATGAGCATCTACGAGACCTGGATTCGGACAAATTGCATCGACTTGATAATAGCTTTAGCATGGCGTTTTTCGGGCTGCGATTTGAGACGGATCTTGATTTCGTTCTTTCCTTGTTTCTTTTTGCTCTTCTGTGATATTTTCCATGTTCTTCGCGAACTGTTCGTTTTCGAGATACCACACCTGCCTGCGTCTAATGATAACTTACCATGCCTTTTTCGATATCGCAAATTATTATGAATTAAATCATGTCAATAATTAATTTACCTTACATACTCGAAAGATCTGCACAACTCTGACATGGATCCTCTGACTGGCACGGAAGTCTTTTTTTTTTTTTTTTTGCCCACTTCGGTTGCCATGGCATTCAGGGGTTGCTTACATTTGCTCTTCACACGATTTTTTATTGTTGTGAATTAAACGACCTCTGACGTAAGGACTGGGTCTTCAGCCTTGCTTGGAGATGCTGCTGTTTGATTGGTGCTCTTGTCTGAGCGTCGAGACTACTGGGAGGCGGGATGAGGGGTTTGTCTTGCAGATATCGTAGGCTCAATCGGCAGTGTTGAGAACTGATAGACGAAGAGATCAATGGCAAGATCTTGACAAGACGATATGTTTGCCGTCTTGCAAGACTGTCTATCGCATATGCTCGGGAATCATGTCCACCGGAGTACCCTTCAAAAACAAGTCCCGAAATCATGAGAGAGGCATTACTCAGTCATTATTTCAAAGTGCCCACTCAGTATGGCCGCTAACAGGGGCGAAGGGAAAAAAATACCCAAGCTACGCTGCTTTAGAGCTCATGACGGGAATTCATCAGCAAGAAATCCGGGCTTTTGCGCTAGAAAGACCCTTTCAAAACTCTCCTCGGTAAAGCTACCAATCCTGGACTTGGGCTCTTCTTTTTTCCTCACCGAAACGACTATTTCAACTGGGCGCCGGCGTCCTACATTCCTTCCTTTCCTACGACCCTCCTTTTCCTTTTGATACCCTTTTTGTTTTAAAACTGCCTCATCCCAACCGCAATCATGGATGAGCAGGAGTTTGTCGGTCTGCTCCAGGCCCTCGTGGAGCCTGACACCCAGAAGGTCAAGGCGGCCACCAGCCAGCTGAACAAGACCTACTACACCTCTCCTCAGTCTCTGACTGCCCTCATTCACATCCTCACATCCCACCAGGACCCGACTCTCCGCCAACTGGCTTCCGTCGAGGCCCGCAAGCTTGTCGCCAAGCACTGGGCTGCCGTTCCTGAGGACCAGAAGCCCGCGCTCAGAGACTCTCTCCTCCAGAGCACCACCAACGAGGAGCAGCAGCTCGCAAGACACAGCAAGGCCCGCGTCGTTGCCGCCATTGCCAAGTTCGATCTCGAAGATGGCCAGTGGGGTGAGCTGCCTGGTATCCTCCAGCAGGCGGCCACCAGCGGTACCGCCAGGCACCGTGAGGTCGGCATCTACATCATCTACACTCTGCTTGAGGCTTCTCCGGACACCTTCCAGGACAGCATGTCCCAGATGCTTCAGCTGTTCAACAAGACCATCCAGGACCCTGAGTCCGTCGAGGTCCGCACCAACACCATGCTTGCTCTCTCCGAGCTCGTCATGGTCCTCGACACCGACGAGGACGTCGCCAGCCTGAAGAGCTTCCAGAACACCATCCCCAGCATGGTCAAGGTTCTTCAGCAGGCCATCCAGGACAACGACGAGGAGCACGCCATGCAGGCTTTCGACGTGTTCAACAGACTCCTCTCCTACGAGTCTGCCTTCCTCGCCGCCCACTTCGGCGACCTCCTGCAGTTCTTCATGCAGGTCGCTGCCAACAATGATGCCGATGAGGACTTCCGCAGCCAGGCTCTTGCTTTCCTCATGCAGTCTGTCCGCTACCGCAAGCTGAAGGTCCAGAGCCTGAAGGTCGGTGAGCAGATGACCAAGCTCTGCCTCCAGCTCGCCACTGAGCTCGGTGACCTTTCCCCTGACGATGACGATATCTCCCCGGCTCGCAGCGCTCTCGGTCTGCTCGACATCATGTCCGAGTCCCTGCCGCCCAGCCAGGTCGCCGTGCCTCTCCTGCAGGCTCTCGGCCCTTACGTCCAGAACTCCAACCCTGACTACAGGCGTGCGGGTATTCTGGCCCTCGGCATGTGCGTTGAGGGTGCGCCCGACTTCATCGCCACCCAGCTCAACGAGATCCTCCCGCTTGTGCTTCACTTGCTCGAGGACCAGTCCGTTCGCGTCAGGAGCGCCGCTCTCAACGGTGTCTCCCGTCTTGCGGACGATCTCGCCGAGGACATGGGCAAGGAGCACGCTCGCCTGCTCCCTGCTCTGATCAAGAACTTCGACCTTGCCGTCCAGGGCGTTCAGAGCACTCAGCCTGAGTCCGACGAGCACGAGGAGAACGTCAACATCCTCAAGGCCAGCTGCATGGCTGTCGACTCCCTCATCGAGGGCCTCGACCAGTCCGACGCTGCCCTTTACGTCAACGAGCTTGTCCCCCGCTTCAGCTCTCTGTTCGGCCACAACGACCACAAGGTCCAGATGGCTGCCGCTTCCGCTGTCGGCTCCATTGCCTCTGCTTCGGAGGGCGCTTTCAAGCCTTACTTCGACAAGACCATGCAGAGCCTTGGCCAGTACATCAACATCAAGGACTCCGAGGACGAGCTCGAGCTTCGTAGCATGGTTGTCGACTCTCTTGGAAAGATCGCTGGTGCTGTTGGTGCTGCCGACTTCCAGCGGTTTGTCGAGCCCCTCATGCATTCCAGTGTTGAGGGCCTTCACCTTGACAACCAGCGCCTGAAGGAGACCAGCTTCATCCTTTGGTCTACCCTCGCTCGCGTCTACGAGGAAGAGTTCGCTCCTTTCCTCGAGGGCGTTGCCACCTCCCTCATCGAGTGCCTTGAGCAGGAGGAGACTGACTCTGAGGTTCAGCTCGGCGCCGAAGCCTCTGACCTCGTTGGCCAGGAGATCACCATCGCTGGCCGCAAGATCAAGGTCGCGGGTGCCGGCGGTGTCAACGAGGGTGATGACGAGATCGAGGACCTCGACGACTCCATCGTTGAGGCTCTTATGGATGGCGACGACGACGATGACGATGACGACTGGGACGACCTTGGTGCCGTCACCGCCATCGCCATGGAGAAGGAGATTGCCGTTGAGGTCATTGGTGATGTCCTCACCCACACCAAGGGCAAGTTCCTGCCTTACATGCAGAAGACCATCGAGACTGTCCTCCCCCTTCTCGAGCACCCCTTCGAGGGCGTTCGCAAGTCTGCCATCGGCTCCAGCTGGCGCGCATACGCCTGCCTCTGGGGCTTGGCTGAGGACTCTGGCATGCAGAAGTGGCAGGCCGGCCTCCCGCTCAAGGTTAAGCCCTCCGAGGACCTTGAGAAGCTTGGCAACCTTGTCCTGACGGGCACTCTTGCCAAGTGGGAGGAGGAGATTGACAGGTACGTTTCTTTTCTTTTATTCTGCTTTCGTGATGTCGCTATTGTGATGAGGACACTATTGCTACCCAGCTCACTCATATGCTCCGGCAAGTGCTGTTAAACCATAGAGGCTGTTTCTGATATTAGCGACTTACGTCACTTGTTAAGCAAGATCCTTCTTTGATGGAACATGAGCTAACAGTCTATCAGGGGTGTCATCACCGAGATCAACCGTAACGTTGCCGCCACCCTCAAGCTTTGCGGCCCTGCCATCCTCGCTCCCAACGGCGAGTCTTCTTCTACTCCCCTCGAGAAGATGGCCGCCCACCTCTGCCTCATCCTTGAGAAGCAGCACCCTTGCCAGAAGGACGAGGACGACTTCGAGGAGCTCGAGATCCCCGCCGAGGAGACCGCCGAGTACGACTGGCTCGTCATCGAGACCGCCATGGAGGTCATTGCTGGCCTTTCTGTGGCCCTTGGCGAGCAGTTCGGTGAGCTCTGGACTATGTTCGAGACCCTCATCCTCAAGTACGCCTCCTCCCAGGAGCGTTTCGAGCGCTCTGCTGCCATCGGCACCATGGCCGACTGCATCGAGGCTATGGGCGCCGGCTGCACTTCCCACACCAAGCGCATGATGACCATCCTCGCCAAGCGCCTTCAAGACGAGGACCCCGAGACCAAGTCCAACGCTGCCTTCGGCACCGGTCTCCTCTGCAGCAACACCACCGATAACAGCATTGTGTCGAGCTACGGCCCCATCCTCCAAACCCTGGAGCCCATCCTCGACCCCAACAACGCCAACTCCTCGGACGAGACCCGCGCGCGCCTGGTCGACAACGCCGCCGGCTGCGTCGCCCGCATGATCAAGGCCAACCCGCAGTCCGTGCCGCTCCCCCAGGTCGTGCCGCGCCTCGTCGAGCTCCTCCCGCTCAAGAACGACTTCCGCGAGAACGAGCCCGTCTTCGACATGATCGTCTCCCTCTTCCAGGCCCAGGAGCCCACCGTCCAGGGCCTCACCGGCCAACTCATGCCCATCTTCGAGAAGGTCATGGGTCCGCCTGAGGAGCAGATCAGCGAGTCCACTCGCGCCAAGCTCACCGAGCTCGTGCAGTACTTGAGGAAGTAAGAGCATTGGCATGAAACGAATTTTATGATGAAGAAGAGGTTGTAGTGTAGTGATTCGCAACACACTACAACAACATACAAGACACACCAAAAGCATTAGCGTGGATTCATGACGGAAACGGCTTTTATTGTTTGGAACAAAAGATGGCATTAGATGTGATGATACCCACTATTATTGATGATTTGTTTTTTTTTATAGTTAGTATTTGATTTTACATAGTTCGGTGGCTGAGATTGAATGCAACGCTCTTTTCGCTACCGATCCTTGTCCCTGTTTCTCTCCGCTGTCGTTCACGGTTTCTGTGTACTTGCTCTTCTCCTTTCCCTTCTGGAATCGCTGATGACGTTGTTAGTTAAGACTCGTCGTCCGCGTGTTGGGATTTGAATTCTCACGACTTGACTTGGCTGCACTTGTAGCACGGCTTAATGATCCATCGTCATTTCTCGCGGTGTGTGTTTGTTTACCCTTTGGATCTAGGTTTCGTGGTACGGACCGACTCACTCACTCATTCGGGGGGGAGGGGGGGATGTACCCGCCTTGCGTGTGTCTGTTTTTGAATAATGCGATTTCTATGTGGATGTGCGTGGTGGTGGGGGATGGTCTGGTTGATTGCTTGTCTGGTGGTTTTAGTTTTAGTTTTAGTTTTAGTTTTAGTTTTATTTTTTTTTTCCTTCTCTTGGTTTTTTCCTTGTGCGAATTGGGAATTATTATGAAAGAACAAGTCTTTTGAGTCGAGGTTCATGCTTCGGTCTTTTCTTTGATGAGCTATTGGACACTCTTCTCTTCCCTTCTTCTTGTGGACTTGGAATGGTCGGCGTGTGTACGCCATTTCATCCTCCCTCCTTATCCTCAACCGAAATCAGAATCCCAAATCCCGCAGTCTCAATCCAGCATTCTCCCGACTCTTCGGGATCTCCGAGCAGGCATATATGAAAGGCGTACAAGGTATGCAGACAAGGCGCACCGATCACGATTCGCTCCCGGTACGAGCTTAGATTGGAGGCACGGCGGTCGACTCCGCGCAGTCCGAGCAATGGGTATACGTATGCGATGTCGCGATCTGTCGATGGAACTGGAATCCTACCAGAAATCCTCCGAGGGGAAGGACGGGGAGGAATGATGATACGATGATAATACCTAATTAACCACGACAAAGGATGCACACGATGGAAGGATGAATTGCGTGAACATGAACTCGGTCACTTTTCTTAACGAGCATTGTTGCGGGAATTGCTTTCCCGATTAGAGAGGTTCTCCAGAAATGCCCTTGCTCGTTTTGTCCCGTGTTTTTGCGCGGTCATGGTCTTTGGATGGAAATGAATGGGAGATCGATTTGAGGAAGTCGCTCCGTGATGTACGTACGGGCTTGTTTCCAGCTTCTTCACATGCCGGGCTTGGCGGCCCTCTCGAAGCGTGCATGCAGGGCGTGTGCATGGCGAGCATGGGTACCTAGGTAGATCAAGAAACAAACACAGGCCTGGATAAGTGTTTCTTTCTCACAAACAAGCCGGGGCACGAATGATTAACTTTTCCCACAACAAAAGGGAAAGCACCAGAAGTAAACAAGCTACCCTTAAGCGATCGCGTTATCGTTTCGGCACCCACGCGACACATGCC
This sequence comes from Cladosporium sp. MBC 237, assembly GCA_030772445.1. Classification (NCBI taxonomy): domain Eukaryota; kingdom Fungi; phylum Ascomycota; class Dothideomycetes; order Cladosporiales; family Cladosporiaceae; genus Cladosporium; species Cladosporium sp. MBC 237. The sequence goes on from JAPHCH010000068.1 coordinate 88,459, forward strand.
TGTCTTGCCTTGCCTGCCTGGGAGATACTAAATAGATTGCATTATTTTTCCAATCTCTAGACCCTGGCTCGCCGTCCGAATCTTGGTGCCCAAAGGACGCGGGAAGCTACGGTTGTGCCGAGCGGAAAATAATGCGTTTGGTCATAAGCGAGCAGGATTGGATGCTTGTGTGGTGTTAGGAGGTAGGAGGATAGCTAGCTAGCTAGGGGTGCGCGGGACGTTGGTGGGCTTGGGAGGGTCGTTTGCCGCGGGGAAGGATATGCTGTTCTTGTTGGAATATGGACATCTTGGAGGAGCTTGGAATCATTGTTTTGGATGCGCCTATGGCACAGCACGGTCATGGGAGAATGATAACAATAATCATGACAGAGAACGGGGGTCAATGGCAGCAAACGGGAGGAGGCGGCCGCCGTCGTCGGGAGGGTTTGCGGCGCGGCAAGTGCCAGAACGGACGTGGAGAAAGGGAAAAGGAAGTGGGAAGGTTGAGGTGGATGGTGTGCAAGCGAGATGGATCGCCCGGCCTTCTGTCTTGAACTTGTTGAGGAGCACCGCCGGAATTTCGTGGTCAACGTTACCTCTAGTTATTTACTACCTCCTAGGTAGGCTTGGAGGGGGGATTTTCTCCAAGCATAGGATTGGTTGACGAGGAGGGAGAGGATTGTTGTTGGTTCATTCCTGCTGCAGGCCCGGGGTTGTTGCCTTTGCAAAACTCCACTGTGGCATTTGTGGCATGGGTCTAGGGGATGTTTTGAGTTTGCATGCTGCACATGCATGACAAAGGGCCCATGGTGAGTTTAACTCGGTGCGCGATGTATCGAGGTGTTTCGTGTGTCTCATGTCGCAGATGTGCGAAAGCTGCCTCAGCCCGCCTCAGCCCTTTCAAACATGCGTGCCTGACAGCGACGACACCTTGGACCACGGCAAACGTCGATCCGGGACTCAGCGCCGAGCAGGAGGGACAAGCATGGACAGATTGCGCCAACGGCACTAGCTCTTCTACCGAGATGACTTTGGGATTCATCAGACGGTACGGAGCATGGCCGGTCTTGAAAAAGAGCAGAAAGGGAACGGCGAAGATACTACATCTATGTGATCTGCTCCTACGAGGCGAGGGTTTGTTCCGTCTGGCCTCGGCGAGTCAATCATGGCCACACCAACACACGGGAAGAAGTGTGAAGAGTCAAGGTCAAGGTTTCGGGGGTATGGTCCGCTCGGCGCGCGCGGGTGAATGCCTGATAGTCCTTGCCTGATGGAGGAGGACATGAAGAAGGAGGTAGTAATTTGGGAGCGGTGGATGTCATGTTACATCTGTGTCTCTGATGTGTGTGTGGTTCTGAGGGCCTTCAGGCAGTACCATGCATGAAGAGGGCTAATAAGCGGGATAACCTCGACGTTACTATCACTTCCAAACTATTGTTGTACATACTGCATGTGTAGAGAGAGAGAGTTTCCTAGCCCCGCCACCACGCAACGGGGCGACCGGGCGATGGCGGGAGAAATGAAGCTCTTCAATCGACTAGACATGCTACTAAGGTTCTCGAGGGATGTTTTGTGAGGCACGCACGCAAAACAGCAGGGGTCGTCCCCAGACTGCCCTGACCAGGCTCGGTATATACCTTGGGAGGCGCTGCCACCACTGCTGCCACCATATCTCACTACTGCAATCCCATCCTTCATAGCCCTATACATCGCCATCCCTCATTGGCTGTCGGATCCGGTGTGAAGACGGATCACTTCCCACCTGCCGACTCTGTCGTGCCTGTGCCTGTGCACAGACGAAGACAGACAGACTGAGTGTGTGCGCGAGCGTTTGTGTGCTCTGAGTAGCAACGACCACCACTGCAAGCCCACAACTCTACTCTCCGTCTCTGTCTTTCTCTTCTTGTTCATCACTCTCTTCCCAGACCCTCTTCTTTGCTCACACCTCCCCCTCTCACGCCCTTGCCCATCTCCGCCGCCACCTTTTTCGCCAATCTCTCATGTGTGGGCCTCGGACCTCAACATTCTCCTGCAGCGCGCGATAGCGATACGACATCAGACCCCGCCTGACCTGACCTTCGGAGGCGACTGGCCGAAACTGTGCCCCGCATTGCTGCAAGCTGCCCGCCGGCGAGATAACACGACCTGCATAATCATAACACAACACGCCGATCGCCATGGGCTTCTTCAGTCGACGTGGACAGAGCAACAACCGCGCTGCAAACCACGACCTCTCTCCAGACCACAGAAATTCCACATTCGCACTCAACGGCAACGGCAGCAAATACAACATGGCCAAAAACCCCGCAGCAACCGCAAGCATCCCTCACATCCCTCTGCCTCGCGCTCCGGATCCAAACCTCGACCCCGCCGGCTATCTCAGAAGCATCTATGCTGTTAGGGAGAGGAGTCATCTGGTGCTGGAAAAGGCCAAAAAGAACCAGCTTCGCCATTTCAATGTCGACTTGAGCAAGTTCCAGGACACCGCCAACTATGTCGTGTCCATTATCAAAGTAGGCTAGCCGCATCACTTCCACTCTGGCCACGTTGTCACTAACACAACCACCACAGCGTGACTTTGACGATTACTCCGAGATTCCGCCTCATGGCAGATGGCAGCACTTCGAAGTTGGCGGCCGTCCACGCATCGACCAGCTTATGGCCACCTGGCCATCCTCCCTTGATCCTCAGGAACGCACTCGCCGTCTTCTAGACCTCTTCCTCGTCTCTGTCCTTCTCGATGCTGGAGCCGGCACAAAGTGGCAGTATAAATCCAAGGAGAGCGGCAAGGTCTACCGTCGTAGCGAAGGGTTGGCAGTCGCAAGTCTCGAGATGTTCAAGTTTGGCTTGTTCTCTAGCAATCCTGAACAGCCGTGCCAGGTCGACAGTGCAGGACTCAAGAAACTCACATCCGAACGCATGGCCAAGGGTCTGCAAGTCAGCAGTGAGAACCCGATCGATGGACTCGAAGGCCGCACAAACCTCTTGATTCGCCTTGCCGACGCTTTGCTCAATCAGGAGATCTTTGGCCCAGATAACAGGCCTGGAAACATGCTTGATTATTTGCTATCCCACCCCTCGACGCACGCCTCATCGGTTCCTGTCATCCCACTCCCAACCCTTTGGACGACTCTCATGGATGGCTTGTCTACCATTTGGCCTGCGACACGTACACAGATCGACGGCCAGCCTCTTGGCGATGCCTGGCCTTGTGGCTCCATGCCCTCTCACCCAACTCAGCCTTGGGAGAATATTGTGCCATTCCACAAGTTGACGCAATGGTTGACATATTCTCTAATGGTACCTATGCAAAAACTGGCCAATGTTCACTTTGTTGGTGTTGAGCTTATGACTGGCTTGCCCGAGTACCGCAATGGCGGTCTACTGGTCGATACTGGTCTTCTAACTCTCAAACCTGAAGATGCGAAGAGAGGTCTCGAACAATACCAATTGAACGCCACGCGACAAGGCCAGCCGAATATGGAAGTTGTGCCATTGTTCACGGCAGACGATGATGTAATTGTTGAATGGCGTGCGCTCACAGTCGGTTTCCTCGACGAACTATTGACGGAAGTCAACCTTTTGTTGGGATTGCAAGGAGATAACAAGCTCTCCCTTGCGCAAATGCTCGAGGCAGGCACTTGGAAGGTAAGTTTCTTGTAAGACACATTTTACTCGCCAACACAGTTACTAACACTGCATTCAGGGCGGCCGCGAAATCGCAGAAGTCTCCCGTCCAAACACCAAGGAACCTCCCATTATGATTCTGTCCGACGGCACGGTATTTTAGGTTCCCCCTGCTGCTTGGCTGGGAGCGTGACCTACCTTCCCCCTCGTTCGAACCAGGATCTAGCCCGTTTGAGTCAGCACAAGTCTCACGAACCACCACAAGAACTTCGCTGTTCGATGACCCGAAAGAACGACAAGCTTCCGTAGGGCTCGACGGCGTGGCTTGCGAGTTGCACCCATCAGAAGTGAGCAGTGCAGACAGCCACAACATACCCGTACGAGACTCCGCGGCCCGCCATGCTCGCCCTACGCCTCAGGCCGAACTTCCGGTAAGAAGTCTGGCGCGGAAGGGCCGCAGCACGCTTGGCTCTGATTTGGGAGACTGCATTGCCGAGGAAGAGTGAGCGAATCCTCTCCCGGCATCTCTCCAAAGTTTTCCCTTATTTTCAAAACCCTAGACGACGAAACGACGAACAAGGAGTAGACGAAAGAGCCGAGAAGAAGATGCAATCTTTCGAAATCTCCAACCAACCAAATTATTCTTCTCACAACCTATGAATTACCCCCACCCATCGAACCAACCTCGGCAACCTCCAGAAGGAACCGAAGAGAAGCGAGGCTCCGGCTTAGAACTTATCTCGACATTAAAAAGCAGATCTCGTAGCGCCGGCGTGCGCGTGCGTGCGTGCGGGCGTGCATAGGATAGGCCACACTGTACAGGACAGGCGGAAAATGCACAGACAGACAGAGCATCACGCGGATGGAAAACCTGCGAGGGTCATGGCTTGACCCGTTTTCTTCTTCTTCATACTTGTTGTTGTAAATATACAAGGGCGAGGGCGCTTGTGCACGAGAGTGAAAGAGGGGCAGAAGGATGAAAGAGAAATGAGAAGAGAGGGAATCATAGATGAGATGGGACGAGATGAATGGGTCTGGAGCTTCCTGAGATGAGCTCTGGTTTTTTATAGATGAAGATGAAGAGGGACTGCCCTTTTTTTAACGAATGGAAAGAACTTGCCTATAGATTTTGGTTTTGGTTTTTTTTTTTTCTCGAGGAAGGGTTGTTCAGAGCTTTTCTCTTGGTTTCTTCTCTTATCTCCTTCGAGCTCTGATTTTGCTAATAAGTTTGGCTCGCTCTTTAGCTGGATGGCGGAATGATGTACTGGTTGCGTGATGCTTTTGGGGAGCACTCTCATCAAGAGGATTACGATAATCTTAATGACGCTATTTTCCCGGTTGCATGGTAATGGCTTCAATGTTGTTATAGTAGCGTCCTTTGGGCATGTAGACGCTTACATGATTAGGTCAGTGGGAGATGCGTGTTCTTTTAGTTTAAATAAAGAAGTTTCATCTCTTCTCTCTTTTAATAGATTTTTTCGTTTCAGAAAGAAGTAGTAGTTCCATGCTATTTTTCTATCTGCCATGTATCCCTGGTTTACCTGTTGTTTTAGTAGGAGGATTGTGCTTTTTGAGCGAGAAGAAAAGGCAACGACTTGTTGCCTTTCATGAGGGAGTGTGTTTGGGGTATAAGTTGGCGAGGTATGTTTGTTTTTGAGCATTTTTATGATTAGGCGATCAGGCAATCAGGCAATCAGCAGATACAGGTACTTTTTCGTGTACTTGTTCTTTTGGGAATACCTGCCCCCCATTCATCGAGGTGTGCAATATACCGGGCAGATATAATGTTGCAGCAAAGGGTGCTGCGAGTATATGCAGGCCCTTTATGTGTCCAGTGGCTAGACCTTCGTGAGTGCTGCTCAACGTAGAACATCTCGTCTAAGCACCGTGACGGAAAGACGTGCATGGCCTTATCTTCATACGCAACTCACAGGCCAAGACACATACTGCTGCCGCGGGAGGAACGTGTAGCCATACGTTTGCTTGCTTTTGGAGCAAGAACTCTACAGTAGTAATAAAATGATAGAAACAAAAGATGTATCCCTGATATGAAACACACCGAGCCATAAGATCTTGGTTTCTAGTGTGCGATTAACTACGGGCAATGATTGGTCTCGAAATCGTAACGGGCAATGCGGTGACACAGACATAACGCCTGGCCGATGCAGCCCCAGCCGCGCCTTCATGTAGTCCAGACGGCTGAATTGATGTTCTTGTATTGAAGAAAACAGCAAGCCAGGAGACGTCTGCCGTGCCTTTTGTAAGTGAGCTTTTCGCTGCGGCTACTCCCGCGGCTGCTCTCTCTTCCGGATTACCATGGCTTCCCCGTGATTGGCTGTTCGAGGCTGAGATGCGGGCGACCTCGGACGGAAGGGAAGCGCCTGGCAATGCCATCACGACCTCCAACCCGGCCTACTACCGAAACTACACCTCCTCCTGTTGCTGTCATTCCACGGTATACACCTACCTGCACACATCATATCCACCATGTTGGCCCAGAGAATCGCACAACAGTCCATGCGGCGGCGTGAGTACCCATCCCACCCAGCAAGACAGCATCGCGCGACACCATTCACTAACACACCTCGCAGTGGCCGCCCAAACACCAGCCTACAAGTTCGCAGCTCCGGCTGCGATCGCAATGGGCACTGCCTTCACCACCCAGCGCAGGTAATTCACACTCCCGCCTACGCTTCAACCCACTCTCCAAGCCTCCAGGCCTAACAATCCTCTCCAACCGCAGACACGCCGCAACCCAGAGCATCTCCGAGACCGAAGCCTCGCAGCAAATCCTGGCCAAGCAGCGCCTGAACCGCCCCGTCGCGCCTCACCTCAGCATCTACAAGCCGCAAATCACCTGGTACGGCTCGGCGCTCAACCGCGTGACCGGCGTCGCCCTCTCCGGCGCTTTCTACGTCTTCGGCGCCCTCTACCTCGTCGCGCCCGCCATCGGCTGGCACCTCGAGAGCTCCGTCATCGCCGCCAGCTTCGCCGCTTGGCCCCTTGCCCTCAAGGTCCTCACCAAGATGACCGTCGCGCTGCCTTTCACTTACCACTCTTTCAACGGCTTGAGGCATTTGGTTTGGGACACTGCTAGCATGATCAACAACAAGCAGGTCCAGCAGACTGGTTGGGCTGTGGTGGGACTTAGCGTTGTTAGCGCACTGGCGCTGGCTTTTGTTTAGATGGGAGGGAAGGTTGTGGAAGGATTGAAGGCAGGGAGGAGGGAGGAAGAAGTGTATATGGTACAAAATATGTTCTATTTTTTTTTCTTTGTTAAATCAAGACTTTTTTGCACTTGGATCAGCCAATTGAGTTCTTCGAAGGATGTACGCATGGATCTGCAGAGGTGAAGTGACTGAAGAAGTGCTCGTTTCAATTGCAATGCGGCGGCCAAGCAGTTCACTCCTTAGGCAAAGAATGCCGATCTTGAGGATCGGAAGGCCTGCCTGTATATACGGCCAAAGATTGCAGCCACTCTCTCACGCTCACACCCAAATCCAAACGCAATCCCAAGGCCCCGAATGTGATGCATCTCCCCTGAGTTCGACATTGCGCATAGACAGCCCAAGTTAAGGTAAGGTCGATGGTTTCTGCGGCTCGACCCTTCTTGATTTCCGACTTTCGTCTCGGCCAAACTGGTCTCTGGGGTATACGGTTTTGCTGGGCTTGCTGGAGTGTAAGGGTACGAATGCCTTCCTGCAAAGCATTGAGAGTATGGCGATCACGCTACAAAAGACGTTGGTCAGGATTCAATGAGATTGGTCTTGGATTGCTCTTATCTGGCGACGCCTGGTAGACCTTGAGGTTGTCGCTCTGTTGGTCCTTGCAGCGAGAAAGGGTCAACGTCATCACTGGTGGTCATTGTTATCACTTCTGTTGGATGCATCCCATTGATGAGGAGGTAGGTAGGCAGGTCAGTTTTCGCACTGGTTTCAATTATGATGGCGAGTGGCTTTGGTGCGGCTGTAGGGGGTATTAGTCTGCGTTTGTTGAACTGCTCATAAAGGCTCATGCTAATGTCTCATTGGGAAGGTGCTGCTCATCATGTCATCAGTTCCCTTTCTTGCTGGTTTCTTGAATGCTTGGCCCATACAACACCTGCCCAAGTTGGATATAACGTGGTTATAAGTCTACTCGATCTCAATTCAAACCCTGTTTTTACTAAGTGCATCGTCGCTCTTCCGTGAATACTATCGTCATTCCCTTTCAATCAATCCCGGACGCCTGCGATACCGCAAAAGCACCTAGGGCTTTTTGTTGTGTTCTTCGCAATTGGTGGAGTCTTGTTCGCGTTTTACAGCACAGCTCTTTTCCAATTCATTATGCACTCCTACTTGATAGCAGACACCCTCATCTTCAAAAGATTCTTTCTTTGCTTATTCACTGCAAAAGTCTTGTATCGTGTCATTTTCACCCATGATCAGACCTGGGGACAAGCAAGCGATAAGAGAGCGGGTTAGCCATGCCGTCTCGCTTGGTGACCCTATCGACTTGCTTCTTTCGAATGTCGATCTTCGCTTGAATCCTTTACCAATCGCCGACGCCGAGGGAGGCACGAGGTGCATGTATGCAGCTAGGCAGCTTTATCATCTATCTATGCAGGTCCCGGACGAAGCGAGAGAGACGAGCGTCATGGAAGATTTTTGTTCTGGTTTCTTGTTGTCGCTTTCGTTGACAAGTGTGGGTTGCTGAATTTAAACATTACTGTTACAAGATCTTATAGATATCTCTTTTCTTGTTCGGCCGACGGGATCTCTCTATACAACATTGTATATCGTTCTGTTCAGTGGTCAAACATGAAAACCACAACTCTCACGGCAGCAACACTGGCAACCGCCGCGTCCGCCTCACTCTACAACCAAAGCAACGAGAACCACACCTGTGCCATCGTCCCAGACTACCAGTCTTGCTCGCCAGAAGCCAACCCTTTGACCGTAGACTCGTGTTGCGTCGAGACTTTCGGCGGTCTGGTGCTTCTCACGCAGTTCTGGGACGTCTACACTGGCTATGAGTCCGAGGGCCAATTGCTGCCGGAGTTGAATTGGACTATTCATGGCCTTTGGCCGGATTTCTGGTATGATGCTTCTTCATGTTTGGCTGTGGTGTTGACTTCAATTCATTGGGAAGGCTGCTTGATACATGCGCTTCCTTATAGTTTTGGATGGATCTGCGACACTAGAGATATTTGCAATGGTGTCTGTCCGTTATTGCTCAGGGCAACGCTGACAGTCAGACAGTAACGGATCGTACACTCAATACTGCGATCTCAGCCGCCAGTATGACCCCGTACCATCGCCAAACACCACGACCGGGCTGCCAAACGGCACCGTCGTTCCCGCATACAATGGCTCAGGAATCGGCACTTTCCTCGAGCCATTTGGCCGATTCGATTTGTTGGAGTATATGAACACATATTGGATCGCACAGAACTCTCCTAACCAGGATCTGTGGGGTGTAAGTCAAGAGAGCATCCCGATGCTGCAAGATAGGTACAATGTCGAAGAATGAGATATGCTAACGCTTACTCCCAGCACGAATTCTCTAAACATGCCACCTGCTTCTCCACCTTCGATGTCCCCTGCTACGGCCCCCAGTACAGAGAGCACGAAGAAGTAATCGAATTCTTCGAGACAGCCATTCTCTACAACTCCCGTCTACCCACCTTCGACTGGCTCGCCGAGCACGATATCAACCCTTCCAACACCACAACCTACACTCTGAGCGACATCGAAGCCGCTCTAGACACAGAATTCGGCGCAAAACCTTACATCGGTTGCTCTGGCGCGCGCTACAATGAGACTGCCGAGGGACAAGGTTCGTCTGATAATGGGCGCACGCAGTTGTCGGAGACTTGGTATTATTTCCATGTTAATGGAAGACCGCAGCAGGGTGATACTGTTGTTGTCGATAACACGGTGAGGTCTTCTTGTGCGAAGGCCGAAGGTGCTGTTCATTACTATGAGCGCGCTGAAGGCTCTGTGAGGGCAGCGTCGTCGCTCTAGTGGAATATGACTGCTCGGGGAAATTTTAGCTGTTGATCGGTCTGATCTTGGGGTTGTCGTTTGCCCTGCTGTGTTGATTCTACGTTGGCATCGATTGGAGAGGTTTCTGGACTTTTCCGAGGTTTGCAAAAGTGCATGTGTACCTCGCGTATCAACAAATGTCCGGCAGAACTGCAGATATATTGGCCATTGATCGCTCTGAGGAGTCCATCCCGTCGCTTGCCCAGCTGTGTTGGCCCTAGGCTTGCTTCAAGCAGACCACTTGGTAGATCAATTGACTGGCATTCCAGAAAAGTATGACATGCTCCGTGTACCAACATCTGCTGTTTCGCGGCGCATCCATTGGGATCAATCGATCTATGTGTGCATGGATGCGGGACGTGATACCCCTGGTCGCTGATGGTATTGCCCTCCGGCCTTCGAAGAAGAGCTTCCATTAAGCAGACACGTGTAATCGCAATAGATGCTTCAGCCGAAGATGCTCTTATGGCAAGCACATTGCCGCGTTGGATTCCGGAACAGGCCCCTAAGCATTGCGCAGTGACTTGAATCACTACAGTTGTTCTCGGCAACGATGTGCGCTGATGGAAGGCACGGACGTTGATGGCCTGCAGCATTCGAAGCTCTCCGGTGTTTACGGGATACCCTCATTATCTAGAGGAGAACGAAGTTTTCGTCTTGTAGTATGAGCATGGTGTACCCCATCATGCGGTCTTGTATCCGTTCGTTCATATACCGAATCTTCCGTATCTGTGATCGTTCTTATTGCTTTGAGCAGTAGTAGCAGCTTCGTACCGTCGCATCATCGTGCTCATCCGGCAATATTTCGTAGCCGTTCGAAACGAAGTCGGAATGGTTCTTGGTTCAGTGGTGCGAATCCCAGATCCTGGCAGGAGACAAAGCTTACTGAGGACCTCGCACCGGGTATCGAAACAGTCTTTGCCGACGGTATCGTCGAGTAGGAGAGAGCAGCGTGGAGTTTTGTCTGTTGACGTAGGGCGATCGGGCCGTACTTGAGAAAAGGGATCTGTATCGTTCGCTTCGTTTGCGTCTCGTCAGTAGGCGATGGTAATCTTGTGGATCGTTGCTTGTCGAGGTCGCGGTGGTAGTCTTGAGCCGAACGCCATGCGTTCTGTGGTAGAATCTTGGTGTTCCAATGTTTGTATTGTCGGCGCCGTGTTGGAAGGAAATAATCCTGCTTGTGATGGATCGTGAAGCGGAGAAGACGATTGATATTGCTGTTGATTCGATTCGATTCGTGGAGAGGACCTGGATAATGTGTTCGACCTGGACAATCGTCAGCTTCTTGCTAGATCTTGACACCTGTAGAAAGCGTCTCCAAAGCGCCTGGCTTCGTTCGTGTCATCCTGGCAGGCAGACGTTCGATACGACTTTCGTGTACCGGAGATGTCAGATCGTAGCGACGACGAATGACAGCTATCCTAGAGATTCGAGTTGATTCTCTCACGCTTGGAATGAAATGGAATGGATGGTTTGTAGTCCGATCAATGACGTTTAACGATTCTCATCAGGCACTACTGCTTGCGTTTGTCACAGATCTCTCACCAAGCTGTCATCGACTTGATGCGTGCTTTCGGATGTGATGAGCCGGCAGCGCATAATCAAACCCCGGAGCGAAGGGGAAAGAAGCCCTGCAAACAGAGCGGTGAAATTGTTCCACCGCTGAGGGTTCCAGGCTCGCAACCTGGAGAGCTGTGATCGTCATGCTGTGGCGCAAGTGACGGCGTTGGTCCTAATGAGCTGAGCGATCTCAACGTTTGAATTAACCATTACCAATAGTGTATGTTCGTTGAAGCGACTGTGACTTTTTTTCCTTACTGCCCTTAGTCTCGACTCGCCGCGGTGTGACGATGGACGGCTCGACAGAAGGCAGCTCTGCATGAATCGGGCGGGTCAACGGGGACGTATCAGCAATGGATCGGTTTGCCGCAAGATGGTGCATGGGCGACACTCGACTGCCTCCTACCTGGAAAGAAATGCATGCATACGCCCTAGAAGAGACACGCGCGTCTGCGTAATCTCGGTCTCTCGACGCTTCCGTAACGGCATTAATCATCAGAAAAGAGACCTGCAGTCGCACGTCCGAACGGTACGGAGGCACGTTGTCTCGCCTACGCCGTCGCCTGCACGTGCTCTTACGACTCGGCAAAGTTTGTTCGATACAGGGTGGGTGTCACAAGGCAAACGGTTCTTCTGGAGTAAAGCCTTGGAGGCAGAGGGTCTGTGGATAGCCGGCGCAGGAGCTAGACTCGAGCGGGCTTTCGAACGTCTCAAGTGTGTATGCTCGATCTCGATAAACTTTGGAAGTTCAGATTGCACCTGAGCGCGATTCACGTGCGTGGATACACGGGTCTAATGTCGTTCAGGCAGGACTGCTGGATAGATTCTCGAGTCAAGTGGCGACAACAGGATTACCCAGACGTGTCATGTAGGGATGTGAGCGCTCGAAACAGTCGGTTTGACGAGCTGTCATTTACGCACTTCCACGGAACGCAGGGTTCCGGTTTTCTTGGGCCGGTGTGACCACGGGCTGTAGGAGGCTGATGCCTCGTTGGAAAGCCGGCTTGACTCGGCTGCGCTTGATTTGTCCACGTACAAGAATTTCTAACGATTCAAGTGGACCGCCTGCGGTAATCGATGGTGCCGATGGATCCGGAATCCAGCAACGACGGACGTCTACCTCCTACTGGGTGAACAAGACATTACTAATATGCCACTTTGTGATTGAAACCCTCTCAAGCATACGAACCTGATTTACAAGCGATGATTGGCATGGCGGAGGGTTCGTTCGCAACGTCTGGCTCGGACTGTTGGACCCTAACTAGCCAAGTTGACCTGCGTTACTAATATGATTGTGATACTGCCTGTCACTGCTGCTTTGGTCGTAGCCCGAGTCCAGGACCTGGGTATAAGAGAAGTCGGGTCACAGCTCGAATACCAGGGCGTGCAGATGCATTGGAGATGCAAGAACGCTGGGCCGGCCTGTAAAAGTGACCAACGGAGAATCGTCGAAGCATTGAAGCCGCGTACACGCGTGACCAGCACTTCGTCGCGGCTGGATAATGACCGAAGGATCTCTGGAACGCAGAACCATATGTGCTCGAAGAATCGGCGGCCTTAGGTACTTTCTCGCCTCTCACATGTTTTCCGGATGATCATGCCCTATGCCCTCGCTTGGTTGAGTTATTTGAGGTAAGACTAAGGACGACCTGCAGCACAGTGTTCATAGCTGGCGAGCTGGACAATAGCTGTTGGTGTATCCGTGCGTCTCGCCAGCGCTGGGCGAAGTGTATCACGTGGTTCTCTTCCAGCGGCTCAGGAGTTGGTAATGAATCCAGCGAGTGGTAACCAAGCATCTGAAGACGTACTGGCTTTAACGCAAAATTCCTGGAGCCGGGGCGTGGACTTTCTAGATGACTTTGGAGCATACCGAATCACAGTTCCGGCGGCAGTGAGATGCCGCAAAAGTAAAATGCCGCGGCCGAAGAAAGCCTGCCGAAGGTAAAGATCAACGCCTGCCAACTCTATGATGATAGCACCGTAGGCGTGCCGGTCTTCGTGCTGCGTAATAAGGTTTGCGTGAAGCCGGCCGGCAAAGCTCGCCAGAGTTTAGGCTGTCGCACCTTGCAGAGTACGGAGTGGAAGCGAAAGCCGTCGTGGCCGTCGTGGCCGTTCGTGGCCGTCTCGGAGATTGATGTAGCACAAAGTCAAATCCGCGACAGAACTATCGTCGAAAGTTTGCAAGTATGTCGGCTGCAAATTACCCAACACGGCATGTGGCTGTGGTGTCAACCCCATGTTTGCCGAGAGCTTGAGCTTAGCGGACCCATCTCCGACATCTGAGGAACTGAGCTCCGCGACAGATCGTGCATTGGGCGGTTAGAGTAGGCTCTCGTGGAAGATCTGTGCAGGAGATGGAAATGAACATGGATGGAGCGAAAGTGCTGGACCGTCGCTTCCTGACACAAATCATATGCAAGCACTTTTCGATTGGCGTTGCATTGAGGGCGGTCAGTTTGGAGCGTTGTTGAGATCTGGCCGAGATCCATAGGATGCATGCCGTGCCGAGAGGCCCGGGACAGCGATACGAAAGTCGTTAGGTGAGCACCGTACTTTCGGTTACGTTTGCTATCGGGACCTATGGGGATTCGCATGTGCACGGGCACTGTGTCACGTTTGTTTGGCGGAGTGGGTGTGTCAAGAACCTGAGGACCATGCAGCACAACTGATTCAAACGCTATCCACAGTATATTGTGGGATTGTGTTTCAGAAAAAAAGACAACTGCATCACTCTCTGTAGGCGCTGTTAACTCTGTATCCTAGACAGAAGACAGAGTGCACTGAGAAGTTGGCAAGGTTGTTTTGGTGGCGCAAAACTGTGCTTGTTGCCGTGGGCGCGTAACCATGTAGCCTGTTGTTCGATCTAGCAAAAGCGAAAACGGGGATCAAAGTTTGCATGCCGAGAATGCAACTGTGTCGCGCAGAGAGCAGACTTGGCCAGACCAAAGTTAGCCCGCGTGGGCGGCGCCCTATCCACCCGCCCCCAAACGGTTGCGGGCTTGATATTCCAAGAGTGCTTGTTAAGCGGCTATGCGGTAAGATGAATTGTATCAAGCCACAGGAACGGACGTAGCACACGTCAAGCGAGCAATGGACAATTATAACGTCATGATCCCTACCTATTCTGCTTTGAGCAATGCAACTCCCATGTTCTGAATGGAGGTAAGGGCCCAGACAGTGGTGAGTTGAGCCTTTCCCAGAACGTGTGCTAGGAGCGATGCCATATCTCCTATGTCACGATGACATACTTCGTTGGGCCAGACATGAGACAAAGCTCAAGACATGGCATCGAAATGGACGCCTTTGCCGTTGCAAGGAGTCCAATATGGTGCTATGGAGCATGGATGTCTAGCGTGGAGTTGGACAGGCTTCGCGTTGTCCAGTCGCGCTTGGCAATCCTACGCGGCGGTTCAACGTATGCCTAGCGGCTTGCGTCCATGTGTTCAAGGAGTCTGACGACACATGAACAACGTCAGCCTGCCAGTAGAAACATCAAGTGCGCGACCATTCGAGCAAAACGTAGGAAGCCAACTTGAATTTTTTCAACTCAGGCGAGTACTTCTTTAGCAAGAAGGCCTCGGGAACTAAAGATGTTTGCCGGTGATGTGTCCTTGCAGATTAGGCTCGCGGCTATTGAATCAAACTTCTTCAGACCACTGGTAGTAGCTCATGATGGAATCTTCACCAGTGCTTGATCTACTGCATTTCATTATGCAAGTGCCGCGAATGCCGCAGGCTCACGTTTACGTGTGTGACCGCAGTGATTGTTTGACTAACTCATGCGCAGAGGAGCTATGTCGTGCACGAGCTGGTGGGGTATGTCCGTCCAAAGGGAAATACGATTTGAGCCGTCGGTGATGGATGTTGTTCAACAGTCGGTACTTGAGTCTTCATGGAGGATGTCCACAGATTTCAAGAAAATGATTCGTAGAAGGTTGACGAATTCGAGCCAAGATCGATTCACCTGTACCACAATATGAAATTGGCGCGCCAGAGCACTTCTTCAATAGTGCTGCTAATGTAGTCGATACGAACATGGGATCCATTCTTGGCTGCCCAGGCAGAGTATGGTGAGGACCGAAGGTTTAAGGGTAGGCTGCGACAGCCAGCGTCTAAGTTCAAGATTCAGCCGACCACTGGCGGCATGCCGATTGACCTGAGCTAAGCCCATATCAGGCTGGGACATCCAGCAAGGAAGAAATGAGACTACAGGTCGATGCCCGTGCAACCTTTGCGATTCCGTTGCCAACAGAATCATGGCGATAAAGATGCACGTTTCGAACGGACGCAAGGGTCGCCTGCTTTCGTCTTCTCAGTCGTAGGATTACAGCAGTGGTATTCATGATCGTCTTTCCTTAGGGCAGAGATCAGTGCTTGACTTTGAGTTCGCACCAGCTGACTCGCTAGTGTTTTGGTTTACACCAGGGTGGAGTATCATTCCTGCGGAAATCGATGTGTCAATAATAATATGCCGCATGCTATAGTCACGGAGACAGAAGCTTTGCACGGGTGAATTGCCATCGGTAGCTTCACAGTTGCTCGAGCTGCAGATGTGGTTTCTCCAAAGTTTACATCCCACGTGAGATATGTTTTGTCTGTCTCGGTATTTGCCGAGTCGTCAACCAAGGGTTGCGTGTGTGTAGATCGGCCATAAGAAAAGGCAGTTGCCACAAACGGACAAGGGTTAGGTCTCCGCGTGGACTATGCCTTGCCATGCCGTAGTACTGCTTGTTCGGGTATAGCGCTAGGGCTGACATGTGTACGCAGATGTGTGGCTGCAGATGCGGCATGACACGACACGAGCTGTGGCGCTCGGAGCCGCCAACCGAGGAGGGCAGGCTATGATAGTAGGATTATATTATTGGCCGATGATACTGGTGAATATCGAGGGTGTTGTGGGATGGATGCCGACGGAAAGCGAGCGTCTGCGGTTGAGGGTCACGATCATGCAATCTCTTACAAGACTGGGATCGTGTAATATGGCTACCAGCTGTACGAGGCACGCTAGAACAGGGCAGTCAACCGGAAGTGCGTGCCGTCGCGGTATAATCCCGCGGCGGGATGCTGTGACCGTTGTTCGTCAGGGATAGCACACTAGCACACCCCACAAGTGCCGACGGGCGGGAGTCTGTTATTGGAGATATTGGCGGTCATGGCGCGAGGAAATCCGTACGTTCGCACGGTAATGGCCATAACCGAGTGCTTGATATTCGGCCTACCCCCGGGGCTACCTGGGTCGCCGAGTAATACAGTCGAGGGTGAGGATGGTAGGATGGCTTGGCGCCCCCAAGTCGTTCCTCGAGTCAAGGAAAATGTCAGGGAAGAGAGCTCACCCAGACAGACGGAGCTGAGAGGCACAATGGCGGGCGATCAGGTTGATAATGTGCCCCCGCTGGCATGAGCTGATGGAGGCGAGGGAGACATGGACACCGGCGGCGTGTGAGCGCATGTGTGCAGGTGATGGCGGCGTGCATGACAGCGATCGTCGGCTCTGCGCGTCTGCGTGCCGACAGGAGGGATGTACAGAAGAAGGACAGAGTTCAGGCAGGTAGTGGTAAGTGAGGTACATACATGATGAGCGGAGAAATAGAGCTTGAGAGTCATGCAGGACGGGATGCGCCACCGGCATGTGAGATTGTGGGAGAGTTGTGAGGGCGAGTCGGACTCTGGAGCGAGTGGGCGCTTGGGAGAGATTGATGGAGAGATAGATGGATATGATGATAGTAAGAATAGAGGGTTTTACTTTTGTTCATTACCTTATCAGTCACTACTACGACTGTTGTGAGGTGATACTCCGAGCTAGACTAATATGGTACCTACTCTGGATACCTCCTGCTATCACTTAGGCGCAGCAAACGCTTCTCTCTCAAACAAACCGTGCCGATTATCACTATTGACTGATGACTTGACTTGCCTTAGTACTATCATACTCGTCTGGGGAAGCAAAAAGGCGGCGCGCGGCTAAGCAGGGCAGGCATCCCTCCGATCACCGCGCCAGGCATTCGTCCCTGGCTCACTGGTCCCATTCACTTAACGCTAGCAATGCTAATGCCCTCGCTCCCAAACCTCATGCAGACAGACCCTACGGCTTATGGCCTATGGTCTACACGGCCCATGGTCTCTATGGTCTAGGGTTTATGCCCTTGCCCAGGTCCATGCCCCATGCTCTCCCTTCCAAGCCTGCTAACTAAGTTACTGCTCTGCTCCTGCTGCTGCTACCTCCTACTGCCGCTGCCGGTGCCAATCTCGATGGCCCAGCCGATCTATCCCAAGCCCCGTCCATCAACCATCATCCTCCATCCTGTCCATGCACCACCAACACCACCACCCACTAACTACCCACCCCTCCGCCGTGACCGTTGATCATCTCGTCCGTGGCCACTAACCACTAATACCGCTGCCGCCGGCCACCACTGCCTTTGATCAGGCCCAGTTTGTCTGCTACCGCCGCCTCGATCGACCAGCATCCCTGCTCCCCCCGGCACGCCCGCTTCGACACCCACGCCCACATCTCTCTCCGTCCGCCTTGGGAGGTACCTCCTCCCTTCGGCTCAGCCACAGCATTTGCCCTCAATCCTAATCCCAATCAGCCTGTTGAGGGGCGAGCGAGAGTGGATTGTCCCGAGCCCAATCCTTCGGTGCCAGAGACGAACGGCTGCCTTAACTCTTCCGTCTTTCGCCACCAGCCAACCTATACGACGCTTCCTACTAATCGAAGCTCTTTTGCCATGCCCTCCTGCTGCCTCCCAGTCGTGTGTTCGTGATCCCTTTCTTCCGAACCCTGCCCTCGCCTGCTAGCCCAAACCTCTTACAGGGCTCTGTGCCCCGGAATACCGAGAGCCGGCCTCCCGCATCCCAGACCACCTAATCTGCACACTTCCTCCCCGGCTACATACCGATTTCAGCTGGGACTTGACGCGGATCTCTTCTGCTTTCTGCACTGCTCCTGCCACTACTAACTGCCGCTTGGAGACTGGCTTCATCCTTGGTCGTGCCACGCCTCGACCCTCGCCCACCGGAGGCGCCTCCGTTTCACCCAAGAGTACTCTGCAGGAGCACAGTCCCTGGTGACCCGCCGAGCTGAAGCTTCCACGCGGTGCACACTTCGACTAGGTCAATCTATCTAGGTGATCTGATTCACAGTACTTGAACGGTTTCATGACGCTATTTTCCTACTGCGACCTCAACAAACTCACTTATACAGCTGGCCTGCAGCCAAAAGGCGTTTGCACGACATGAGCGACGGCGAATTACGCATCATGCTCCCAAGTACAGTCCCTCAACCGGGACAGCCAAAGTTATATTCTCCCTACGAAACACACCCAGACTACACATCACGTCCGCCACACAATTCGCTGGGGCGCCGGCCAACAATGGACTTACCAAGACCTCTCGAGCCGCGGTCAAACACTCAATCACAAGGCCCTGCGAACAATGACCCACCGCAACACCACCAGCAACAACCACAACATATGGAGTCAAACGGAAATCGTCCGCCTGGTCAAATGTTGCCTGGACTTCGCGATATCTTGACCCCCGTCTCTCACAATTCACCGCCGGCTCAGCATACGGCCTGGTCGCAAGCGCCTGCTCCACGATACGAGCCACGAAGTGCTGGAAATCCTGAACACCATACTCAGCATTCGAATACCATTCATCCACCTCCTCCACTTCATCCGCCGTCTGAGCCTCATGTGGCGTATCAAGCACAGCATGACCGTAGGCTCGACCTGCCAATCTTGGAGACTCAACCGGTGGCCCGCCAGCCGCATCCAATGATGCAAAGTTCATCATATACCACCTATCGCGCAGATGGACGTGAAGGTATGGATCCACGTTACGAGCGACCCCGGCAAACATCTACAAGCTCCTACATGACTGCTGGCGCTCCGAGCCCATACACGCCCTTACAAGGCGAACACTCCGCTCACAGAAGCTCGACCGCTTCGTACGACCGACCTGGGAACCCACCTTTCACTCCGACCGGCGCGGAAGCTTCTAAGAAGTACCTTGGCGTCAAAGACTTTCCCGGAGAAGGAACTTTTCATGTCTACGATGGCGGTTACCGCATACCCACGTCCGTAGATGGCGAAACTGTAAACCCGCAGTGGGGCTTGACCAAGGCCAATAAGCCACGCAAACGATTAGCGTTAGCTTGCCTTGACTGCAGAGAAAAGAAGATCAAGTGCGAGCCAGGTGCATCCAGCTGTTTACAATGTGAAAAGGCGAAGAGACCTTGCCGTCGGTGGGTGGATGTTGAACATATTCGCACTGGTCTATTAGCTGACACTTCTTCCAGTGCACCAAATCAACCCGTCGCAGCCGACGGTACAACAAACGGACAATGGTCTTCCGAGGCAAGCTCGCCGCCTTTAGCACCGCACGCGCAGGCCGCCGAGCGAGCACCTGAACCCACCCGCGTCTTGGATTCGAATCTGCAGCCGAACCGAACTATGGACCAGATGCCGGCAAAGAGCCATCGTTTGTCAGACCAAGATTCGTTTGTCAAGCGAAGAGCACAAGATGAGAGCGCGGCTGAAGGCGCACCTGTCAAGAAACACCGATCGATGTCACCCGCGACATCCTTTGGAAACAATACTATGGCCCCTGGACCACCTCAATATCCTCAATTCCCCTCCCACGGGCCGTCATACTCACGCAAAGGCCAGGCATTCATATCTTGGGAGGAGGACCCCTACTCAGTTGACCCGGAATTAACGATTTACCTCCTGGAATCGTACTTCGCTCACGTGAACAATGCAACTTATTGCATGTTCCCGCGCGTCACTTTCATGAACTGGCTTACAACCTCGCGCGAAAAGTGCCAGAATGAGCGCATGGTGCTGTATGCCCTACTTGCGATGGGATCAGTGTTTTCAGGTCAAGAATACGCGGGCGTCGGCAAGAGGTGTGCAGATTTGGCCATGGAAGGCTTTTCTAGCAAGGTTGGGCGTTTCAGTCTTGCGGTGGTACATGTTCGACTCCTTCTTGCCCTTTACAATTTTGCAAAGGGCAACGAAGGCGCAGCTTGGGATTACTGCGGTTTGGCTATTCGTGCCATCAGTGCACTACGCCTAAACCATGAGGAAGGCTGCGAGATCGACCGATCGCGCAAAGTTCCTATTATCGAATATGGCCTCACAAGAGAGCAAGGCACCGAGTGTCGGCGTCGAACGTTCTGGGCTGGATTTCTGATGGATAGGTACAACGGCTTCTGCGGAGGCATGCTATGCACAATTAGCCCCGCTGACATCTACCTTCGCTTGCCGTGTGCCGAAGACGCTTACGAGAGCAGTATGCCTTCTCAAGCGCCGTTCTATAACAACGGTACATTAGACCCAGCGTTCGCGACACTCAATGCGTCGAGCCCGGTATCACCCATGGCCTGGCTGGCACAGGTGTCCGGAGTCTGGGGTGAGGTCATGAGCTTCATCTATCGTTCAACGAACTACAACAAGAACGAATATCGTCGGGCATATGAGGCAGTCTACAGTGACACCCATGCTGCTTTACAGGATTGGAGCGCCAAACTTCCAGGCTACCTACAATACAGCGAAGCAAACCTTGCCCGGAGCGTCCAAGAGGGCTACGCCGGGACCTTCATATCCCTGCACGTACTGCATTATTTCGTGCTCATGAAGCTCAATCGATGTATGCGACACGGAATCGCGCCGGATCTCGCACCTCGAAATATACGCGCCGCGCATCATTATGCCCACCACCTCCTCGGAATGATGCGTGCTGTGCAAACAGTCAGGCGCGATATTCTACATCCCAGTACAGGAAGGCCTTCACGTTTCGAGTTCTCTGTGCCATTTCCTGGTTACGCGACACTCTCAGCTGTTGACATCATCGGTGCTGGTGGCCCAGAGTCAACACTCGGTCCCACGTTGGACGGCATGGCAAGCGGTCTTGAATGCCTTCGCGAGCTGTCACAATACTGGAGCAGCGCTCTCGAACAAAGTCGCTCAGGGGAGCGCCGACTTTTGCAGTTGAAGAACGTTTTGTCACGGCCTTACAAAGCCTCAAGCGGCTGCTGGCTTGGTCGTAATTGGGGCATTGAAGGCCCTCTCGAGCAAGAGTTTGAGCTTGAAAGCGATTGTATCTATGGGTGCGACGACAAGGTTTATTTCAGTGCTCTGGAGGATGGCTCTATGAACGGAAGAGCCCCAGCCGCTTCTATTCGTGGTGCATGAGTCTGCGACCATGCTTCTCAATGACGGCCTTGGACCGACGCGGACACCATCAACAGGATGCGCATCGTACAATCAAACACGATCATCAGAGCATCAGTGCAAAGCGACGACATTTCGGATTACCATTCGCAAACACGCACGCTTGACATACCGGATTGGTAGAGGTACGAAGGATGCCCACAGCCTCGGACGCTCTGAGCAGATACCTGCCTTCTGGCGTACTACGGAGCGAACGGCTCCATTTTCCGGCTTTGGCTGAACCACTGTTTATATCTACTGTACCATAACGACCGAATGAACGAAATCGCCATCACCCTCGTTGTACATAAAAACCTGAGGATCATGACGGCCAACAGGATCATTCGTCGACGGGAAACTGGGATCCTATCGTCCAGCGCAGATGTACGTAAAAAACAGCCAGATGTTACACAACACCAGTCCCCTTCCCCTGCCAGTATCCGCGCATGTGTAATAATATGCTGTGCCTCCTTACAAATTGTCAATGCCGCAACTGAAGCACCATTCGGCCCTTTTGCTAGACGAGTACATCGACATCAACAACAGCGCTGATCTCAAAGCAAGCGCACCCATCAATTGCAGAGACTGGTTCGTTGCTCATCCAAATCGCTGGCATCCCCTCGTGTGTCTGCATAGCAGTTGCCTTTCACTAGCAACCGTTGCCATGCATCGTCCGAGCTCTATCCGGCGATGGCTCCAAATGACAGGCCCCGCGTGCTTGCGCGCGCGTGTCAATAAGTGGAGAGGCTTCCAAGTTGACATGCTCGAGTTGCAAATCATCATCTTTCGGCCAAATGTGAGACATGCTCGCCTTGGCTACGCGCTCATATCTTGGTACATGTACCGGGTCCGTACGTTTCCTCGTACTGTACTCCGACGTCCGAGCTGTAGTTAGTTGGTTGCTCGGCCGCATGCATGCAGAGAGAGCCGACGCACTGGACGATCGATTCTCCGCAGCCAAGAGTGCGCTGGGGCCAACGGACAGGGCTGCTGTGAAAGCCTGGACAAGTTCTCGACGCCTCACTTACGCAGACTGTGGGGTCCGAGCGTAAGAGTGACAAGTACCGCATGCACCTCTATATGTGCTCAAGTCGAACAAGAAGTCAAATCCGGACCTGACTCCTTAGAGTTTGACCTTGTGGAGCCAGAGCAGTCACCGAGAGCTAAACGCTCTGCACCACGCCGCCGCTGGCTCGTATCTAACTCGCGCCCTGAAAAGCAAGCACGACAATAGTTTGATCTACCTCCTACCTCCCACGACACACTACGGACCTGATATCGTCGCGGGAGCCAGCGTCCCTCCACCGTTGGGCTGTAGAGCCGCGTTGAACCAGGCCTGCACAACGGCGATACCCCCCGCCAAACGGCGGCTACGATGCAAGTGTGAAGCCGGTTTTTCCGTCGGCTCACGGTCTGCATGCCGGAAACGTACTTCCCACGACAGGGATGGCACGAGCCCCAAGCGAGGGCACGCACGTTAGCCTAACTTTCGGTACCTTTTCTGCCTTTTGCCCAGCCGACAATGCCGGGCGGCGCTTATATGCTTTTGTACCCTCGAAACGAGATCGACGCTGCTGCGTCTTTCTTGGCGTGGTTGTTTTGGCGAAACGTTCTTGCCCGGCCTGCGGCATAACTCCCGTGATGCTCTTCGGATAACGCTGCTTCCAGATTAATTGCCGCTACCGTCCTGCTGGGCTGGCGAGCTGGTGAGCTTGGGTTTAGAGCTCGCGCTGATTCAGCTCGGCACATATGTATGTCTCCTCCATACAAGGTTTGAGTATGGACGGTAATCGTAATGGCAGAGCAACAGAGCTGTGCCACCCACTCCCGACAGCCAGCACGGTACCGAAAGTGGTACGTATACTTGTACATCTGTATCCTCGGGGCGCTGTACATGTAGTTAAGCGAAAGGAGTTTGTGACGAGACACAAACCCCGCTGTGATACGGATGCGTCGTCCTTCGATGGGGGGAGGGCGTCGATGCGTGCATGCATGCAGGTTAAGCCAAAGCGACATTGCATGCATGGCCAATTAATTTGAGGCTGCACGGCCTGGGGTCCACATGATTTCGGCCGGCAGTGCTGATCTCACGGCAGCAATTAGGCGAACGTCTAAGGGCGTTTTGTGTTTTCTCTTCGGCGACTCAGCTGCGCTATTCGTTCCTTGCTCTGCCTGCTTAATTACTTGACTCGCTACGTAGGCTTGCGCGAGACAGTACTGAACGGTCGGGTTTACGAGCCGTTCTGGCATGATAGGTGAAGTTGTACGCTCGTAACGTCTACAGAGTCGTGTGTTTGACGATGAGGCACCCTCCGAAAGGTGCGTGAGCGGGCATGGTCCGATGCATACCTCCTATCGTTGAGCGGAAGAATTCACACGCGCCTCGTACTGTCGATTTGGTGGAGTCTGCAAGACTGCATCGCGGAGTAATCCGTTCTTGTTATTGACGACGCACCAGGTTGCCAGGACCCCATGCTATGATCACAACCAAAGCGAAAGTGCCAGGCACCCTAGAAGCTGGCGTGGCTGGGCCCCGTCCTCCTCTACTGCATCGACAGGCTGCACGTCTACATCAAACGCAGCGGTTTGATTCACCACAGCCCTCGTCACTCCTCTATCCCCGTACACCACGTTCATCCAAAGCCTGCCGCCACGTCGTATCGCCGTATCAAAAACCTGCATCTCCTGACCTTGCATGTTTGCTTGTTCTCGGTACAAACTTCCCCAGAGGTATAGCGTCCCGCGTAGCCGTCTGCACTCGCGCGGCGAGCTGAGAGAAATGCGAGTGTGAGAGTGTGTGTGTTTGTGATATCAGCTGCGCATTATTACTGTCCCTCGCGTCGCCGCCGAACGCCACAATATCATCACCAACCCCTCGATCTGGCAATCTGCCGTCCCTCCTCCTTCGCACTCTCGGTAGAAACCGCCCGCTTGGGATTTTTTTGGCGAGGACTCAATTAAACAACGATAGGGCATTAGTGCACGCTTTTCCGTGAGGCGTGTAGCCGAGCACCATGCCTTGGGTTGGCTTTTCCGACTGCGCCTTTGAGTGGACAGCTAGCCGCGCTTGACGCTGTGCCGCGCGAAATAAAAAACATTGCAGCTTCCCATTCTGGCAAGTCCCAGTTGACTCTCAGCCTGCGGAGACTGCTAGATAAACGGCTCGATCTGCCATCGTATACTTCGTATGGACACTCCCACGTCGTCAGAGGTGCGTTGGCTCCAGCTGCGAGCGTGATGATGTGCTTTGGGAGGCGTCCGGAATATGCCAGGTTATGTAAGAGGAGGACCCTGGCGAGGCTGTCGCTGGTGCCAAGTGTGCTGGAGGAAGGCGTGGGGGTCAGGTGTTGAGTTGATCGTGATGATGTTTGTTGTCGGGCTGAGATGGGGGAGACGAAGGGCTTTAACCACCTGGATGAGTACTTTTGCGGCGGTGAGTTGTTCAGCCAATTTCGTATCTCGTATCTCGAAGACCTCGCGTCTTGAGCGAAGCTGCACAAGTACTGGCGATAAAACCGTGACGATGGACTCAGCGAGGTCTTGACATCTCACCGGGATGCTGTCAGCTCGGGAGGAGATCTGTCACCTGGAATTGTGATGCTGCGATATCATGTTGAAGTGATTTCTCATGGGCAGCAAACTCCTGCTGCCTCTAGTATCATCACGGCTCGATGGTCTGTCTGCTTCACAGATAGGAAGTCAATGGTAAGGTTTGGGGAAAGGTTCCGGGGTGCAGTGTTCACCTATGCTTCAGTCGATCAAAGTTCATGATTCCTTTTACATTTGTGGGTTTCCAGGTCATTGCTTCCTTTCTCGCGAATGCCGTTCAATACCAGACAGATAAATGCATGGTGAAGCACATGTCTGTACATTACAACGCGCGGCGAAGAAATTGGATATTTTCCTCCCTGGCTGACCATCGGCAAAGTCGGCTCGACGGTGTGTTTCGGATTGATGTTGCGCCCTGAACAACAACATCACCATACTTTTCGATGTTGCTCTATTCATCATGCTAACTGAAGTCTGTCCGTACTTCGATGAGTAGGTGCGGTCTCTTGTACGTATTGTTGGGTGGAATCACAAATCTCACAGCGAAGTATTTGGGCTGACGTCCAAAGACGATTCAGTCGCACAGCGTGCCCTTGAGGGCTAAGAAAACCATGTAGGGCTCTCCTACACAAGCGTGTGAGAGATGATCTGGAGCCCACTAGGATGCTACTACTAGTCAATCCCTTTGTTAATCATTGAGTTTCCATGAAATGTAGCAGACGAATCTGTTTTTTCTTTTTCGAAAGTACAAGCTGAACAGCCAGCCAACTCGACGGCTTCACCACATTCTTTTCTGATATTTCGTTTCTTCTTTCGAGCAGGCTCTCGAACAACAATGCTCTTCGGCTTTACCATCACTGCCCTGGCTGCCAATTGGGCATTGACATGCGCGCAATCTGTTGAGTTGAGCGGCAAAGTTGGCCCTTTGACTTCGATAGCCGACAAGAAAGCCGTCAAAACATGCGACATTGTGGACTACGGCGCAAAAACTGGCGACGACATCTCAGGACCCATCAACGGCGCCTTCACAGCTTGCAAGGCCGGAGGTATTGTCGTCATTCCCGAGGGCAACTATACCCTTGAGGACTGGGTTGTCCTGAAAGATGGCAAAGCTTGGGCACTCCAGCTCGACGGAATTATCACTCGCACTGGGACAGAAGAAGGCAACATGATCTTCATCGAACATACATCTGATTTTGAACTCTTTTCGACATCTTCGAAGGGAGCCATACAGGGGCACGGCTTCGAGTTTCACAAAGACGACTCCATTAGCGGTCCGCGACTGCTTCGCCTTTACGATGTCACCAACTTCTCTGTTCATGACATTGCTCTCGTCGACTCGCCTGCATTCCATTTCACGATCGATACTTGTGAGAGCGGCGAGATCTATAATCTGGCAATTCGCGGCGGGCACCACGGCGGTCTTGATGGGATCGGGATTTGGTCTGAGAACATCTGGATTCACGATGTCATGGTGACCAATAAAGTGAGTAGTCGTATTGGCAAGTTTGGCGGTGGCCATGCTAACATGTTGGTCAGGATGAGTGCGTTACGGTAAAATCACCTTCTAAAAACATCCTTGTCGAGAACGTATACTGCAACTGGTCCGGCGGCTGTGCGATGGGTTCTCTGGGAGAAGACGTCGACGTCTCCAACATCACCTACCGCAACATCTACACAGTTCAATCCAACCAGATGGTAAGCCTAATAGCGATTCTCTGTTCGCACTTCTTTGACTGACCACTTTCCCTCCCCATAGTACATGATAAAGTCGAACGGTGGCAGTGGAACCGTTTCTAATGTCGTGCTGGAGAATTTCATCGGCCACTCGAACGCGTACAGCATGAACATTGAGCAATACTGGGAAAGCATGAAAACGCTTCCCGGCGACGGCGTGCAGCTCTCCAACATCAAAATCAATAACTGGACTGGAACGGCCACGGACGGAAATCAGCGCGGACCTCTTCAGATCAAATGCGCCGACTCAGCTCCTTGTACTGGTGTCGATGTGACCGATTTCAATATGTGGACTGAGAAGGGCGAGTCCCAGTTCTACAGCTGCCGAAGCGCGTATACGAATCTTGAGAGCCCGGATCCACTCTATTGCCTGGATAACAGCTCTAGTCATGAAGAGTATGCCGCTACTACCACAACGGTCAATACTGCTCCGACAGGCTACGAGGCACCGAAGCTGGCTGATGACTTGGAGAGTGACTTTGGTTTTACCGTGAGCATTCCCATTCCTGCTATGCCGACTAGCTTTTTCCCAGGTCAAGCACCGATTAAAGCACTTGCTGGAGGCTCTTAAGCAGTAGGGATGTTGTTTGCACTGCTGCGTTCATGTCAGATATAGCTGATGCAAGCATTGAGGATGAGCCCATCAATGATGTTGCCAGCTCAAGAGTACGCGCAGGCTCCTCGAAGTATTCATTATTCTTGAAGAATGCAGAGTACGGGTTGAGCACTAAGTCGAGGATGCTCCCTTCAAGCGATGTTCTGATCTTAGATCAACTCTGGAGATCTGTTTTTTGCCTCCTCGTTTCTCATTTGCCTCTGGCATGTCGTAGCTCGCAAGAGCCAGACCATGCACGCGTGACGGCGGCTGCGACCAAATTAGATTAAAATTGATCGGTGTAAAGGCACCTGGTGTCTCTCTGAAGATCCGTATGCAGGTCGATTATTACAGTTGTGAATAGATGTATGTCTCGGAAGCGTGAAGACTCGATTGCTAGTACCGATGCTATGGTAGAAGCTGCCGAGCGGCACGAACCTTGTGTGTGACGTAAAGTTTAACGCATTCACCACAGCACGTGTTGGAGCTTGGACACGCCAATGGGCGAGGCTAGTGAAGACCGCGTTTCTCTGCAATCGCGATATCTCTGATACGCGCACTGGCGAAGGAGTCATTGCCATACCCAGGTGTTGGAAAAGAAACGCCATGACCTACGAGTGAATTGGGAAAGAGGTGGCGCAGCGTTTCTACTGCCGACTATGAAGTTTGCAAAAGAGCTGGAGGAGAACCTGGTCGCAGAATGGAAGGAGAAATACCTGGACTACAAGGGCGGCAAGAAGAAGCTGAAGAAGGTCGCCGAGGCTGTGCGTAAGGCGGAGAGGCCACCATCCCATGCTTGGGCAAGGTCAGGAACGCCTGTGCCATCTGGTGGGTCGTACAGAGACGGGCCTGTCCAGTCATTCTTGCGCGGTTCAACACGAGAAGCGCCACCAAACTCGGACAATACCCAAGGCGCACTTGCTCCAGTGAAGTCAAGAAGCAATGCTGCGAGCTCGCGCAAGTCGGACAACGGAGGTCTGGCACCGCCAACGAGCGCGCAGCCTATACAGATCAACGAGCGGAGTCCGTTACAACCAAAGGGGAATGTGTCAGAAGACCAAGAGCGCGGGTTGACCAGATATGGGAGCATCATCGGGAGCCCTCACATGCACGAGAACCCACCTATGGAACCACTGGACAAGCAGGCATCGCTACTGGAACTTCCCGACCCAGCCCTGGATCCCAGTTTACCAAAAGGAAGAACAAGCTTAGAAGCAGAGGCTGGACATCCACGTCCTGCCACCTCAGATCTGACTGTAGAAAGTCACGCACCTCACTCACTGCCGGCGAACATGGATGCTCTCGCAAAACCACGCAACGACACTGCAAAGTCATTGGGTCATCGTAGCCTGTTTGGTCCAAAACGCACAAACACCACACTGTCCGGAGCAAGACCATTCGTACGGCGCATGTTCACTGTCACAGGATCGCCGGAACAGACTAGACATACCCAGGAGGAGGTGGCTTTAGAGGCATACAGCGAGGCCGACTTCAGGCAAGCAGACTTCTTCAAGTATCTTGATAAGCAGTTTGCCAAAATAGAGAACTTCTACGGAAGCAAAGAGGAAGAGGCGATCGACCGTCTGAAAATCCTCCGGGAGCAGCTTCACGTAATGCGCAACCGTCGCCTTGAGGAGGTCCTACACACAGACCAGCACAGGCAAAAACTAACGACACACGGCAACCCGCTTGGAGGCGACGACGGGAGTAAGGGGGACCACGAGTCAACGCAAATGAATGGCAACTCCAAGCAGGGCTACCTATCACATGTGCCTTGGATGGCGCCCGTCAACCACACAGTGGATCATATCGATCACGCTATCGACAAAGTCCGACCTGGACGCGTTGGAAAAACAAGCCGTACGATGGGCTCTTTGGGAACACCGCAGATCCCTGCAAATAGAGTTGCGCCTGAAAATCGCGACTATTCTCGTCGGCAAGCGTCGAAGGATGTGCCTTACCGAATCGCCAAGCGCAAGCTCAAAGTTGCCATGGCCGAGTATTACCGCGGTCTCGAGCTGCTTAAGAGCTATGCTCTCCTGAATCGCACTGCTTTCCGCAAGATCAACAAGAAATACGACAAGACCGTCAATGCTCATCCGCCGGGCCGCTACATGTCGGAGAAGGTCAATAAGGCTCACTTCGTCGAATCCGAGGTCTTGGAGGGGCTAATTCACGATGTGGAAGATCTGTACGCGCGATACTTCGAACGTGGCAACCACAAGGTCGCTGTCGGTAAACTTCGTGCGAAGACTGCCAGGGCAGGAGACTTCACCGGAAGTATCTGGAGGCAAGGTGTGCTTGCGACCGCTGGAGCAGTTTTCGGAATCCAAGGCCTGGTCTATGGAATTCAGCAGATCTTCGACTCTGATCCGATTAGGGGCACCAATACAGGCTATTTGTTGCAGATCTATGGTGGTTATTTCCTGATGCTGCTTCTGGTTGGCTTATTTGTAATCGACGCCAGAGCTTTCAGTCAGGCCAAGGTTAATTACCAGTTCGTTTTTGAGTTCGATAGCAGGCATATGCTTGATTGGCGACAACTGAGCGAGGCAAGTAACATTCCCGCGATATCTAATCATATCTCTAATCACTTGATAGATGCCTGCCCTCTTCCTCTTCCTCTTGGGGCTGATCATGTGGCTCAACTTCCACAACTTCGGCGGAGATGCGATGTATCTTTACTGGCCGGTCATACTGATAGGTCTCGCTGTTGGTGCTCTCTTCTTCCCGGCGCCTTACTTTTACTCTCGATCTCGAGGCTGGTTGTTGTACAGCAACTGGCGACTGTTACTTGCTGGCATCTATCCAGTCGAATTTCGAGACTTCTTCCTTGGCGATATGTTCTGTTCTCTGACCTACGCCATGGGTCACATCGAGCTCTTTTTCTGTCTGTATGCTCGTCACTGGAATGAACCGGCGATGTGCAACAGCTCACATTCTCGACTGCTCGGTTTCTTCACGACCCTTCCTGGCATTTGGCGTGCGTTGCAGTGTATCAGGCGTTTTTATGACACCCGAAACGTTTTTCCGCATCTGGTCAATTGCGGAAAGTACTGTTTCACGATTTTGGCGGGAATGAGTTTGAGTTTGTTCCGCATCGAGGGGACGACAGGAATGATGGCATTCTTCATAGTATGCGCATCCATCAACAGCATCTATTGTAGCATCTGGGATGTCATCATGGACTGGAGTAAGTCGAACTTCCACGGAGATTGGCTCAAATACTAATAGTTCACAGGCTTGGGTGTGCCTTCAGCCAAGCACCCGTTCTTGCGACACAATCTTGCATACAAGCAAGTGTGGTGGTACTATGCTGCCATGGTCATCGACCCTATACTCCGCTGCAACTGGATCTTCTACGTCATCTTCCGCAACAATGTACAACAATCATCTGTCGTCGCTTTTTTCATCGCCTTTTCGGAAGTCATTCGTCGAGGTATTTGGACGTTGTTCCGTGTCGAGAACGAACACTGTAACAATGTGGGTCGTTTCAGAGCGTCCAGAGACGTCCCTCTGCCTTATGAACTCGAGCACGAATCGACCCAAAGCTTGCTCGACAAAACGTCTGGCGAAGAAACAAGGGTGCACCCGACACGCACCACCGAAAGCGGAGCAGTCCCGCCTCCATCTGCTCATATGCAGGCTTCGCAGCACTTGCCCGCCGAGCATCTCACCCGCGATGGCACCCATGCATCTGCGACGGACATTGAGCAAGGCCTTGCTGCTTCAAGCCCTTCATCCCTGAGGAGGAGACATCCCAGTCTTACCAACTCTCCAATTGCTCGCGTCTTTCGACAAGCAGGCAACACAATGCGGTCGGCGCACGCGCAGGATTATGAGCGTAAACGCAAACCCGAGCTTGAAGTTCAGAAGGCCGGCGCCGATGATGACGATGATGATGAGGATGAAGATGATGATGACGATGACGAGGACGATGAGGTTGGGGAGGGCAGCGATAGCGACAATTATGTGCGCACTAGGGGCCAACAGAGTCGTAATGGAAAGGCAGAGGAAGGGCGCAGTCCTGGCGAGGAAGACGGGAGGAGAGAAATGCAAGAGGCGGAGGATCTCTTTTCACACGGCTCGCAGCGTTGAGGTATTTAGATGCATGATACTATTGGACGTGTGCCATACCTTGTGTACCATTCATTTTTGTGCAGATTCAATCAACATAATAGTATTTTTTTATATTCTTCACAGAAGAATGTTGTATACCTAACTTATGTACACGTGCGCGCACGTGTTACTGGACCCTGGAGAGGGCACGGACCATGTGAAGTATCGTCACGCCGGTGATGAATGTTTGTTTTGGCCGTCTGAACTTGACGGCTGCCTTCAACCTGTCAACGTGCCACGACTCGGCCTAGAACACACAACCCACCCGCACTGACATCGCGATGGTTTCAGAGCGCAACCCTTCAAACACCTCTGCCGGCGGAGGCACTTCCTCTTCTTCTTCACAACACAAGCAAGACCGTCAACCGCTCGCCAACATCAGCGCCAAAATGTCAAATTCGCCCACATCCACGCCACAAAAGCCTGCGGCAGAGCCGCACTTCAAACCACCCACACAGCCAGAGTTCGGCAAGGCCAGTCCTATACGCAATCCTCTGAGGAGAGCACCAGCAGATCCTTTCGTTCCGAGATCAAAGCCCGCAGCTCAAAGAGCGCCCGAGTCGCATTCCAGCCGATACCATGTACCAGCGCACCAGAGCGGACCGAATGCCATGGTCCAGCCTCCATTCATTCCCCCAGAGCAGCGAGCATTCTACATGCCTGGCCAAGCACCGAAACCTCCTACCGTAAAGCCAGCACCGCGACCGGTATTTTCTTCCCTCGGAAACAACACATACTTTCAGACGGCTGCCCCTCAGCCGCCTCGCAAGCCCGTCATCGACTTGACTAAGCGTGACGATGACGATGGGTTCGATCCCGATGCGGCTATTCACGCCAACAGCAATGCCTTCGGAGCCGCAGATCCGTACATGTACGTGAGCTCTGGTCAAGCGAACGAGAATATCAAGAATCTACTGGAAGGTGCATTCGACGATGACGACGAAGAGGGTCGGTCTAAGACACGCCTGCGGAGTCGTGCGAAGAAGGCGGCAAAGGAGGAGAAGGCTGCAGCGGACAAACAGGCGCAAAGTCTTGCCGACAGGCTTGCGGCTTTGGAAGTTAAAGATAAAGAAATCGAGAAGAAGGATGAGAAAGCTGAGCCGGAGGCTGACGAGGAGGAGGATGAAGATGGCACTGTTGAAGGCTTGACGGTCAAGCTCCTACCACATCAAGTGGAAGGCGTCGCATGGATGATTGACAAGGAGATTGGACAGCGAAAGAAGAGCGGCGTTCTGCCACACGGAGGAATCCTTGCGGACGATATGGGTCTTGGAAAAACTGTTCAATCAGTGACTCTGATGCTTACGAATCCGAGACCTGGACCCGACGCAAAACCGGAGCATCCAAAGCAGAAGATGCCCGGCAAGTCAGTTGGCAAAGGAACGCTCGTCGTTGCGCCACTCGCGCTCATCAAACAATGGGAGAGCGAAATCAAGAGTAAAGTCATGCGCAGCCATGCCCTCAAAGTACTCGTTCATCACGGACCTAGTCGCACCAAGTCTGCCGCCGAGCTGAAAAAGTATGATGTCGTGGTAACAACTTACCAGATCCTCGCCTCAGAGCACGCCGGATCCAATATGGAGAAGCCTGATGGCGCGAGGGTGGGCTGCTTTGGTGTTCACTGGTACCGTATGATTCTGGACGAAGCCCACACGATCAAAAACCGCAATGCAAAGTCAACACTCGCTTGCTGCGCTCTGGAAAGCTGGTACCGTTGGTGTCTGACTGGCACGCCCATGCAAAACAACCTCGATGAGCTACAGAGTTTGATCAAGTTTCTTCGTGTCAAGCCCTATTGCAATCTGCCAGAATGGAAGACTGGTATTACGCAGCCCATGAAGAATGGCCGCGGTGGCGTCGCTATGAGACGCTTGCAATACTTTCTCAAGGCCTTCATGAAGCGCCGCACCAAAGATATTCTGAAGAAAGAGGGCGCTTTGAACTTTGGAGGCAAGACCGACAAGGAGGGAGAGCCAAAGAAGGGAGGCATGCAAATTGTCAAGCGCGAGGTCTTCACCATGGAGTGCAACTTCGACGAAGCAGAGGCTGAGTTCTACGACAGACTACAAGCTAGGGCTGAGAACAGGCTGAAGGACATTATGGAAGGCAGCGGAAAAGCCGACTACATCGGAGCGCTTGTTATCTTGCTCAGGCTGAGGCAAGCATGCAATCACCCGCATCTGATTGAGATGGCTATGAATAAGGACAAGGATGCCATGAGTCTTGGCAGTGGCGCCACTACTTCTGGATCGCAGAGCCCAACTAAGCCTGGCAAGGTTGAAACCGATGAGATGGACGACTTGGCATCTCTCATGGGTGGTGTTACCGTCCAAACCAGAAACTGCGATGTCTGTCAGATCGAGCTCTCAAGCGCCGAATCTAGGGATGGAGCAGTACGGTGCACCGAGTGTGAAGCTGACCTTAAAACTTTGCGATCCAAGGGTAAATCCAAGAAGAAGTCAGCGAAGGGGCCAGAGAAGAAGGCTAGATCTGTCAAGGATGCTAAGCCGGCGCAGTCTAGAGCTCCACGCCCCATGCGTAACCGTCGTGTGCTGCAAGACAGCGACGATGAAGAAGAGGGCGAATGGATCGGCGAAGGATCTGAGCAGCAAATCGATCTGGGCAAGGCCGGCGGCACTGACGATGAGGATGCTGAGGGAGGTGGAGATACTCTAGG
Source organism: Cladosporium sp. MBC 237 (assembly GCA_030772445.1). NCBI lineage: Eukaryota > Fungi > Ascomycota > Dothideomycetes > Cladosporiales > Cladosporiaceae > Cladosporium > Cladosporium sp. MBC 237. The sequence goes on from JAPHCH010000068.1 coordinate 122,542, forward strand.
CTCTATCGATTCCGTGACCGACAACGAGAAGAGCAGGATCGAACCGGAGGAAAGCGAGGGAGAGGAAGAAGATGAAGACAGCGACAATGACCCGTCCATCATTTCTGGTCTCGGCTCCTCACACAAGCCCTCGCACAAGCCGTCTACGAAGATACGCCAGCTCTTGCGCATTCTTCACACAGAAACGCCTCAGCATAAGACCATTGTCTTCTCGCAATTTACCAGCATGCTCGATATCATCGAGCCTCATCTCAAGCACGCCTCGATTGGATACGTTCGTTACGATGGCAGCATGCGCCCTGACGCGCGCGAGGCCTCTCTCAATTCACTCCGCACCGACCCCAAAACCCGCGTTCTGCTCTGCTCGCTCAAGTGTGGCAGTCTAGGTTTGAACCTTACGGCAGCCAGCCGTGTGGTGATTGTTGAGCCATTCTGGAACCCCTTCGTCGAGGAGCAAGCCATTGATCGTGTCCACCGCCTCAACCAGCCCGTGGACGTCAAGGTCTTCCGTCTGACAGTGCGCAATACAGTCGAAGAGAAAATCCTGGCTTTGCAGGAGAAGAAGCGCCAGTTGGCTGCTGCGGCCATCGAAGGTGGCAAGGCAGTTGGCAAGCTGTCTATGCAGGACATCTTGCAACTCTTCCGCAGAGATGCAGAAGAGGTTGGTGGCGTTGACGCGGACGATGTTGCATTTGCGGAAAAGTTTGGCGGCGATGCTAAGCTTCTCGATGGAAGCGGCGGTAGAGCGGACGCCAGGCAGGAGTCTCGCACGCCACCCGAGCCTACTTCTCAAAGGAACTCGGCTCCTAAGAAGGGTGTTGCGAGGAGACCGGAACACGCTGTGTTTGGAAGGCGTTGGTGATGATGAATGGGAATTACGACAACTATCTGCATTTCTGGAAGGTGGCGATGAGGATTATACACGCTGATTCTCTCTTCTCTTGTTTGGGTTTCTTTTTCTCGGGTTTTCTCATTATATGATAAACAGGACTGGCATCACGACTGGGCATGATATATTTCACAGAGGGTAACATTGCACATTTCAACGCTTCCAATTTCCTTCTTTTCTACCACCTTGAGGCACTGAAACGAAAAGAGTACCACACATTTGCCACTGATATATACTTAATCTCACGTAGCTCATCCGCAGAACTGCGAGCCACTGACCCTTTCAAATTAGAGGACTTCATTATCAGGCATCGATCTCGTTGCCACAAGCATAGTTCCAACAACCAGCAATGCCCTCCACAACTACTGCCTCAACTGAGGCGGTTACCGAAGTCACCACCTGTTGTCAAAAAGGCGTCTTCCCAGACCACATACCCGACTATCCATCTTCATTGACAGAAGCAAAAGCGCACCCCGAACAGATCTACCAAGATGCCGACAAATTCAACCACTACTTCTACGATGCCTTCATGAACTCTCGCCGGAAACTTATTGCTGATATACTCCAACGTTGCCAACAAGACGAAGAACACCAGCAGCAAAACCTAGGAGACGGCATGAGGCCTCCCAACACAGCAAGATTCCACCCACAGCCTGGGGACATCTCCTACCTCGCCCGCACCTTCTTACTCTGCGCCCACTTCGCCCTACTCGGCGCTCGACAGGGTACCTGGACGCTCTACTCCCCTCGCACTTCGACGAAAGCCTGCTTTGCGATCCGTGAAATTATCACTCAAGGCGACGTTGAGCTCGGCATTCCTGCGGTTGCTTACATCGACAATAAACGCTGGATCGAGCGTATGGAGCGTACAAGATAGTGGTTCCTCAGCATCAGTATGGCAACAGATTTTCTGTCCGCTTTTAGAATCGGCGAGAACAGGTTCGGGTCTCGCCTTGTGCGAGTCGATACGCTGAGATACGTTGAGGGCACGGCGACGGCTTCTCTCGAAGAAGGGATCCCCTCCTGGTGTCCGGACTACGCGAACAAGAGGAGTATGCAAGCTTAGAAAGCTCTCGTTAAAGACGCCTCTTTCGATTGTCGAACGAACATGCCCGCTCGGCCCTGTAGTTGCGTTGACTACGCTCTGCTGATGAAAACGATCGCTTGCGCATTGGGCAGGACGGAGCCGTGCTCTGACGCCACTATACGCCTTGTCGGGCAGACGATGTTGGAGTGGTGGAAACGTGCAAACCCAAAGTTGGCGCAAGACGGTGTGTTCCCGGTGTCGCCTTTACGGAAGGATGATCGCTCGTTGGTGCCTTTGCTGGACGAAAAGGGGATTTCTGGGGATCGCGGGCGATATGATATGTGGTTTTGGATTCATGAGGATCGCGAGGCTGGGAGGTCTTGTAGGGGTGTGAGGATTCAGGGCCGGATGGCTGCTTTGTTGTTTGGGTGGTATGGGTGAGGGTCTTGTTATCTGGTTACCTTTCTCTGGTGAAAGGTTATGTGCACTGGCGAGGAGCAAAGGAAGTGGAGAGATATCATTGTGGACGGTCCTTATGGGTATATGCTTGAGCATGATGGCCATGCAAAGTTTGTTTGCTATTGCTAGAAGTCATAGTAAGTGAAAGTTGGTCTACATCGCAGCAGGATCATCGTTGGTGCACGTCGACAGCTGTTCGACTGGGATGTTCTGCAATCAACGTTCTGCAATCAACGATTACGTTCAACAACAAAAAGACGAGCTCATATAGAATGTGACAAGAGCAAAAACATACAACAGGCGGGATTCCCAGATGGTCACCCACTCTAGTACTAGTCGCCCGGTTCAGTGCTTATGTATGGCAGAGCGGACGGGATGCCCAGTTTTCACTGACCTATGGTCGTATGTATTGTTGTGAGCATTTTGATTTGTTGAGTTGTCTAAGAATTTGCAAAGAGAGCTTGCATCTGATTTTGGCTACGAGTGATGAGCGTTGTAGGCCATCATACTACCGCATTATGACGGCTAATTGACACGCAAATGATACCTACATTGCTGGACAAAAACGATTTGTCTAAGTTGTCAGCGATTAGAAGGACCATCTTCCTACATATGTGCTAATATCAGAGATGCATTGTACTGCAAACACCGCCGCTTCGCTTGTTGAGGCGTGGAAGAGATAATGCCGTGACCAACGATCGCACTCATTCATGAAAAGTCACTTGACGCCGTCAGGATTGAGCCTCAGCGATGTGAGACCTCCCAGTAGCTTCCCTCGATGGCCTGCATTGATTTTGATATGCTGAGTCTGATAATACCAACATACAAAGTTTCTGCCTCTCCGAGAATAGCCCCGGACTACTACTCTTCCATCTTGCCAACACTCAGCTTCTCAACTGGCGCCTTCTTCAAGCGGCAGAAGACCAGCACGCTGTCCCAAAGACCGCCGGTATAAGGAGGAAGCTCTTCTTCGTAAGCGTCAATTTCTGGCTTCTCCCACACGAGATCCACCTCATGAGCTTTCAGCCACTTGGTACGCTTGAACAGCTTCCAGAAAATGAAGAGGATCGGATCAAGAATGACCATGGTGTAGTGTTGGAAGAAGACACCGACGTCCCAGGGCCTGAAGCTGGGGTAGCCGTAGAAGATGATAATCATCAGCATCCAGGCCAAACCAATGTATGCGCACCAAGGTTGGTACCAGGCGTAGTACGGCAATTCGTTGCGTTTCAGGCCTTGAGCGAGACAGGCGTTGTAGAAGCAGATGTATGTGATCGTTATCACGATGTAGTTGACCACACCGCCGGCGGTAATAAGACTGACGAGCCAGTTGAGGACTTCGGCGGAGGTGCTGCCCACTTGCATGAGCGATAGCAGCGGGAAAATGGTGACGAAGATGCAGGCGTAGAGCGGAGTGCCGTTGCGGGTCGTTCTGGCGAATATGCGAGGTGCTCTGCCCTCTTGTGCCAGCGAGTAAAGGTTGCGAATCGCGCAGAAGGTGTAGGTGTTGCCAGCAGAGAAAAGGCAGGTGAAAAGAAGACTGTGTTAAGGTGAGAAGTTAGTGTATGCTTTCTAGATGGAAACTGTCAGCGAGTAAATGCATGGGTATCCAGTGAAGTCGAATCCAATGGTGCCAGCTGCCGCATGAGGACCGAGATGGGTTCTAGCAGGTTGCTTGGGGACCGGGTTATGCAGAAACGCAGGTGCCCTGGGTGTCCAATGTTGGGATTTACCATGCAATTTATTATTGCTGTCCTCGGCGAGTGCATTGGGCTTTCAAATGATGGCGCTGCTCTGGATTCCATCAAGTTGTTCCGGAGATGAAGAAGCTGCTGCGTTGGCACGTGTCGATAGGGACCGGATTATGGTGCTGCAACGACGAATGGCGTAGATGCTGGGGAGATCCATGTAGGGGATGGCTGCTTTTTGGCGAATTGCAGGCGCTTTGGAAACTAGGGTAAATCCTCGTGTGGTCGCTTTGGAGAGATGGTCGCTTGGCAAGGAGGATCCAGAGTTGTTGCATAGGCAATGATGTGGTGCTTCGGGGGAACGAAAGGGCTTACACGTTAACAATGTGGGGGAAGACGGTGATACCGAGACTCTCCATGGCGATGACCCATGGAGTTGCAGCAGCAGACGAGGAGCTCATCTCGCCTGCAGCAATGGCCTGCAGAGTATCATTGTTGTATGGGACGACAATGCCCACAGAGAGCGCGGTACCAATGAAGAACAAGCCGAATCTCGCATAGATCGTTTTGAAAGCACTCTTCAACGATCTTCGGGGTCGGTAGACCTCCGCGGCAACGATAGAGATGTATTCTGGGCCAACGATCGCAAAGGACGCATTCCAGAGACAAGCGAGGAAGCCTTCGAAACGACCAATGCTGCCTGTAGAGAGGTGAGTAGCGAAAGCGCCTGGCTCTTTCCAGTGCCTGAAACCATAAGCGTCGCCTTTTGGATTCCCTCCAACCATGGTAATAAAGGTGAAAATCAACAGCGAGAGTATCAGGATGACTTTGCCGCTGGAAAGCCAGAATTCAGCTTCGCCGAATACCTTAACGCCAACTGTGTTTAGGAGTCTGTATTCCCTCATATTAGCGCTTGTTTCTTCGGATTCTCTGAAGTTGACGGTGCTTCTGGAAGTCGGCCTCTTCGCTTAGATTGCCTTGGCTCGATTGGGAGTGTGCACTCACACAAAGACGACGGTACAGGCAATGCAAATGGCGGCGGTGGGACCGGGATCTGTTGTGTGCTCGTTCCAGAAAGACAAGACCAGACAAATTGCAGTGATCTCAACAGGAATGAGCAACGCTTCGTAAATACTTCGACTTGTCAGTGGATGGCACTTCAATTGCCATGGATCGATCGGATCACCCACAAATAGTTCCAGCCGGCCATGAAGCCCAATGCGTCGTCTACCCAATGTCCTGCTTGTCGGATGAATCCACCACTGACTGGATAGGCGACAGTCATTTCTGCAAGGCAATTGCTGACCAGGGCCAGAACACCGCTATACATGATGTAAGCGATGAGAAGACTAGCCGGTCCTCCAAAGGCTAAGCCATTGCCAATCCTGATAAAGAGTGAGGTTCCAATGGCACCACCAATGCAAATGAGCTGGACTTGACGATTGCTGAGGCGACGATGCAGGCCATTGCTTTTCGCACCATGAGGTGAGTTTCTTCCAGATTGATTGCAGTCCTGGTCGACCCATGCAGACGCTTCGGGAACGTTTATTTCCTTGGAAGCCATGTTCAGTGATCCAGATCTTGCTGTGCGACTCCGCCTTACTGTTTCTACAGTGCACTCTTGGGGTGACTGCCCATGTTTTAACAGACCGAACACTGTCAATGCGGCTCACATGCTTCCGAGAGTCGAAGTTCGTTGAGCCACACTAGACTTGTGGATATGTTAGGGCAAATACAGAAATATTACCCTCTCGGGAAACTTTTGTAACAGGCAGGATTCTGTTGACTCAAAGTTGCCCCATCGGGAGATTTTGTCTTGGTTGTCATGTTTAGGTCCAGGTCCACGTATGTGACGGGAATCGCCATCTGCCCACAGAACTACTACCTCCGTACCCTCGCTGATGAAAGAAAGTGGCAACGCCGTGGAACCATTGGTGAACTCCACGGTTCTCTTGAGATGCTGGCGGTCACTGGAAATTGCACGTTCCCAGGTCGATCTCGATATGCCTTTACCGATATCAGTGGTATCAAGCATGTGGCGGGCGTTGTCAAGGAAAACCAAGGTTTAGGGCGTTTTACAGTATGCCAAGATTGTAAACCAGAAGCTTTCTGCCAAGTCTCGTGTCCATTCTTGTGTGACAAACTTGTTTGTCGTTCACTCCCAGAAGACTCGACTCATCAACGCACTCAACGTTCGCGATCCAGTCTCGCGTGCATCAATTATATCATCAGCGTGTGTTGCCTGAGCTGGAAAGACATGCTGTGGTGCCTCTGCTGAGTCTTCTCAACTGTAGCCCGACGATGACTTTCGATCCAACATAAGGACGAACACGGCCACGGCGGCTTGGCTTGACCGATCGAGCACGTAAAAGCGACTACGGCTGTCATCATATTGCCGTACGGCCACCGTGACAATCGGAGACAATCGGAGGTCTGGGCGATTGACTCCTCTATCAGCTCGCCATGGACAAGCCTCTGGACATCTTTGGGCAAAACCCGCGGCTAAGCAGGCTTTATACGCAACTGTGTTTCTGTTTCTCTGTGGGGGATACTGCCGAAGCCGACGAATCGAGCATAGTTGAACATGTTACCAATGGTGTTGCTAAGTTGACTGCAAGCATCCCCTGGATCTCTGGCCAAGTCAGCAAAGGCAGAGATGGGGTGGCGAGGATAACACCACTCAAAGATCTTCCGTTCTTGAGATGCAGGAACCTCGAGAAAGAGTTACCATGCTTCGAAGACTTCCGCCAAGCATGTTTTCCTTTTACCATGTTGGACGAAAGCATAATTGCAACTTGTAACACACTGACCGAACAATCTGATCTGCCTGCGCCTGTTCTCTCGCTGCAAGTGAATTTCATCCGCGGCGGCATGCTATTGGTTGTGAACGCCCAACACAATTGTATGGACATTCGGGGGCAATCACAGGTTATCCAACTTCTGTCAAAAGCTTGTCGCGGGGAGACTCTGTCCGACGAGGACCTTGCGTCCGCATTAATCCCAAGAGAGAATATCATTTCACTCTTGTCGAATGAAGGAGCCCATGCAACCTATTCGGCGCCCAAGCAGCCTGCAACAAGCGCCCCGTCAGACAGTCCGGCTGACTGGACTTATTTCAGCTTCTCTTCGTCCGCGCTGCATGAACTCAAGACCACCGCGACTGCAGACATTGCCACCGACTTTATCTCAATGGACGATGCTTTGAGTGCTTTCTTATGGCAAGCCGTGACGCGCGCTCGCATGCACAGGCTTTGCCAAAAAGAAACAAAATCCACTTTCGAGCGGCAGGTGGACTCACGAAGGCATCTTGATATACCAGCATCGTACACAGGCAACGTGACTTGCAAGGTTTCCGTCTCTATGTCGTTAAAAGATATTGTCCAGCACCCACTTGGCGCTGTAGCATCTAGACTGCGGGCAGCGATCTCTCCTGAAGCAGATATCGGCCTTCAAACTCGCATAGCGGCAACTCAGCTCCACCATTCATTGCAAACCCCATCAAATACAACGTCCCTCTCGCGACCTAAAGTATCATCTACCGACATCAAAATGAGCTCGTGGGCTAAGGAGGACTGCTATGACTGGGACTTTGGCGGTCCGCTTGGGAAGCCAGAGGCTGTGCGACGACCGCGCTTTGAAGCATGGGAAGGTCTTGCGTATATGATGCCAAAAACATTAGACGGAGAGATTGTAGTGGCGCTGTGCCTTCGCACTAAAGATCTTCAAGTCTTGAAGACGGATTATCTATTCAGCCAGCACGCGAGATATATTGGATGAAACCAGCACCGAGTTTGGGAACGATGTTCGCGTGCGAGCCGGGAGGATGCTGCAGTCGCAGCGATGCGAGGTCCTCCGCTCTTCATTATGTACATGGCATCTATGAAATGCATTTTTGCCGTCTCCAATGCATGTACCCTCTACTCCAACAATGGCACGATTACAAGCGTAGGAGAGGATTGAGTCCAAGATTCAATATGAGGTAGAACCAATGTGCTTCGTGATCTTGATTGACGTTGATTCTTAGAGGTTCATAAATCTTGGGCTCAGTTCTCTCCCGGGAAATGTCTTGCAAACCTAAAGATTGAAGTCACGATAGTAAACGATCGCTCATCAGAAAGAGAACATCGACTAGGAAGGAGAGAGGAAGAGCCAGGTACATTTTAAAGCCACAAAAGTATATCCCCTCAGCTGCCTCGGCTCACCAACTTCCACTCAACAACATCAACCATCACACGCAAGGTATCACACCACTCTTTCTGAAGCATCAAGTCGAAGTTGAACCTGACAAGATAAGCATGTCGCACACATCGGCGCAATCATATCCTGGCGACCACTTAATCACTGATGCCAGCATGATCTACAACCAACGGAAAACCATACACACACCGCCGTCAGACATCTGGCCCTGGCTTGTTCAACTTGGCAAAGGGCGAGGAGGCTGGTACTGCCCGTCATGGCTAGAAAAATGGCTCCCACAGAGCTGGATAGCGAGTCGAGCGGTCGATTTAAAGTGGCAAACCTTAGCGGTGGGGGACCGAGTGCCCGACTATGGGTTCAGCGAGGACGACTATTTCGATGTGGTGGCCATTGAGCCGGGGAGATTCCTGGTGTATCGATCGGAACGATATGGATGTCTTTTCACGTGGGCGCTATTGTTGCGCGAGGATGAAGGCTCGACGATGCCCCCGTCGACGACAGTGCACTTGAGATTTAGGGGCAGGATCGCCGCCACTGGCTTGAAGAGAAAGCTGATTGTCTGGCTTGGTGGTGTCATGGACCACCTCAGTACTGCCCCGATGCTTGCTGGACTGAAAGAGAGGGCTGAGAGAATGCACGCGCAGTGACATGCTACGCCAAAGCAAGGCATATGAGGATTCCGAGAAGGCTTGCGAAAAAGGGAACAATGGGACGAACGAAGACAAGACAACGAGGTTATTGGTATCAATGAAATCGACTTTTGTGTATCTTGTTAACCCACTACGCAATTGGCACCCGTTCCCAAATGCATAAGCAATCGTACCCCAACGCCATGCTGAAAAGAAAAGTAGGGTCGCCGCCAGCACATGCTTGCAGCCCGCGGAACTAAAATTACATCTGCCTGAACACATTGTTGCTTGCACTTCGTCTGTCCTTGTTATCTTTCCCTCTGGCGGCACTCCGGCCGGTGTTGCCTTCTGCAGCACCAGATCCGGCTCCTGATGGACGCTTCTTCTGTACCTTAGTCGGGGTGAAGGTGACCTCCTTCTCACCAACAACATCACCTCTTCCTGCGGCGCTTCTCCGCTCAGTTCTAGCGGGCGCACGCGAGGCAAGATCGCCGAAAGATCTTCCGGCGCGGTCCTTCTGCTGGCGACCAGCCTTTCCTGACGAAGAAACCTGCATTTGTGGCTCACGATTCCTGTGGCCGGCCTTCTTGTAGTTGGAGGAGCCGATACGCCTCTTGTCATCCTGCTTGTCGCCCTCGCGACCACTGCGTTGACGAGCACGCAACGCCTCGGCCTCGGCCTCTGCATCGTCGTCGTCGTCGTCGTCGTCTTCCTCGTCGGAGCTGCCCTTGATATCTTGCATATTCTCCTCTTCGACAGCCGTGAGTCCCCGAGGTTTCTTTTCGCTGTTGCTGGCACTGGCGTTCGGCACAGATGAAGGGTTGTGCATGGCGAACTCTCGGCTGGTCTCGTCGATCTCGAAATCTTCGTCCTCGAACAGGTTGGCAAAACGGCTGTCGTCCATAAGACGTTGCGTCTTGGGCTTCTCGGTTTGCCCCTCCTCGCCTTCCTCGACATCCGCCTTCGCAGCGGGTTCGTCGCCGCCTTGACGGAGGACACGCAGCGCCTTGCGCTTTTCGTTGGCTTCTTCACGAGCAGCAAGAGTCTCAGCGAGCTTGCGATTGACCTTAACAGCCGCTTTCTTTGTTCCTCTGATACGGCTCTCGCGCTCCTTATCGATACGTTCCTGGATGCTCTTCTGTCTCTGCTGCTCGAAGAGATCAGGGTTGCTGATCATGCGGGCCTGTTCGTACAGCTTCTGAGCCACAAAGTAACCGTGCATGTAAGGACGCAGCAAGTTAGTCTGGCCAACCAAGTGATCCAAGTTGAGCTCACGGAGCTGCGGTGTGGACAAGAATTTGTAGTTGTCGTAGACTTCACCCTTGGCGCCGCCCATTTCGGCGTTGTAGGCGTTGGGGTCGTTGGAGTCTTCGGCCATCTCTTCAACCAAGTTGTCAAGGAAGGCGCACCACTTGGGTGCAGGACCAAGTTGAGGGATGAAGAATGAGTGCTGTTGACGACCTTCGTTGGCAGTCAAGAACATACCTGATTCCGGCACCCATTCGACGTGGTTGAGGTCCACTGTTGGCTCGACAGAGGTCCAGGGGTCACCAGTTGCGGAATCCCAAAGCTTGATGATACGCTTGTCCGCCGACAATATCTTTTCGGACTCGGAAGTAGGAGGGGTGATGTACTCCAGAGTCTGGATAGGGAAATCATATCCTTGGTCCTTCTTCAACAAAGGCACGGGAGATCGGAGGTCGTACGTGTGGACTATGCCGGTAGAAGACCCAGTCGCAAGCTGAAGGCCCGATCGGTTAAATGCCAGAGCCGAGATTTGCGGTCTCGAATCGCGTTCTTCGTTAAAAGGCGATGCGGGTGGTCCCAAGATACTGACACGGTTCCTTGATCGACTGTCCCAGAATTCCACTGTGCCCAGACTCGTACCGAAAGCTAAAAGGCCATGCGATTCCTCAGCGACAGCAGCAGTGTTGACGGACCCCGTCCGAATGCCGCCTTGCAAAGCGCCTCCACCAAATGACTCGAAGTCGTCTCCGCCTACGTCGACCTCATAGCTCTTCATGAACCTTCCAAGTTCCAGGTTGAGACGATATACCTCACCCATACCGTCTGCGTTGACACCGACAGCAGGCACGAGCGCCTCAGCATTCTTCTTGTTGTACTTCAAATCTCTACCATAACGTGGTATCCTTGCTGTGTGGTGCAGCCCACCAGGTGTGTGAAACTCCAAGAAACGGTCCGTCTGAAGATGCAAGCTCTTGCTGTAGTCGTCGCTAAGGAGGATAAAGGTCTCGTTCAGGGCATTCGTGTGGCGCGCATAGCTCAGCGACAGGTGAGGCAAGTAATGAGTGTGAATCTGAGGCTTGTATGTGCCCGTGCTCATTACCCAGTTACCATCGGGCGAAACACGAACACACTGAGATGCCTCCTCAAACTCGAAATCCTGAAGAAGCTCGATTCGGTTCGCATACTCGGTATCCTTCTTGAGAGAGCGCTTGCGTTTGCGTGCAAGCCATTCAGGCAAGGGGCGAGCGCTCGAGGCGCCCGCAATCGTGTATACCGGCACGGAAGCCTGTGTCGAGAGCTTCATGGTGAAGCAGAGTGTGTTGTGTGTAGACCAGGGAAATGTGGTTGTAAAGAGAGGCAGCTCCAGAAAAAGCCGTCTGAGAACCAAACCGCGGCAACTTTTCTGCGGGCTGATCTGTAGATGATAGGCTTAGGGTTCGGAACGTCCCGAAACCTTACCCCGGCACCGCTGCTCATCGGGTCGAAGGGTAATGCGAAGCTGTCTCTTGCCTACATGACCGCACAAGCCCCTTCCACCAATAGACCAGACACTACAACACCTCCTCTACAGTTGCTCGCACTTCTCTCGCAAAGCGCAGCCCATGCCGCCATATCATATCAATTCCTGCCGGAAACGACAGCTACACCATCATCGATACGTACCGTAGCGCTGTGAGGTGGACTGGAGACATCGCATAATTCATTCATAACCCAATGGACGCTCTCAAGGCGTGCACGACCAACGTGCAGGTCTTGGCCGATATAGACACGACGCCTGTCCAGCTCTTCGCCTACAATGCGTCGCTCAGCTCTTCCAAACCGCCTGTTTCATCTGCAATAGCCGGGCTGCGCGAGAAAGGCTTCGTGTGTACTGGCAACGACAGCCGTATATGGCTTTTCCAACCGGATGACGAGAAGGCTTCTGCCGAGAACATACTCAGCGCATTTATGCTGGAGTCCAGTGGCACAATTGCGGAGCCAGGTCAAGTGGCCGGCATGGAGGATCTTTCAGTTGTTACCACGTTCATCGGCGCCTTGGAAGGATCCGTCTCGTTTGCCTTGCTACGTACACATGGCGCTTCAAGACTCTCTAGTTGGAAATGGCTGCTGCCAAAAACTGAGCACCATGCGTCTGGCACCTTGATACACATGCAGCATCAGCTTTCCGAGGATGGGAAGAAGTTGAAAGTGGCTACGAATATACAAGAGTCGGACCTGACAAGACTCACAGATGGACATGTTCGTGATTTCTGTGGAGTGAACCTCGCTCCCGCCGGGGTTTCCGCCACAATTGCTCACGGAGGCCAGATTGGCAGCAGAACTACGAAAGTCCCAGCCGAGCTGCGTAATGATCAGTGGAAGATGCTTGTGAGCAAAGTACTACTCGCAGAGGGCATTCACTTGGCGGAAGATGTGTCGTGGGTATACGTAATTCCTTCAGGCTCAGCTCAAGGAGCGTTGTGGCCTGCATCGCTCTGTTTCCTACCTTCTGAAAATGTCGGCGCCGATCAGTCCGAAGAATGCCGCCCTAGTCGTTGGAAATCCTGGTTTCAGAACAACGATTTCGAGCCTCTAGGAGACCCTTTGCTTTTTGCAGAGGAATGGTCTGTGGGATTTGCCAATCGAGAACAGGCGCAAGCCACGCGCGATGCACCTACCGTTGAAGACACCACCATGGAAGATGCTCCTAGTGCACAGCTTCTTGCCAATTCCACGGCATTTGACGTGACGTCGCCACCATTGACGAACCGTCCCGACTTGCAAGCCTTCCACGGCATATATCCCACTCCACCAGACGGACTCGCCACACACTCTGGGCCACATGCACAAGCGCATTCAGACAACTTACCCGCTCCTACCATGGACACAGTAAATCAGCCTGCCTCCACGCCCTCTGATCCGATACACGAGAACAACACAGCTGGTCTTGACGGCGTCTCTGTTGCCGAGGCCGATCAGCCGCTTCGCAATCACAGCATAGTCTCCTCCGTTGGTGTTCAAGGACACGACTGGAATCGCGGTTCATCTGACGACCTGTTCGGCGACATGGACGATCTCGAGTATGGAAGGGACGAAGTTGGGGACGCCGACTTTAATTTCTTCGATGAGCCCGACGAAATCCCAGAGAAGATGGACATGGCAATTCAGCCACCTCCTGAAGCGGACACGAACACAGCCCGCCAAGATACCGGGACAGCTGATAAGGAACAAGACCACGACACTGATCTCGGCGAACGCCTAGATCAAAGCAAAGACAGATTGCATGCTCATCACGAGCAGAGACCGAAGGAGTCTACAAGCACAGCCAGATCCAATGAGCTTCCGCCGACATCTCCAAAGCCACAAACCGAACACGCCGTTGTTGCGGAATCGGACCACGTACACCCAAACGTGCATCGCCCTACCGATCCGCTGCCGGTTGCAACTTTTAAATCCGGTGATATCAAACCACTTTCCCCTTTTGGAATCAGAGAAACTTTGCTCCCTCCGCCTATACCAGCTAGCGCTTCGCAAATGCACACAAGTTCCGAAAAAGAAACGCGTAGGAGTAGCTTTGGGCCACTTCTTTTCAATCCGAGCGGCTCTCTCACAAACCGATCTTCATCTTACGATTACGCTGACTACAAACCGGGAGATCGCACAACGAGCTATGACCTGGCCCCAACTAGAGTCCCTCTCGCAGGAATTCGCCAGTCACCTTCGTCCACGAGCTCAACGAGCTCTCTCTACCACCCGGATCTAGATGACGGAGACCAGAGTGATAGCGATGCTTGTTCACTTTCCACGAGATCGGACCACACGCCGATAGCGGATGTCAAACCCGAGGACAAGCTCCCCTTGGTGACAAAGAAGCGTAAAAGGACTTTGAACACGTTCGCGTACTGTGGCCCACAGATAGATTCTTCCCAGACAAGTGGTCTTATCGAGAAGTCGCATCAACAAGTGGCGTCAAATGCTGGGGGTGAACAGCGTGGCTTGCTTTCGATACTACTCGGGACGAATGGGACGGGTAGTCAGCAGCCCGAAGAGTCAAGCCTAACCGAAACTTTTCGCATTCCGCCATCCCCGAGTCACCAAACAGCGCACAGTCCTTCAACACACAACGTGGACAGCGCGGCCTCTGAAGCAGAAGTACCGCTCGAACTTGTAGCATCATCCCATCTCTCACGGAAGACTTTGATGGAAGTGTTTCCTGAGCTCAAGCCAGACGATCTTGTCATCGTTAGCCAGGTAGTGGCCGAGCAAGCCGCCACCGTCACTGAAAACATCGCAGAGGGGCTTGATGCCCTGGTTCACAGCACTCTTGGTACAATTAGCCACGAGCATCGTGTATTAAGCGAACTCGGAGAAACGATCAAAGAAAGCATTTCCAGCCTGACCGTTTGCGACATACCCTCGCTCACTCTTGTTCGTGAATCGCTTCCGGTTCAACGACCCCAGCCACCTCAGACGACGTCAACCCTTGCATCGCAAGCTAGGCACCCACCACGCCCACCGCCGCGCATTGACCCAACAACCCTAGGCCCAGATATACTCCCCCTACCAGCGTCCTACATTCGTGCCCAACGCGGAGACGCTACGTGGGAAATGGTTCCTGCTGCGCTGAGTTTCTGGGAAGCTCTTGGGCTCGGCCCTGTCAGTGGGGCCAAGGACATACGACATTTCTGCGTAGCTCCTGATGGCGATTTGTTGGGCTGCCAGCTGACTGGTTTCCTCCAGAATCTGAAGGCTACATATGAATGTTGCAAGTTTGGCTCCATGGCACTTGGTACAGAAGCCATTGAACATCCTGCTACGCACAGTATTGACATTCCAACAATCACGTCAGTTGGTTTCGACAGCTCTGCTGGTACGCCAATCACGTTCATGGCCCAGGCTTATCGGCAAGCATGTGCTGCACTGGGCGTCCAGCTTGCTTCAATGGCGTTCGACGAACCTACTCGCACGTTTGTTGTCTCTATGATAAATCCTTTCGACAACAAGAACAGGAAAGACCAGGTCTTGGTGAACCAGTGCTTTGCTGTCTGCTTTTCACAACTCTCTAAAGCCTACCGCACTGCAGCCGCACGTATCGCAAAGAGCGATGGCAAGATCGTTTCGCAGACAACGATGAGCGACATCGATTTAAAGGTTTTGCCCATCTCCCTCGTAGCCTCAAGTTCCAGTCTTGTTGTGTTCACCGCACAGCAGATGGGCTTTGTTGCGCGCGAATTTTATGACCGATGTCCTCCTTCCTCCGATGCTATGGACGACCCATGCCCGATGTCAAACGCCGCGGCGCCGAGCGTCGAGCTAGTTGCACCTCTTCCCAAACGAATCAGTTTTCAGCTTACGTCCGATCCACCGACGGATTTGCTGCACGAAGCCAGTGTACTGCATGTTGCCTATGCCATTAGCACGGATGGGGACTGGGCTAACGTGGTTTGGCACGACAACACCGGACGATACACAAGCAGCAGCGCTTTTTGCCTGCAAGGTCGAAGCTTTGCATCCATCGCGTTGGAGGTTTGGCAGCGGACTATGCAGTTGATCAAGGCACGGGAAGTAATATGGCGCGTCTTCATCACGACGACAGGCTCGCACGGAGTCGAAGCCAGTAGGGCCAATTGCTGGAAAGACATCATTGCGCAATACACAGATCGCAAGCAGCTCCTTAGTGTGACGTTGCTTCACTTCCAGTCTAAACTGTCTCTAAGGATCTTGCCATCGCTGGACTCGACAACACAAATGGGACCAGGTCCCGGCTCAGGTGCTCCAACACCAGTCACAACGCCACTACCTGTCAACGGGCAAGTTGGTTCCACAGCTTCTCCCGATACAGTAGGCGCAGGGAATGCGGCAGGGACGGCGCCACCGACGCCTGCTCCCAGCGAAGCAGCTACCACCATCTTAGAGGCAGATCCAGAAGCCCACCTAATTGAGACTGAGGATGAGACTTGGGGCATGCTCATCGATCGGCATGTTGCCTCAATCATTCGCCCTGTGCAGGTGAAGGCAGCTACCCTCACGCACAAACAGAAACACATCGAAGCACTTTCCCATGGTGTATTTATCAAGCGCGGCAAGAATGTCGCCTCGTCCGACAACATCGCTCATGGCGGCGGAACTCCCTTTCCCTGCGCAGGAGCCAGTCTGATCTGGACTTTGCGTGTCAGACCCAAGAGCGACCGCCAGGGCAGCGGTGCTGGAGGTGGAGCAGGAGGAGAAAGACCGAATGTCGATGAGGGTAGTGCCCGCCACGCCGAAGTGATGCTGAGAGAGGTCCTGGGCTTCTTCAGAAACCTCGCCCTGCTGAGTAAAATCAAAGGTCTGGATCCTACCGGTCTAGTGCCCGTGCATATCGCCACTGCTGCCCAGGGCGCTGAGGGCTTGAATGGACTGTTGGCAAGGCCGACTGAGGTGAAGGCCGAGGCGGGTGTGGAATGATATAGTGGAATGTGATGATATGATTATTGCGAATTGAGATTGCCCTTGTAAGATATAAGAAGAAAAACAGCTCATGTTTCCCTAAATCAATCTCCCACGTACACGTACTTGCACTTCTCAATTGAAACATATCCATCTCGCAGAGCTCTGGAGGTACAATCTACCGAGGCTGCTCTCCTTCGCAATGTATTTACATGCAAATCACACAACACCGTGGACCCCGCCCGCGGCAATCTTGAAGGGCCCAAAACTCCCCCTCTGCTTTTTTCACTTTCAGCTTTGTTTGGTACGAGGGCGCGGGAAAGTTCCTTGGGACGATAGAGCGCGTGGAGGGAGCCAGACGTTTGGGAAGCTCTACGACGCGGTGACGCGAGGCGTGCTCATCGCGAGGGTTGAAGATCGTGAAGATCTTCTTGTTGATCTGTTTCGAAATCTTCAAGTCCTTAGGGAGGGGACCGTGGAACTGGGATGCGCGTTTCGAGTCGATCCTTTTTTGTGTTTGACTTTATTCCATGTTGATGATGGACTGCTCGGGGTTGATGTGTTTGGATCTTTACCATGGGAGTTCCCTAATCGTTGGGGGGAGGATTGCATTGGAAAATGCACATGGGTGTTTAATTCGTATGAAGTGAGGGAAGCATGCATGCTGGAAATCCATGTCAGCCACCAAGATGACATGGGAAATTTGACCTGTTCGGTCGACATGGTGTTTGATGCAGTTTTTATGCAAGGACACTACTCTGCAGGTGTTAGAGCTGGGGTAGGGACCCGGCGATGATAATCCATGGAGCATGGCCTGGGTTCTTATGCAGTTGAACCGAAATCCATGCTCGAGCTATGCTGGCACGGTAGGTGAGGCTGAGCTAATACGGGATAGGTAGTTGTTGAGTGCTCTGAGATACGATTTACGAGCGCATGCTCCCGAGAAGATGCATCTATAGTCCATTGCGAGATGACAGGGGCCTTGCGTTATACTAATCAGGCAAACCCTGGTAATCGGATGTATTCTTGAATTTCAGCGTGATCATATCCCCCAACACGATTAGCTAGACAGTGATAATGCCATTGCAATCTTCGCGTTGTTGTCCGCGAAGTAGCCAAAAGGCGCGAGAAAGCAAGCACCACGGCACTGGAAGAGGCGGATCAGATTGCGGGTTTGGAACGTTGACTACCTCGTGTCTGTCCGTCGGTATCTGTCGTGCGTGTCTCGTCTTGGATCATGCCAATCTAAGTCGAGTCGGGAAAGAGACGTTCGCTGGATCAGGCAGGCATAATAGAGTACCAAGATTTCCACAGACAAACCCGTTCAAACGGTTCTTGCAGAAACCACCGCCGCCTACGAAGGACCGAGAAACAGGTCAGAACTCGGTGATCCAGCAGTCGTGATCGGAAGACGTAGTTAGCCATTGGCAAACAAAACATTGCGCTCAAGCCCAAAAGAAACGCAAGACCGCGCCTTTCACAGCAATTCCGCGTGGGAGCGTGCTCCGGTCTCCGGCGATCAGAGGGAGACCCAGAGTGGACAACAAACTTTGCTGCGGTCGCGTACCCACAATGGTCTGGATCGCGAAGGAACCCATTTTCTGAGCAGAGAGAAGTGGGAATTTCTTTTTGGCTTTGGATCGGGAATGCTCGAAAGGGAAATAGCAGCTGGCGCGGGTCTTGAGCAGATCTCTTAAAGCTGTTTTTGACTTTTCTCGTTTCTTGGGTTTGTGAGTAAACAAGATAACCTTTTGTTCTCTTCCCTCGCGTTCTGTGCTGTGATTCGTTGATTATTGCGAAAGTCTTTGTTTTTTTCCCCTTTCTTCTCGCTCATTAGTAGAGAATTAGTTAGGAGATAACTCTGCGCTCTGCTCGTTCTCGACCATTGCTTGAAGCGCACCAAACTACTGTGACACCACGCGGCGCAGGGGAAAGTCGGTGGTGACTCCGTGGGTGGTGGAGACCCGTTTTGTGTTGGTTCAAGGTTTGAACGTGGGCATCCTTCGCGCGCCCGTTTTTCGCCTGGCTGGTGAGTTCTCACGCCCAACAGCGGAAACCCCCAACCAGCCGTTCAAGAACCGCATGCACGCTCGCTTGGAAGAGGATTTCCCAATTTCTTGGAGACAAGATAGAGAGTTGCAAGCGGGTACGGGATGTTGGCCCGATGGCGAAAGGTGCTCCGGCGCGCGGGCGGGACAGAGACAGAGACAGGGTTAGGGTCATAAGGCAGGGAAAGGTAATCAGGGAAGAGAAATCCGGTTTCAGTGCCTTCTCTAGTAGTCGAAGCGTGTCTGTGCCGCGTGCTGTGCCGCGTGCTGTGCTGCGCGCGAGGGCTTTGGGATGGGTGCATGGGCGGAGATTGTATCATTTATGCAGCCGCTTGCTTACTTCGGCAATGCTGATGGCGTCGGTGGCTGCGGTTTGCCAACGTCCTGTGTGTGTGCTTGAATCGTTGGTCGTGGTATGGGGTCTCATTAACGGCTGGAACGCCGTGTTGCTGCAGTGAAGCCATTGGCCGCCAAAAGAGCTAGTCACGTGATCGAATTAGTTCCGGCTTCACTTGTTTCTGGTCTGCCTCGTTTTGAGAAACAAGCACTCGGCTGATAACCGTTTGCGCCGTCGCCCGTTGCGAAACAGGCTGGTGGGAGGGCGTCGTCATCTGGGATTGTAAGGCAGAATCATGCAATTGACAGTTGACAGTTGAATGGTATGTTCGCAGCTGGCCGCGCGATCAAGAAGCACCACTATAGTAGGTCGACCACAAACAAAACAACGCGATTACATGGCTGATCCTGGGTAGAGTTCGGACGGGGGATGTACAACGCAGAGCTGTGGGGGGAACGCGGGACGAATGGGATAAGTGGGAGAGGTGGTATCTTGATGTGGTTTTCCACAGGTGGCACACGGACTACGAATGCATGGATGTGCCTTTGTGAAATGATATGAAGAAGAGCCTTGTCGAGATGCACGGGGAAAGGCCGGCGCTGACTCTGGGATCACTGATCGATACGGAGGTAGTGGTAGTAGTGTTGGATCCATGGCTCCGGCCCTCCTCCCTCCCTTGTTGTAGTGGGAGTGGGGCGTCAAACGGTTGTGCGAGCGAGCAAGGCCGGACCTTGCGATCGATCACACTGCCAGACAGGGAAGAGGATGCTGGACGCACAGAGAAGGACAGACACACTACTGGCAGGCTGAGAGGCTGACATGTCAACGGACGGACAGTGCGAAGTGAGGTCTTGGGCGAGAGTGGTTACATGAGAGTAGTGGTAGTACCTAGGTAGTAAGCTGAATGTAGATGTGTCGGTTATTAGTCTCCATCTTTATCTTTTTTTCCTCGTCATAACCATTCGAGTGTATTCCCACTGTTGTTGTTGTTATTATTGATTGGCCATATCAACTCTGCCTTGCTTTACCCTGCCTTGTTGATACTACCACTACTCCTCCTCCCCTCCTCCTCCTGTCACATACGCCTTGGCTTGATTGGCTGTTTCCATTGTTGCGTCCTGAAACCAGCTGCCGCCGCGCCCTCTCTCATCTGCGACGAACCCTCAACCCCCAATATCAGCAACCACCAGCAATATTACACACACACCACTCTCACTACCAACTATTCCCCTGCCGCCGCCGCGACTCTGCTATATCTACCGAGCCCACGGCACCCCAGACATCTCGCCTGCGCACTGGCCTAAGCGAAGCGCGGCATGAAAGGCGCTGTCCTGAGAAAGCAGCAGCCCAAGGTTTCGCAACGCCTATCTCACACTACTCCCTCCTCCGACGACGACTCCTCTGCTGCTGCTGCTAAGCACTACCACCAACACCAACAACACCCTGCTGCCCAAAGCCCGCTGGTACCCGCCGATCGCGCTGCCTCTATTGACTACACCTCTCCCACCACCACAGGATCCTCCGCTCCGCCCCACCTCTCCGATCACCACTACCACACTCAGTCAAGCTACCACTCTTCCTCTGCGACACCCATCTCCCACCCGCGCTACTCCCTCTCCGACAAGTCGCCATCCGACCTGCTTGGACAGCGCTTCGACTCGCTCGCCGTCATCAACAGCTTCGACGCTATCGCCTACGGCGCCCAGGAAGACCCTCAGCCGCAACCGCAATCACAACCCCACACATCGGCACTCGCTGAGCCGTCCTCGCTGCAGCGTCCAGCTCAACCAACACACTCCGCCTCGGCCACTTCCACCTCCAGAAGCTCCCACTCACGAGCGCCGTCACGCCTCGAGCAGAGTCTAGCTGCAGCCGGCCGGCGGATGGAGGACCTCACACCACGCTCCGGCGACTCGGGCGCCCGGAGTCCTCGCCAGCGCTACAGCGATGAGGCACGAGAAGGAAACAAGCTTAAGAAGAAGAGCGGCTTTTCCAGCTTCATGAACAACTTGGTCGGCGCGCCTCGAAAACCCACCATTTCCGCGCCCGAGAATCCTGTGCACGTTACCCACGTCGGGTATGACCAAAACACGGGCGAATTCACGGTATGTATTTTATTCGTCCTCGCTCATTTTCCGTGCGTGTGCCTGCTGCATTCATCAAGTGCTCGCGCTGCGACTCTGTCGTGCCAAGTTAATGCTGCCCAACCAAGCTTCTGTATGCTGACGTATCGCAGGGTCTTCCCAAGGAATGGCAACGTACACTCAAGGCCAACGGCATCACAGAGCAAGAACAAAAGAAAAATCCTCAAGCTATCATAGACGTCGTCACCTTCTTCAACGAGCACAACGAAAAACGCAGTGACGACTCTCTGTATCACAAGTTCGACAATGCCAGACTCAATGACAGCCCTCAGCAGCAACAGATGTCACTTGGTGGTGGCATGTCGCCCGCCGGACTGACACCAGGTGGCTACGGTCAGGTTGGAAGCCCACCTGCCAGCCCGAGATTCCCCAAAAATGAACCCGAGAGCTTCGAGAACCCCAGAGCGGCACCCACACCTTCTGGCAAGACGCCTCAAGGCCTAGGCCTGAGTTCACCTGGAAGCCCGAGAGCAAACAACAACGAATGGATGCCTCTTCGGCCAGCGCCGAAGCCTCCAGGAAGCTCAAATGCCCAGCCAGCAAGACCGGCTCCGCCTATACCATCCGAACAGCACGATCAGTCGCCGCAAGATAGCCTTCCCCCATTGCGATATGCGCCACCTGAGCAGTCGCCAAACCGAAGTCGGGCGAACACAGGCCCATCACCCGTGTCTTCCCCACAGCAATACCAGCAACAACAAGAACAGGCGATGCGCGCTGCTCAGCAAGCTCTGAAGCAGCAATCACTTGAGAGGTCTCAATCAACAAGACAACCAAATTACGCGCAACAGCAACAGCAGCAACCACCTGTACCTCAGCAACAACAGCTACCACCAACACAACAAGCCGCACTTGGTCCCGCTCCTCGGCCTAGGCAAAGACCTCGACAGTCAATCACAAATGCCGAGATCATCAGCAAGCTGCAGAACATTTGCAATCCTACCGATCCGACCAAGAAATTCCGCAACCTTGTTAAGATTGGTCAAGGTGCTTCCGGTGGCGTTTACACAGCGTTTGAGGTCGGCACAAACAAGTGCGTGGCCATCAAGCAGATGAATCTCGAACAACAACCAAAGAAGGATCTCATTATCAACGAAATCTTGGTCATGAGAGACAGCAAGCACAAGAACGTCGTCAACTTCATGGACTCATTCCTTGTTCGAGGTGATCTTTGGGTGTGCATGGAATACATGGAGGGCGGCAGTCTTACTGATGTTGTCACATTCAACATGATGTCTGAAGGCCAGATCTCCGCTGTTTGCCGGGAGACCCTCCATGGTCTCCAATTCCTGCACTCCAAGGGCGTCATTCACCGTGACATCAAGTCCGACAACATCCTGCTCAGCATGGAAGGCAACATCAAGCTCACCGATTTTGGCTTCTGCGCACAGATCAACGAATCGCACATGAAGCGCACAACTATGGTTGGTACACCTTACTGGATGGCACCTGAAGTCGTCACACGCAAGGAGTACGGCCGCAAGATCGACATCTGGAGCTTGGGAATCATGGCAATCGAAATGATCGAGGGCGAGCCACCGTACTTGACCGAATCGCCACTGCGCGCGCTCTATCTGATCGCGACCAACGGCACTCCAGCGATCAAGGAGGAGCATAACTTGACCCCGGTTTTCCGCGATTTCTTGTACTTTGCACTCAAGGTGGACCCAGAGAAGCGCGCAAGTGCGCATGATCTGTTGAAGGTGAGAGATTACCATCTTTCGTCGTACCTTTCAAGAACCTATGAAACTGACTCAATTTCGCAGCACGCCTTCATACAGACTGCCGAACCTCTCGCCACTCTAGCACCCTTGGTCAAAGCCGCAAGGGTTGCCAGAGCAGAAGAGCGAAAGAACAAGGGCTCATAGGTGACGCATAGCCGCGATCTATACTTCCAAAGTCTGATCTCTTCTGGCAAAGCGCGTCTGCACATATGCATCTTACATCGCGCCACCTGCACCCAATCAACGCGTCGCATTACCACTGTCGTGCGCGAAACTTGGATCCAGGCCAGGGGCTTCTGTAGAACTACAGGTCACAAATATCATACAGCAAGGGGTGGAAAGGATCGGCAAGGGAGGGGGAGAAGAGAAGGAACAATCGGCGAAGCCTTTGGCTCGACAACAAGGAGTCGAAGCTGCTTGCTCTGCCATGCCAGAGACGTGGTCATTGGCTACGATGGCAGACATGGGGATGGACAGGACAGTGTCTTTTTTTTTTTTCGCTCGCAAGCCGGCGAGAAGGAACGGTGCCTCCACATGGGGCTTTTTCATACGCACTCGGGTTTCGAGTTGACGAGAGGATGAAACACGGATAACACGAAAAAATGTTTTTGATTTCCCTGCGTTTTCTTCATGGAAGTCTTTGCGGGAGCGAGAGTCCATCTCTCTCTTCTGCTGCTCTTCTTTCCCTTGTTCTTCTTCTTCAGCTTCGACTCGACTTTTTTGGCGGAGGCGTTGTGGGCGTTTCGATTTCTCATTTTACATTTCAATCTTCACTTCCATTGGAGCGAGCGAGGACGACAAGTTCGGGAAGAAGGGATGAGTTAACATAAGCGAGACAGTTTGAGGGAGAAATTCCACGAAACGATGGAAACTCGACTCGTAACCGTTTGTGTCATGTCGTCTTTTTCCATTTGCTCGGCTTCTATTATTTCATGTTGGTTTGAGCTTTTCGGTTCAATGCGTTTGTTGACTTTCCTTTCACTGTGGTTTGGGGGGAGACTTTTCGAGGGAGCACAGAGAGGGTGGATGTGTTGCGTGTGTATGTGTGTGTAATGCTGGGATTTTTCTTAGATCTTTTTCTTACATACATGCCTCTTTCTCTGTGTTTCTTCTGGATATAGTCGGAATGTTGAACTGGTCAGTGAATGAAACGAAGCACCTTACTTCTGTTTTGCGATCCATGAGTACTTTGCGACTGTTGAGAAGTGAGCTTTGTTTGAACTACGCAGTGCTGTATACGACATGATCAGTAAAGCGACCTGCTTCCGTAGTAGCAAAGCTTGGTTTCGATAAACTAGCGATCTCGCATTCCTACTCTCTTCGGAATGCGTATTTGTGCGTCCTATAATAGCATCTTTAGTGCTCGGTTTTTGTCTTTTGAATTTTCCTTCTCTGGCTTTTTTTTTTTTTTTTTTCTTTGTCGATGCCTGTTGCCTCGCAATTCGCAGTGTGCATGTCTACGGTCCGAGTCAAATGTGTTGCTCGTTCTCGGATGCCCTTTTATGTTTGTATAGTCTTGATGTATGACTGTATCAAAAGCTAGAGGCAGTGAGCTCTGTATATTTATTAGGCATGTAAGGTCACTGTTAAGTCTAATCGTTTCAAGTCATGTGAAGTCGGTGAGGGAATAACTGCTCAAGACCGCTGTAAATTGCAAGTCGGGAATGAATCATCATACACACCAGACAAACTCGATTGCTCAGGTTCGTGGTAATTTACAGTCGAGATGCTCCTGAAAATTAGTCTCACGTGTTTAAGAGCCGTAGGGGTTTAAGAGTCGCAGGATAGGTGTCAATGCAAGTGGAGATATATTGCTTCAATCGTTCAGTACTTATCACATGTACTTAACAATTGGTTTTGAGGTTCTTTCTGTTTATAGAAAAAGGGCACAACCACCCTCAAACTTGCCGGGCATATGGGAATAGAAAGGACCTCACTTCAAAATGTCGATCAACCCCTGCGATCTTTGACTTCATCTCAATATCAAGATCGCGCCTCGGTGCGCTTGGAAGTTTCTACCAGCCATCGAGGCGCCCAGGAAGACCAGGTTTAAAGCTATACATTGCGAAACTTTATTACACAGGGTTTCACTCACAAGTGATTACCAAGCACTTTCACGCAATGCGGATACCCAAAATCTGCAACGAACTCGACTTACAGCGATCGAACTCATCAGGGAAAGGCGTGGACGTCTTTGGTCAAAAATGTATCATATTCCTCGCTGTTCTTCATCATAGGTGCCTTGCGGTTGAAAAAAAGGCCAACCGTGAGCCTTGAAATACTGGCAAAAACAACAAAGCGCGAGAACCCGGGCCCAATCACCTGTAGGTATCGTATCAATAAGGCAGCAGCCAAAAGAAAAAAAGAAAAAGAAAAAGAAAAAGAAAATCCCCACTCATGAATCACCCCAGCTGATCCCCCATCTAATGCCAGCCGAAGGGAGACCCCGAATAAAATGCATGCGTGACTTGACTGGGCAAGTCAGATTTCAGACTTCATTGCAACGCCCGTGCAAAGCTCCTTTATAGTCGCCATTTGGCGCATCTTTGGGTTCTCTGGAGTGAGATGGTGGCTTCGAAGTGAGTTCGAGCTGCCTGTGCAAATCGAAGTGTCTGGATAGGATTTTTGATGAGCCAGAATGGTGTTCGTTGGTTACTGTTGACTTGTTGGCTGATGGCAAGTATATGCTGAATTCCAGAGATGCCATGTGCTTATGGCGGTATGTTCGGAGACGTTTGTCTACTGTCGTGACCTGTATTGCAGTGGGTAGCCGAATGCAGATAGAAATGCCACGTTGCTGCCAGCATTCCTCCATGTTCAGCGTGACGACCTGGTTGTAACAGTTTGGTGCTGACATCCTCTCCTAGACGTGCGGAAGTGCGCAGTATCAAGAGCGTTAAAAGATAATCGGCCTCTCAGGAGTTCCCAAGTTCCCACAATCCGATTTCCGATTTCCGCTCAAGTCTCAGGAGGCACGGCTGTAGACACTTCAGTTGTTTCGTCTTGTCCCGGGGCCTCATCTTTTGCTTGGGTAGCATCGCCTGCAAAATCTGCCACCTGTGACATCTTCGAAGCGTCCTCGGCGCACTTGTTGCTCTCCTCAGTCGCCGCTCTGCCCTTCTCTTGTTCATCCGCCATGCGCTTCTGTTCCTGTGTCTGCACACTAATGTCTTCCTCGCGCACAAATGGGTTTCTGCTGCTTGCAGCGTTCTGCGCGCCCTCGCTTGGATCACTCATGGGCATCTTATCAGCTGGTTGCGTGTTGGCGGCGAAATAATCCGCTTGTCCCTTTCCAAACCAGCCTCCACGCTCCCAGTTGCCCGGTTTGTAGAGGTTGTCCGCTCTTGAGATGGAATCGACGATGCCAAGCATGATTGTCTTGAGGCGATCGAATGAAATTGGCTTTAGAATCCAGCCATCGAAACCGGCATTGATGTACATGTCTCGCTCTTTCTCGAGCAGCGATGCAGAAACGGCGATAATGGGAATGCGGCCATTCAGAGCGGCGCGCTGGGAAAGCATATGTGAGGGATGGGATTTTTCGAAAGACCTTATCATCTTGGTAGAAGTCAGACCATCAACAATAGGCATCTAAAGAGCTTGTTAGCGAATGATTAATATGTCGGCAAGGCGAAATTGCACTAACCTGCATATCCATCAAGACGATATCGAAGAATCCAGTCTTCTCTCCGTACGCGCTAGAGCATTCTTCTCCATTGACTGTGAGGTAAACTTCATGGCCAAGCTTCTCCAAGCGCTTTTTTATAATTCTACTGTTCACAGGATCATCCTCTGCAACCAACACACGCATGTGGTCCGCCGAAGGAGGCTCATCGGTGTTGTCTGGGATATCTTTCACCTCGCCGAAGACGCGAGATGCAGAGGTAGGATTGTCAACGGGAGCAGGTGAGCCCAGCTCATCGGGCATGCGAATGGACTTAATCGGCACGCCCTGACCCTCGACGTCGATTGAACCAGGCTGTGAAATTCTCTGTTCCCGGTGTTGTTGAGGGACTGGCGCAACCTCGATACTTCTTGACCTCTGCTTCATCGGCGAGCCGGTTGATTCACTGACTTGGGGTGTGAAGGTAGTGTGTCTCTGACCAAGTTTCGGTCTCGATGGGGGGCCTGTAGGATTGAACGAGTTCCTTCTGCCGCTATTACTATAGCCTGACTCGGTCCAGCCTTCGACTTGGTGTGGCTGCTGGATTGCTTGAATAAGTCGATCTGCTTGGCTGTCTTTGCTCCCTGCGGAACCCACACTTGTAGTGCTACGACCAGACTTCGCGCTACGCATACTACGCCTGCTGCCGAAGCTTTCGATACTATTCTTGCGCGACATCGGCCCAGTGGTAGGTGTCCGAGGTTTGTTGCCGCTTCCACGCTCAACAAGGGTGATCTCATCCCGGGCGTTAGAAGGCGAAGGTGACAATGGTTGCTTCGTGTGTTCCTCAGCAAGAGGCGTCGCCGTTCTTTGGGAATTTGATGGATCAGGCTCAATCGCCTCCTGGCCTCCTGATCTAGGTTCTGGGAGGTCTAGTGGGAACAGGAGCACAAAGCGAGAACCTTTACCAAGTTCGGATTTTAGCCGGAGCTGTCCGTTCATGTTGCGTAAGATCCGCGAGACCACGGCAAGACCTAGTCCCAGGGCCCGGTCCCCTTCGGGCTTGTCGGTCAATGACTTTTCATCGGACAACTCTCCCATTGGATTTTCGCCTTCCGTCTGCACTTGCTCTAGCTCGCGAAACAGAGCGTCCAGCTTCTTCTCGTCCATGCCGGCTCCTGTATCGGATATGCATACTTCGATCTCCACGCGTTCATCTTCCCTTGAAGCAATGAGCATGTCCACAGTGACGCCACCTTGGCTGGTGTTCTGAATTGCATTGGCAGTCACGTTGCTGATGGCCTGTCGGACTCGGCGTGCATCTCCGATGACCTGTGCCGGTAATCCGGGGTGTCCGCGAACGTCGTATGTAATGTCCTTGCGACGTGCATCTCCAGAAAACATTTCGGTTGCCTCGCGCAGAACATCAGTGAGATCGAATATCTCATCTTTGACAAGATCACCGCCTTCTTCGGTCTTTGTTAGATCCAGGAGGTCGTTGATCACGTAAATGAGCGACTTGGATGCCGAGTGCGATTTTGATAAGTTATCGCGAGTTTCTTGGTCCAGACTTCCTTCTAATGCAATTTCGAGATAGTTGATAATTGCATTGAGTGGAGTTCGCACCTCATGGGCAGAATTGGCAAGCAAAAGACGCGTGAGCTGGCTGTTTTGTAACGCGGCCTCTTTCTGTCGCCAAACCTCGATAAATTTACCATAAACAAGACAGAGCACTGCCGCTGTTTCGATCTCTTCCTCAGACCATTCGCGACATTTCCCAATGACAGTCTCGCTCCAGGTCTTGAAACTTTTCCTAGGCTCGAGGTATCCTTCCGTACCCTCCTTGATAAACTTTTCGTAAGGGTTGCCAGCCCACTTGACCTCTTTCAGCTGAGGCTTGCGGAAGAAGGCAATAAAGTCTTGACCCTTTGAAGACAGTGGAACAAGCAGGATACCAGCAATGACCTTGAAGCCAGGAGCATAACGTAGATCGGGGAAGTCCTCTCTGATGTCCATGGATGTCGTGACATTGGTGATACAGCGCATTCGCAAGTACTCCAGCATGGCCAAAACCTCTTGCGATTCGTCGACTTTTCCAAGGATTTTCGTTTCGTCGCGAATGGAGAGAAGGCCAAAGTCTGCTTCAAAAAGCTTGAGCAGGTCCTCAGAAGACGCGATGATATAGCCAGATGGGTTGTCCTTTGTCGGAACCGTGTTAATAAGCTTCCGTGCCTGGAGTCTGGATGCATACGACAGTCGCTCGATATTTCTCGACGCTGAATCACCAACGAGGCGACACATTTTTCTAATAGGGAATGAAACCCGCATGCCTTTCGACCCATAGGTGTGACAAGATATCAGGCCCCAAAGTTCATCAAAAGCGTTAATCGAGATGGACATGGACGATCGCACTGCCATGTTTTCAAGGTATTTGACGTGGATCGGTGACATCGCCCTCAGATACGAGTGGGTGAGGTCGAGTGGGTTCTCCAGGTCTTCCACGGTTCTGCATACCAGGCGGGCAGTCTCCTGGTCACGGTCGTATAACATGCGCACTTTGTTGACCTTGTACAACTCGCGCGCCTGCTTGGGAATATCGGATGCAGGAAAGTTTAAGCCTTTGTAGAGATCCCTTGTAGCGCGAGGGTCGACTAACTCCGTCACCACCCGACCATTCCAAGCTTGATCAAACTGATAGACCATGACGCGATGGAAGCCCGTAAGCTCCTTCACTACGCCGACAAGAACCTTGAGAAATTTGTCCAGGCTAGGCGCTGCTGCTAGCTGTTCTTGCACTTGGGACATTATGTTGAATACTTCCATGGCTGCGGCTTCACCTTTGCGCTTCCTTGCGCTACGTAAGACTCGGAGTGGTTTGCTCACGTTTTGCGTACTTTCCATCATCTCCTCTTCGGTCGGGTCACTGGCGAGTGTGTCTTCCGCGGGTTCGGGAGTGGCCTCGTTAGTTGGCACAAGTGGGTTTTCCTGGTCGTCTTCGAGCTCGAACTCGCAAATGATGAGGTCAGGCTGGCGGTCGTTGATGTGCATGGCACACCACAATTTGAGACTTCTGCGCGATGGCGTACGGACCGTGATCGTGAAAACTTCAGGACCATTGGCAACAACATCTGCATCCTCGTCGCGAATGAAGTCCACGTGATCCAGGAGATTATCGGCTTGTTCGTCAGACAAAATATCTGTGAAGCTTTCGAGGGCGAAAAGTTGCTTCGGAGTGTACCCAAGTAGCTTCTTCGAATTCTCACTTACGACCCTGACGAGAAATTTACTGTCTTGTTGCTCCTCTAGAGCAATCAGTGCACCGAATCCCTGGACCGCACCAGGAATGTGAATAGGTTCATCTTCACATCTCTGCAAAGTGTCTCCATCGCGTCCAGTGATAATGGCATGCCCGCCTTCTGTTACAACGTGCTTGAATCGAGCTGTCACGAGAGGTCCAGTTTCGTCCACGTTGCTGCGTATTGATTGCGCGTACGTAGACGCAGTAGCTTCGCTTGGTGCTGTTGAGTCGCCCCCTGTGCTGACAGCGTCGCTGTTCTTGCCTGTGAGCATGGCTGCAAGGACATCGGGTGGCTGTCGGGAAGGCGACATGGGTCCGTGGTTCGGTTTGAATTCTTGCTGCTGATGGCGCGAGGCAGAAGATGATTGGCGGCTTCTTTCGACAGCCTGATCCCAAACAGAATAGCTTTGTTTCCTATTGGCCCTTGCCGACGTCGAGGGCTGCGTTGAATCTGAAGCACTCGTGGAACCTCTCCTTGCAGCTGCAATGCTGGGGAAGTATCCTTCCTGCTGTGTCGGTCGTCCAGTAATGGGCGTTGGAGTTGGCTCCACGGATACCACGGAGCGTATTGGGAAAACTCTGTCGGCCGCTGCAGGGCTCAAGACATCATCGGTGCGAAGAGTCGGCGACTTGGGCGGCACGTTGGTGTTGATGTTGTTGTCCGGAATAGGCTCGCCGCTCTCCGTCAAGTTCGGCTTGTTCTTGCGCGTAGATGATGTCCCGGATGCCGAAGGCCCGTCTTGTAAAAGGGTTGTAGCAAGCGCATGTCCGCTTTCATCCTCCGGTCCGTCTCTAGCGCCGCTGGAACGCTTGTCGTTCTCCTGCTCTGTGGACATCACGGTCCAAGGCAGCCGGTCCTGGGCTTACTGGCCTCGGAAGAACTTCCCTCCTATTCTCGCTTTTCGGGGATCGATGAGCTTTGTGACGGCTGATAGGCTTGGCGGCGATGGTGGTGTGTATTCGCCTGAGGCTTGCCTCTTCCAATGTGTCCAGTACGCTTCTCGGCGAGGTGTGTGCGGAGCAGACTCCTGTTTCCTTCCACCTGAAAGGACCTAATAGTCCTGAAGTCACCAGCTCTACCGGTGCTTGCCTGCTCTTTACATGGGCGTGCCTGTGGAGCAGTGCGAGGCCGTCCAAATGGGCTGGCGAGCGGTGTCGACTGCCGTGGCAAAGATTACGGATGTGGGCGCTCCAAAGGTTCGTGGAAGGGTGTGGGTCCGTGATGCCGAATGTATGCGATGGGCTGCGTCCAAGTGTGGAGGATGCGCGGGTGGCGTTGGTGTGGGAGTGAAGTCGAGAGGAAAGCAGCAGGATCGAGACTGCTTGCACCCAAAGTCTGCCGAATCGGTATGTGGTCGTTGGGTTCCGCAGAGTCAGCGCACGCCTGCTAAGGGAAGACGAGTGAGGTGTGTCCGCAAGTGGCGTGGTGTGGGATTTCAAGCGTGTCCTGGGTCTGCGCTTTGAGGCTGCGCTGGGGAGGGCAGATCATCGATGGCCTACGAACGCGGGACTTGCTGGGGGGAAAGAAGGCGATTATTGATGAGACCATGACATTTCCAGACGCATTCGATCATTAAGTGCACAATATGATAACAACAGCATCTACGAGTATGATGCACATCTATTTGTTCTTTCCGCCCGCCACATCTGTTGATGCGCTCGCTTGGTCCTGGGTTAGAACACATCGTTCACATTCCCATTCTCGGCCGTGCGTAGCACTAGACTGACGGCATCAACGAGTCACGGCCGGTCCAGATTTCAAGTTCCTTCCAGCAGTTTGGGTGGGCTGCGGAGGGCGATCTAAGCGTCTTGCCCGTGCTGTCTAGATACCGATGTGATCCCAGCAAGGGAAAGTAGGGCAGTACATGCGCACCATGCGTAATAAACAATTTGGTCGCAAACGAATTCAGTCGAGATACCCTGCTACCTCCTGGAGGCATGCCTGACCGAAAGAACGGATTTTCAGGGAGGCTCTCGCAATTTGGCTGTGCCGTGTCAATATGCGCACTGGTTGCCATGATTGGTCCACTTTGTGTCGTCATTATGAAATCACAGCAAAACCCTGCTGCCAGAAACTTCACACTCGAAATCTCGCGGCCGTTACAGCTGCGTGAGGCAGAGCTTGCCGTCCGTGAGGCTGCTTGTGAATGTTCTTGTGTGATGGGGGACAACCCGCAGTTGACAAGCAGGTCGCGTGGCATACCGAACCAGTAGACGTACAGTAGTAATAAGGTAGCATCATCCGTTTAGCAGGGTCTTCCCGTTGTGGCGAATGTGGCCGGTCAGTCGGTCCCCTGCTTGTCGGTTTCTGCTAGCGGGGTTCGCCGAAATCGCATTATTCACAACAATAATCTCCAAAGTCGCCTAGCTGATGCCTCCCTCTTCCTCCATCTAGGGCCTAGTTTGACGGGACGAGCCGAACCCTTTCCGCGCCTCGCCTTCAAGGTTGCTTAGTCCGCGGATTCGCCTTCGACAACGAGCCTCAAGTGAGAAAGTGTGGTGCGGCCATATCCACGCTGCGTCCAAAACCATTTTATCTGCGCTCATTCCACTTATCCGCCTACATACATCGCCTAGCCGCCCTCTATGGCCTCGACGAGCCACCAACAGGGCGGTAGCACTAGACTTCACAGGAAACCAGCAACTGGAACGCCTTACATCCACCACGTCAATCGCAACCGCGAACTCAACGTCGTATTTGCCTCCAGTGGGTGCACCGATCCTAAAATCATCGAGGACCTTCTCCCTCAACTAGCTGGTCTTCCCGATATTTCCATCCGCGCTGTCCTGGACGAAGGGTACCGAGGTCAAGACTTGATCAAAGCCTCATCATTTTGTACAGTCGTACCGAATGTGAGACGGCAATCTGCAGTGAGGGATGTCGCGGAGGTGGAGCAAGAAGCAGTGGAGCTATGTGAATGGGCTGATTTGTTAGTCCTGGCGCCTATCGACGCGAACAACCTAGCCAAGATGCTGCACGGCGGTACGGATAATCTGTTGCTGGAGGTTCTGCGCAGTTGGAATGTATCGAAGAAGATACTCATGGTGCCGGGCATGTCGGAGCTCATGTGGGAGAATCCGATGACAAAAAAGCAGTTGACGAAGATTCGACGGAAGTGGAATTGGATACACGTGCTACAACCTTTGCTTTGGACATTCAGAGACAGCCAAAAAACCGTTACATCATGGGAGGCCGTGGACGATCTGACGAACGCAGTGCGCAACCAGATTGATCTCTTGAACATTGGTCAGGATATCGAAGTGTCGCCCAGCCAAAGGCAAGTCCTCACAAGCGGTGCCAAATTCTCAAAGAATCAGCTTCCGCCTGAGCTGTGGTCGATTGTCATGGACTTCGCCGGAGACTGGGAGCTGGCACAGACGCTGCACATTTACACCAATTTGACGCCTCCCGCCGACTGGACCTCACACACCAGCCCGCATGGTCCAAGAAATTACATGGAAGCACTGGAGCTCACAATACTGCGAGGCAACTTGGAGGATGTGAAGCATTTCATTGCAACGCATAGCGTTCCAAGATGGTTCTCGAAGCTGTGCATCAAGCTGATTATGCGATTTGCCATGACCGACTTACTCGCTCACTTGGAAGCCAACCACCGTGACCTGTTCTGGGCAACCTTTGGACACACCTTCTTGCCTGACAAGGCATCTTCGGTGTTTGGCCGCACCGAGATCCTGGAGTTCTGGCGTACGTCACCATCCTTTTTGACCAAGGAGTACAACACTGAGGCACTCGACGGCGCCTCTCGATCTGGATTTGTTCATGTGCTCGAATGGTGGCAGCACTCTGGCCTTCCCCTCAAGTTTACCGAAGCTGCTCTTGAACAGGCTAGTAGCCAAGGTCATTTGCAGGTACTTGAATGGTGGAAAGCGCAGTCCACAACCGTAGACGACAGCAATGCGAGTGTGGACAGTTCGAAAGTTAGGCTGAAGCCCGGAAAGAGCATTGTTTTTGCTACGCAGAATGGGCACTTGGATGTCGTCCGCTGGTGGCTTCATTCTGGTATCGATTTCGGCAATGAAGACGCAGTCGCCAAGCTCGCATCCACTCACGGTCATGTTGAGATTCTTTCACTCTGGCATGAACTGAAAGGAAACAAGATGATCTTCGACAACCAAGTCCTGGTGGGCGCTACCAAGAATGGCAACGTCAACGTCCTTGAATGGTGGAAGCAGTCTGGTTTGAAGGTCGAATACAAGACCTGCGATGTGGAAGAGGCTTTGGAAGATGGCGATGAAGGCGCAAGAGGCATGGAAGTACGAAGGTGGTGGGCAAGAAACGGCCTCAACCTGGGTGTCGGCACCAGCGAGTGGATGAAGACGAAGTTCCTGAACTGTTCTTGATAGCGTTTTAAAAGCGATGCATGGCGCTTGGGGCTTGCTGGAGGATATTTGGATCGTCTTGCGGCTTTCGTTAGAGAATGCACAAGTTGGCGTTTGGGTTTGTAATCGCTTGTGGCGCATTTGCTTGCTTACGACTTAATGAGAAACCATTCATATTTTTGATCTGAATTCCACCAGTGATTTAGCAGCGCCCCTTCTTATATTCATTTGTCATTATGCATTATATACATTCGCCGCTCAGATATGAGCTGGGTCTGAACCTGGCCGAGAATGCCGAATTGCTCCAATATCGTGAAACGATGCGTCTCATAGCCATGTTTATACATACGAGGATGGCATTCCCGACTTCCGCCTTTCTCGCAAGCGCTTTCGTTGTCGGGATTTCAGGGTCAATGTCAGGCCAGACGGCCTGCTACATGATAAGATAGCATGGGGCGGCATGTATTGAACGACAAGCCGCGCCTCGCCCTAGCCGTTTTGGCAGGGAAGGGGGCAGACAGGAGCCTTCAGCATCCATGCATGTTACGGTTGCTTTGCTGATTTGTCTCCTCTGGAAACGCCGCCTTCGAGGGATGCTGTGGTCCATTCCAAAGAGGCAAAACCTGCTGAGCTTCTCTAGCGTCCAGCGTCAAAAGTCCTTAGCACTTTGAGAATTTTCCAAGTGGACGTGGCTGGACAGAATCCCTGCTTTGGCTACTGTTCATGCCTGTGGGCACTGGTGACTTCGCTGAAGAAGCCTTGCGTGCGGCTGATTTACGAGCTGCTCGGTCGACAGCTCGTGCGGCTTTCTCATCTCGCCGCTCTTCCCTGCGCTGTAGGGAGCGCAAGTTCTGGAGTTGCCACTGCTCGATGATCTCTCGCGGGGGCACGTCAACAGTGCAGTCGCCACGCGAGATGGCGGCCAGCCAGTATTGCATGACAACGCTATGGATCGGAAGGTGGTCGTCGGCGCTGTCAGATACCGCATAATAGCATAGCTGGCCGTAGTTCCGGCAAGTTTCTATCTTGCATGGCCAGCGTTCGATGATGCTCATGGGACGGCTGCCGGGTGCCTCATGCTTTGCATGCTTTTCAGGCATAGCGCCCAGGCACCCGACACGAATGGTTACGATGTAAACGATGTCCTAGCTGCCCGCTGTGTGTCATGCTTCTGGCTCGGATGGACCGGTGTTGGAGTGCTGGCTCAGGACCAAATGGGATTGCCACACTATTGCTGTCTGCTGCTGCGGGCTGTTGGTCGGAGACAGCTCCTACGTAGGTGGAGACTGGCGGGTTCCGTCCTTGTTTATTTTCGACGACCGAAGTGAATGTTCATCCCTTCTTGGCAGTAGTGAACGATGCGAACAATGGACGAGGTGATGGCCAGACGGATGATTGGATAGATGATGACTAGAATGCAGTGTTGTAGAGGCCGGCGAGGAACAGTCCTGAGTCCTTCTCCCCGTGGTGTCTTGGCCTAACCCCGGACCGGACCGTCTCGATCTCACCAGATCGATGCGGATGGAAGTGAGTCGATCTGCTTCCGGCTTGCAAGGGCTCGCAAAGACGCAAAGTGCTCGTTGTGTACCTTATACACCGCGCCGAAATGCACATATGCTGAGCCTGGCGTGCATAGATTTCGGCGGTCAGTATTCGCCTAACTCACCGCTGTCTTCCCGACCACAGCACGACAGTGTTTGAACCCGTGAGAGTCGCGCCTGTGCCTCACTGGTACCGAAAGCATCGTGCACATCGATTAAATTACTAAGCAGCTGTATACAAAAGCGACAAACCTTCAGCGAAATCGTACTTTTGGGATGATTTGTGTAAAAATGAAAATAAACAATCAGCCTTGCCTCGCTTGCCTCCTATAGTGCAGGAGTGAAGCTCTCGGTGGCTCCAGGTGTCTGTCACCTGCAGCTTCCACAGCTCAATTATAATCACCTTTGAACTATGGCCTGCACATGCATTTCGTCTCTTTCTATCTGTTCAATCAATACTGTCGTGAACACTGCCGCTGACAATGCGGCTTTGTTGTGAACGACTACTCGACGTATACAGAGGTGAGATGGTTCGCGTGATCCAAGGTTGCAAAGCATGTTTTCTATCTATCTACTTGTAAATTAAGATTTGTATTGGAGGGGTATTAAAGCCCATGCAGGTCATCTGATCGTGGTGGTCGTTATCATTAGGTGAGATCGTGGCTTTCTCCACCCCATTTGACCATCCGTCGGCGCGGGAAGTTGTTAGGTGACTGAAACCTTTCAACGCAGTTTCTCAACTGGTAGCATCGACAGCACCGCGTACTTAAGAGACAGCGATGCCTGGGCCCTTGTCGACTTTGTAATACTGGGCCGGTGGGGCTTGGGCAATTTTTTGGTATTGATGGAATGGTATTTTCATCTCGGTCTTGGAACGTAATTTCAGTCCTTGCTTTTCGTGTAATCGAGGGCTTTCAAGAGCGACAAGGGAGGAGCTCGAAAGGCTCACTGGAGCTCAGGGAACTGAAGATGGCATCGCGGGTGTTCATCGTGCTAGCACCTCGGCGTTTTCGTCGAGATATCAACGCGGATGTTGCAGTCAAAATCATCCGTCCCTGTGGTTGGACGAAAGGTTCACAAGTGATTGCCTCGGATTGAAGAACAAGGTTGCGTAGAGAGCTTTGAACGTAGCCTGGTAATGTCGAGGCCTGTGATTGGTATGCCGTTTGTCCAGAGGTGGCCATGTCGGTCGCTGAAGGAAATATTTTGTCACAGATCAACTGCTGGCGAAGGCTTGATTTGCACAAGTCGAAGCAATCGTGTTGTTCTGTTGGTTGTTATGAGTTCGATCAAACATAGAAGTCAGTTGCTGCCTTATGGGTAGAGCGCTGTTTGAGTAAAGATCTGGAATGCCGAAGGAAGATCAAAACGATTATATGCAGCTAGGGCATCATGCTTTCCGCCAAGTCCTTGAATGAATGCCATGATTAGGAGCCTGGTGAATAGTAATGAACCATCACTGATTGAGAGTGTGAGTGTCGCCATCCTTACGACATCTGCAAAGTACGCGTCCAAGATGCGCGCTGGCAAACATAAGGATCAGTGCAGGCTAGCAGGATCGACGATACAACGCCCGATCTGGTCGATGCCAAAAACGTGCCCTAGTGTGGAGTTCCGAGTCCCAGCGCACGCGCGCATATGCATAGATCAACAGCCCTGCGCGACTGATGGCTTCTCGGCTCGCCGGGTGGTCGGTAGAAACAGGGCTCTTTACTGTACAAGATCATATCCGCTCCTGCGGATTGGCGTTGTGGCAACCTTGTCTTGTATGTGCGCGCCTTCCGGCTAGATCACGACGCAGATCCATGGACTGGCCATATTGTGCATTGCGAGCGAGGCGAGGACGAATGCCAAATATTTCGCGAGAGTTCCAAGCGGAATAGAGGGAAGGATGTCGAGTGCAGAGCGCCAGCAGGTTACGTTGGTTGCGGGGGCCAACCGACCATGGCAGCACACCGTGAGCAATACCAGAGGTTAAGGCCATAATTGCGCATGGCGAGGTATCCAGTACTGATGCCCGTACTGCCCGTTCTGCGGCATCGAGAACATGTTACGTCCTGCAATGGAGACAAGGTGTTGCTTGAGTTAGGACTGCTTGATCCGGAAGACGCGGAGTCGAGGGAGGTGTCGCTGGAGGTCTCCAAGGTATCTTGTAAAGGCACTGGTTTTGGCCTGGTATGGTGTGCGTGAGGAGGCATGTACGGTTGCTGGCCAAATGGCTCCGGTTGGGCAAGAGAGTATCAGCGTACGCATCGAAGTCAATCAGCAAGACGCTGGAGGAAATGTGGTTTCAACGACTTTGTGGTGAGCAGGTAGGTGGAAGTCGAATCAAGAGAAAAGATGGCAACATCAAGGCCCATCCATAGTGCAAAAGCACCGCATCGTACAGATCGCAAGGTCAAGTGCGGTAATCATCGGATGCGTCAAGCGCATTATCATTTTTGTCAAGTCGGACGCGAAGGTTGTCAGACCTACAGGCTACAGGAGGACTGGTGAAACCTTGCGCGTCTAAGTTTGGGAGTGAAATGTTCATGATCGTATCATCGCGGCAAGCATCGTAGTCATCGACACCCCCATCGCTTTCATCGACGCTGCCATCGCGGTCATCGAGCTTGGAGAAACGGCAAGCAGCCCACGGCTCAGAGGCGCTTCGGAATGAGTAAACAAGTTATAGATATCAGTATAGCAAGTAGACAGGAGACCTCAACAGGGTGAAGAAAGTACTTCGATGTGTATCTCAGTGACATAGGCTACGATGGTAGTAATAATAATGTTATGCGGTTAACAAGGTGCGGGTAAACGGGTAGCAATCAGCCATGTGAGGACATCGCCAAGAAGCCTGTGAAACGTCTGCTTCCACTTCTTCCCAGCATCGTGGTACTTCAGATCTTGTCCCACGATTCCCATCTCAGAGATCTGATTTACACGCTTACACGCTTACATGCTTACACGCCTACATATGTACATGCTCCTTCTCCACATACCAACCTCGCGCCCTCCAATTTGTAATCTCTCGGTTACTTGAAACGACGGAATGGCCGGCTCTAGCATCTCGATTTACCCTGCATACCGTCGAAGGCACCACTAGGAGTTAGCTAAACATCAAAGCTGTCTTGCCATGATGGTGAACGTAAATGTCTCCCCATCGCGTCGCTAATGTTTGACCCTGCCGGGACGGCTTTCTTTTGGCTACCGGAAGCACTGTCGTATCCACAGCTCCCTCGTGATGACTGACAATACGGCTTTTGGATTGAAAAAGTCCATTGTAGTGATGTTGACGCGAGACCGCAGGCGGTTTGAAATGTCTGGTAATGAACATCTCCAGCACGCACCTCCGTTGGGGCTTGCAATTGTATCAGCACGACCGGCAGACAGCTTTGGCGCAGAAAACAGTTCGTATCATAGAACAGCTGAATTTGATATTTCTTGGCATCGAAAAGGTATGGCCAGCTTGGATGCGCTTATGGCATGCTTTCAAAACGCCGAGATCAGAAGCAAAGGAGAGGTCCAGTGATGAAGTATTTGAAGTCCTGTCCAAGCATTTGGAGGTAACGGTCTCTTAGCTATCACTTGCCTTAGACAGGCATACGTTCAGTTCGAACACTTCCGCAGACTCGAACCACCACCGCCAACATCGGCTGCAGTACTACCTTCACAGGTTGACAACCGCAACGAAGACACAGTATGACGCTCAGACAGAAATTACAACAGCCGCTGAGACCGAGACGCAATTTTTGACCATGACCGAGTTTCAGACGTCCGCATGCATGCAAGAACTTACCTTATCGATTCCAAATGTCTCCCATATGGCGTCTGCTGTCAATGACAGAGACATCTTCCGGGACATTCTGAGATCCGACTCCCTCACCTATCCCGCCACCGCGTCCAGCACTGCGAGAGAATTGGACCGTCTTTTTGGTAAGTCGCGCCAATACAGCTTCAACGCTATGATTGATGGTCTTCCGGAGCTCAGCGTAGACAACAAGTCTTTCACGTACCGGGAGAGTGCATGGATGGATGTCGAAGTGGCTCAGTGCGGCTCAACACGTGCTTTCTCACCAATGACCAGTCAGCAGTGGGAAGGCTATAACCTTATCATCGCACAAGTAACGGGAAACCAGACTCCAAGTCGAATGTCCCAATCCGCGACCACCCTTGCCGTATATGCGCAATGCGGTGCCTTGCGACGTGGGACTCAACTACAACTGGAATTCAACCTCATCTCCCGCCGGAACCACATGCAATTGTTTGACTATTGAATAAGCTGCGGGCAGAGCAATTACTGCTTCGGCTCGGGAATGTCTTGTAGGAATGACCAGCGCCGGGATGACTTGCTTTACTAGCAATACTCGCCCTCGGCACGTCTCAGGCCGATCAGAATCACCAGGACCTCTTAGACTGTTGTCTTTGAGCTGGCCGACGGCACCACGACGATTGGTACGTCCCCAACAGAGTCTTTCTCTTGAATTCGGCTGGGTCTATCGGCCCCATCAAAAACAATATCCGCATCAGTGCCTACGCCTCGTGCTGCTGTTACTGATACGTCCTCGTCCCGATATCCAGATGTACGTGAAGCTTTTGGCGTTGTGGCGATACGCGTTTGGCACGGAACTCTACACCAATGCGATCGGTTGAACAGCTTGTATCGACACTGCTCACTTTCATTTCGTCGATATTTGTCTCAGGCAAATACTCCGCAGACGGGAATTACTATGCAAGTCAGACTAGATCCTCACGAGACCAAAAAGAGATGCTTGTGCATGATACTCGTCACCATTCAAAGCTTTGAATTCAGCCAAACTATGCGTTCAAAGTAGGATTTCCCAAATTGACCTCTCCGAAGATCCAAGGATTTCCCCGGCTGTGATTGAAATTGAAAAAAAAAAAGAGAAGCGATCGTCCGTTCATCCACCCAATGCCCAAAAACAAGATCCCAAAAAGCACTTGAAGAATTCCAAGCCCACAAAATAACACCATCGCTGTGCGCGAACCCCTCCAGATTTTCCCATGCCCAAATGATAATAATGCTTCATGTCTATCGTGCCTAACCCCAAACCCCTCTATTCGTTTTCGTAGAAGGCTTCAAATACATCACGCCATATCCCTTGATATCTCTCAAGTATTTCCACTCTTCAAGTCCTCGCCCTCAACATCCTCAGCCTAGCCTCATCGTCCTGCACATTACTGTTGCTCCGGCCTGGCCCAAAGGGCGGTCTGCCAGGCGGTGAAGCGCTGCCGCTAATACCACCATTTGACAGCGAGCCCATGTTCATGCTCGCAAAAGCGCTGGAGAGACCGCCAGGAACCGCGCCGCTTGGTGCACTCGTGGGCGGGTTGCGGATGTGCGCTTGGCCTGGTCTTTGCAATTGGAAAGCGGGAGCGAGACTGCCTCCGCCTGGTTGTGGGGAGGGAGGGCGGGAGGTCGCGTCGAGGTAGCTGGGTGGGCCTTCGTTGAAGGGTGTCATTGTCCCGGAGGTGCGGAGGGCGGCGCCGTAGGAGGGTACGCGCGAGAGGTCATTGACGTCGTAGTCGGATCGGGTGATGCCGTTTGCGTGGTCTTCGTCGCTTGTGCGGCGGGAGAGAGGAGCAGAATGCGCGGGGGATTGGCCGAGAGAAGCGAAGTAGGAGCCTGGTTGGGAGTTGGGGATGGAGCGGGAGAGGGGAGAGTGCGCTTCGCCTGGTGCTGGGGAGTTGCCGCCTGAGGGCGAGTGCTGGTTGGAGAGATTGCTGGGGGAGAAGTTTGAGGGACCACGTTCTTGCAGATCTGCGAGGCGGGAGTGGAGGATTGAGGGTAGGGCTGAGCCGTGTTGGTGTGGACTGCTGGCTCCTGCGCCGGGTGGGGAGGTGTGGCCGTCGATGACTGCTCCGTTGAGCGAGGCGATGTTGTCGTGTGAGCCGCGGCGAGATCCTGCGTAGATGCCTGCTGGTGTCGCGGAGCCGGATCCTGCACGTGTGATGTAGCCTGAAGGGTCGATGCCTGAGAAGATCTGGTCGAGCTGGTGGCGACCGTATTCTGGAGGTGCTGTGAGGGAGGTCTCGGCAGTGTTGATCTCAGCATCAGTCACACCAGCTATTGTGCCGCGGACCTCGTTCGTCTCGTCCACAGGCAAATTGGGCGAGATAAAGAGCTTGACTGGCAATCTGCACACCAGCTGCGAGACGTGACCTTCTGGGTTGTGGATGTTGACCATCAGCTTGAAGCGATGTGTGACGTTGATCTGGTGTGAGTCGACGTCTTGTCGGCACTGGTTTAATGATTTGGGTAGTGGCAGAGTTGCCTGGAACCTGTACATCTCATCGGCCATGGTAGGGTTGTCGACCGTCTCGTCATCGTAGGTCACTCGTGAGTGTTCTGGGAATTCCATATCCGCCTTTGCAACCTCGGTCTCTTCCGATTTTGATCTGTCGCCTCTTATGTCTGGAACTTCGCTTGCTTGTATTCTTTTGACCACGGTCTCCATCAGTCGTAATTCCACCTTTCCTAATCTTATGCCTTTTTTGATAGGACTGAGCTCGACGTCCGCAGTGATTGATGTGCCAAAGACAATCGCATCCGAGGGGATGGAAATGCTGTAGCTGATCTTGTTTGCCCAAATGTCAGCATTGACGCGGCTTCTGGTCATCTCCATGCTGTCTTGGCCCAGTGTCCGGACAATGCGGATGTGCTCTTGTGCGACAATATCCTTCGCATTCCAGCCTGGTCGTGAAATGCTCGCGTGCAAGTGGTATACAATGAACGTCTCTCGTAAGCCTTCGACGCTCTCAGGCATGGAGGGGTCCAGCTCGAACTCGAAAGGCCATTCGATGACACCCGCCTTTACTTTGTGCGTGCTCTCGATTCCCATCTTGTGTTCTTGGTTCCAGAATACGCGCTTGTCGACTACTTCGCCGGCGCTCATGCCGCCCATGAACCACCAGCTGATTTTGCGCTTTCCCTCGAGGCGGACTTTTGGCTTGAGAATGCTCATGGCTTCTGAGGCTGTGAAGCGCACAATGCCAGAGAGTTTTATGGGCTGGGCCTCATGTTCGGTGCCGTTGAAGACAATGAATTGTGTGTCTGGGATGATCTCGAGGGTGGCTTTGGGGCGACTGCCAGGGATGTGAGGCCGCGGCGTGTGCACCATGATAGGCAAGTGTTATGATGTAGAGCCAGCCGTGGGATGCGAGTGGTATAGCAGAGGAATAGTTGTCCAGGAAAGGAAGAAGAGAAGAACACCGGCCGATGCCGGCTGTGGGTAGTTGGTTTGAGGATGTAGGATCAACAGACTTGCGTGGATAGCGCAACGGGCGGTGGCAATGTCGCGAGAGGGTCTCTGCCTCGACGTAGTGAGGTATGATATGATATAGTATGAGTATGGATATAGTGAATGAGGTATGAGAGGGATGATGTTTGCTGGTAGCAATACAAGAACAGCAGTAGTATAAGTTGGTATAGCAAAAAGATAGCAGCAGAGTGACGCCCAGAAAGTTTCTCTCGTCCTCGTCAATTGCTACTGGTCAAAGGACTGGGCAGGCAAGCTTATCATTATGGTTTGTTCCATGACGTGCGAAAGGCAGCGCCTCAACCGACGCCAGCACGGATGATGGACGTGAGAATGGATCTCTGGCTTGCGCAAGCCCGCTTGGTCCATCCGTCTAACTACTTCCCTCCTGCATCTCTCACCCCAAAAGATAACCACACTTACGACTAAAACACCAAAGCACAGCCATATGCTGACGACTCATCCGCCGCCGTCACGACCAACGACAAGGTTTGCGCAGAGATCTTGTGGGTCGCGAAAGAGCTGTACCGGCGATCCCGCAAGGAAGAAAAGACCCTGAGTATGGCCATCTTCTGTATTCTACCGCGATGCCGCCGTCAAAGAGTGGAAAAGCCCAACCCTCGCCACCAATAGAGAGTGCTGAGAGACAAACAACACCCGAGGCCGACTAATGGTTCGCGGCATGTGATAGAAAGCTTTCCGATCATATCAACAACACCCTCGCCTTGTCCTCCTCGCATACCACACGCAGTACGCCGGCCTCCTAACAATCAACAATGACGACGCAATACTGCTGCTGCACATCATTTAAAAAGCTTCACTTCAATCGTTATCCACTCTCCGCGGCACGGCGGGAGGGTCCGGCTGCAAGAACAACGCTCGCTGCTGGCTCGTAACCGGACCATTTTCTCAACCCAATTGCTCGTGACACCGTGATTCGTCATGTAATCTGTCGTAAAGAAGTAGGACATCGCTATTTCGATGCTTCGGCAGCTATCTCCAGTAGCTCAATCCCTTTTTCTTGCCCAGTTCCCTTTGCGAAGTCCAAAAGACTAGGCGAGGAGGGTTCCACCCGGCCGCGTCCCGAGACGGATCCCCCCTTCTTTTTCATAATCGCCCGTAGAGAAACCGGCCCACCGAAACATCAAGCTTTGTTGTTCTTCCCTGCAAGAACTGGCTTGTAAGGCTGTAGCAGCATGTCTACTTGCAGCAAGTCGGCAGGCCAAAAGCACTTCTCAAGCACCTCCCTTCTGGCGATTAGAGCAAACCGCGCAGTACGAAAAATTATTTT
The DNA here is from genome assembly GCA_030772445.1 of Cladosporium sp. MBC 237. Taxonomy (NCBI): domain Eukaryota; kingdom Fungi; phylum Ascomycota; class Dothideomycetes; order Cladosporiales; family Cladosporiaceae; genus Cladosporium; species Cladosporium sp. MBC 237. The sequence continues at coordinate 166,677 of JAPHCH010000068.1, forward strand.
TAATATCATTACCAAGCCAAAGAAAACGTGCTCATCAATGTGGACCCATAACACTTCTCCATCTCACCTCATCTCATCATCTCCATCCCAAGAAATCCTTGGGATCCGTTTCCCAAAACACCTGTGCACGTGGGTTGGGATTTTGCACGCCCAGTTCCATGCTTCCTAGTCGGGCTGCTCGGGCTGCTATCTCGCTAAACACGAAAAAAGAAAACAGTGAGAAGACGGCACGCTTGGGACTCTTGGGAGTCATCTTTCTTATTACTGTTCTAGATTGTCAGAAGGCCAGGGCTTCTGGAAGAAGCCTACTGCTAACATTACCTCTTATCGACGCAAGCAGCGCGTTAACGTTATCGCTTTACGCCTTCTGCCCTACGCCTTCTGCCCTGCCTAGGTTACAAGTGCTGAGAGGCTGGGCATGTCGCTTCGCCTTGCAGGGATTCTCTGCCTTTCTCATGCAATAAACTGTCTGATGGAAAATCTTGGGTCTTGGGTTTGAAGTCCGTACCTTGCAGTCTGCAGCGGTCGCACTACTGCGGTTTCGTGCAAGCGATGTTTTCGGGATTGGAGATATAGCCGTTGGCCGGCGAGACCGGATGATGGATGGAGGAATTGTTATCCGATCATCGACTTTTTGTGGCGGGAGCCGGCCATTCGTTTACGACGTTTGTTCACTCGTTCTGTTTTGATTGTTGAGCTTTTGGTAAATTGCTTTGTGAGATGATCGCTTTATGTCTGCATGCCCTGCCTGACTGACTGTGCTTTTGGCGTATTGAGGGTAATTTGAATTGATATTTCGTTGGTTGTTTTTACAATAATGCTGAGTTGGGTATCTTTACAAAAATCCATTCCTTTTTCTTTTTCCCAATTTCCTTTCTTCCAAGCTCACTCACCCACTCAAGGAGCCGAAGCAACCGTCTTCTTCCAAACCACCACCCCGGCCGCAACAGCAACAACAGCAGCTCCAACACCCATAGCAGCCATGCTCCAATCCCAGTCATCCTCCTCCTCATTCTTCGGAAAAGCCAAACTAGGCTGCGTAGCGCACTCGGCCAGCCCGACGAAAAAGTCTCCGATACTCCGCCATCGCACGCTGACGTGCAGCGGTTTGGGCATTTTCAAGGCCTCGCAGTACGCGTCCGGCTGCACTTCTGTGCGCTGCACGGCGCGGTCGCGGTCAGCTTTCAGCGCCGCGTAGACACAGGGCAGGGAGTCGAGGGCGGGATGGCGTTCGCGGAGTTCGCGGACGTGAGAGAAGCTGTCCGGGTCGGAGGAGTCGTAGGTGTAGCAGATTAGGTCGCAGGCGTCGAGTTTCACTTGGTTTTCGAGGATGGCGGGCTCGAGTTCGCCGAGTTCGGAGAGGATAAGGTAGCATTGTTTGCCGCCTTGGAGTTCGACGCTGTTTACTGCTGTTTGGGGTTTGATGGTTGGGTGGTAGGTTGAATCGAAGGGGCGGTTGAGGAAGCCATTTAAGAGGGCGCTTTTGCCGCTGCCGGGTGCGCCGAGGACGTAGCAGTGGAAGACGCTGCGTTCTACTTTGCCGCCGTTTTTGTTGCGGCGTTTTCGCGGTTTGGTCACTTTCAGTGCTGCTGTGGTGTTTTTTGCGTCGGGTGATTCGAAGCCGAGGTAGGCTAGGTATTCGAGTGTCGTCTTTGGCTCTTCGAAGGTTGTCATGCTCCATTGGGCGAGCCAACCTTGGAGGGTGATGTAGCCGGCTTCATTCCTGACGGTGCAGTTGGGGAATGCTGAGTCCATCCACGAGAAGGGTATTCCGGGTGTTGGCGCGAAAAGCGTAGCAAGCTCCGTGTCACTAAGCCCACCATCGTTGTCTTTGTCGTGTAAGAGGAAGAGGTCGACGAAGAATCTGTAGCCGGCTGGACTCAACTCGGCAGATGCATATGCCGGGACATCGAATTTTGGGTGGAGGAATGTGTCTTTGAGAGACAGACTGTCGGCATACTGGTACTTTCGCAATATGATCCAGACAGTTTCGTGTCGTCCCTTTTCTGCGAACATCCTGTTCAATAACAGAAAGCCCTCCACGTCAATTCCTTGATCAATCTCATCCCCAGTATCCGGAGACCAACGCTGAATTGTCCGTTTGATATTGGCTAGCTCTTCCTCTGACAAGTCTTTGTCAAAGCATCGTCGCTGAAATTCATGTAGCTCCGTATCGTTCAGCATTCCATCTTGATCTTTATCGCTCAACCAGAACACTCTCTTGAGTGCCTCCACGGCAGCTGGCTTCAATGTACCCTCCTTGGAATCGTATATAGGCGCAATTGGATGTGTGACTGCTTTTTGGCAGAGAAAGAAGACCTCGTTGATGTTGTGATGCTCCATAGCGCTTGTGCGTATGCAAGAGTCAATCTCCTTGAACTCGGCCATCACAGGCAGCATCTCTTCCTCGACGACCTGCGCGGTGCTGCTGCCGACGGGCGCCAAATCACTCTTGTTCGCGCATAATACCACCGGTACGTTCACGCCGAGGGACCTGAAGTAAGGCATCCAGAAGAGAGCGACGCGTTCATAGCTGTAGTGATCGCTGTATACCAACAGGATGACATTGCATTTGCGGACCTCCTTCTTCAATGCTTCACGCTCTTGCGGGACTGAGGCGGTATCGACGATAGTGGTGGTGACATTTTCGGGCGTGCCTAGGGTTGGCGGGAGGGTGATAGGAGGTAGGACTGGTTGGAGAGGGGTGGTGACAAAGGTGTCCTTGACTAGGCTGGTGAGGAGGGAGGACTTGCCCACTTCCTCGTCGCCGCAGATACATATTCGGACTTGAAGGGCCAGTCAGCGAGGTGTGATTGAGGAGAAGTGTGGGTGATGAGACGTACCTGTGGCCATGATGTAGAGAAAGACAGGAATGTTGTCTAAGTTGTGTGTCAATCATCTACGCTTGGAGGACGATTGCCGCTCAGCACGTGGCTCAAAGCCAAAGCTCGCGTTTAGGCGTTTGGCGTTTCACATGCTCTCTCTGCTTGAGGTATTCTTGGATGACGACAGGCAACGGACCGAGGTATGCTGGTGTTGTAAGAATAAACATGCTTACATGGATATGCTTAAATAATACTATATCCCAATGATAATATTAATACAACGCTTTTCTCAACACCCGATCACCACCTCCAGATCGTCACTTTCCCCATATTCCCTAATGTACCCGTAGCCTTTAACCGACTGGACCCCACACTCTGTCCCCGTCTATCGCAGTGAATGACATGCGGCACAGCAGCAATACGCGAGCACGGCCATGCGCCGCACTCGCATATTCCCACCAACAGCAACCACCTACTCCTCTTCTTCTTTGTAAAGACCTTTCCACGCATACACCAATTCTACGGGCAATGCAACAGACAATCCCTTGAAATCACATAGTTATCCCGGCTACGAAGCCGTCAGCCCACCACCACCATGTTGTAAGCAGCAGCACCACCTACCTGCATGCATGTCCTTATCGGCTCGCAGTCACGACTAGCACAGCTATCGCGACAGCATCCATCCAGCCAAGTCACCTCGTAGCTGACGATAAGCTCCCTCCTATAGCGTCCTTCCACCTCCTCCTCGTTATCCCAATGGCCAGCTCTACACTGGCATGCCAGGCGGCGCCCTGCTCGAGACCAACAACACCCTCGAACACCCTACCGGTCCCGAATACCAGCTCGTAGTCGGCGAGGGTACCTACGTCTTGCGCGATGATATGCACCTCGCCACTCCCCCTCCACACCCCAGCGATGCGCCTCAACCGAATAACAATCCGCTTGCGACAACCATCGGCCCACCCACGGCTGGCACCAAGCTCTCCACCGTAGTCTTTGCGCCCAAGAAATCACCACAGTCACAAGGCTTGTTCCGCACAATCACAGCCCAAAGCGCAAGGTCAAACTTTCAGAGCATACAAGAGGAGTCGCAAGGCCCAAAGAGTGATGCTGGTTCTTCGATCAATGGCTACGGGTCGAATACATACTCCGGCTCAAGGGCTACATTCGGCGACGGAAATCCGGCACTCGCGCCAGTTGCAGTGAAAGGCAAGAAGAAGGATGAACGGCCTAAGCCGAAGAATAACATTGTCAAGAGCAACTCGTCATTCGTTTCACGAGTCATTCCTCATGAATCCATGGTCAAGCGGCTGGGAGAACACGCGCCAGATGGCATTTTCGCTTTCGCAAACGTTAATCGCGCGTTCATGTGGCTGGATCTTTCGGCACCGTCAGAGATGAAGACGGAGAATATGACCAAAGTGCTCTTCACAAAAGCACATTGCATCTGTCATGACGTGAACACCTTCACACAATCAACCAGTCATCTGGACGTGATACTCGGTTTCAACACTGGCGACATGATCTGGTACGAGCCAATCTCGCAAAAGTACGCTCGAATTAACAAAAACGGCATGATCAACAACTCAGCCGTCAACGCTATTTGGTGGCTGCCTAACAAAGAGAACTTGTTCCTCGCTGCACATACAGACGGGTCGCTGATAGTATATGACAAGGAGAAAGAAGATGCCGAATTTATTCCTGAAGAAACTTCGCCTCCATCCGCAGAGAACGGTATCAGTCCAGACGGTAGTACCAACGGAGACACCACCCCCAGACGCCAATACACCTTGAACATCAAGAAATCAGTGCAGTCTCGAAACCAAAAATCCAACCCAGTCAGCGTCTGGAAACTCTCGAATCAAAAGATCAACGCCGTATCATTCAGCCCAGACGGCCGCCACCTCGCCGCCGTCGCCGAAGACGGCACCCTCACCATCATGGACTACCTAGCCGAACGCGTCCTCGACGTCCACAGATCCTTCTTCGGCGCCTTCCTCACCGTAACCTGGTCCCCCGATAGTCGCTACGTCCTCACCGGTGGCCAAGACGATCTGGTCAGCATCTGGAGCGTCGCAGATCACGCCCTAGTCGCCCGCTGCGTCGGCCACGAAAGCTGGGTCCGCGACGTGAAATTCGACCCCTGGCGCTGCGACGAGCGGAACTACCGCTTCGGCTCCGTAGGTGATGACTGCAGATTGCTGCTGTGGGATTTCTCAGTCGGAATGCTCGGGCGTCCCAAAACCGGCATGCACAGAGGTAGTATCGGCAACGGCGCTCCCATGGGCAGGGAGAAAGGCCACTCCATCGGCGCCACGGGCCGGATGCGCAGCAAGAGCAATTTGTCCACACAACCCGACGAGAGCGTCAACGGCGCCGGGGACGAGAATGGAGGCCAAGTGAGGGTACACGGTGTGGATTCCAAGGCCAGCACGGCTAGTTTGCCCCCTGTGATGAACAAAGTTGTCGATTCGCATCCGGTTTCTTGGTTGGGATTTCAGGAGGGTTGTATTGTTACTTCTTGTGATAATGGTGAGTTTCCTCTCTTCCTGGAAGTTTCGTGGGTCTGATGTGGTTCTGATGCTGACTTTATCGTTTAACAGCGCATGTTCGGGAGTGGGAACGGCCGAAGGAGGGGACGGGGGATGGGCCTTAGAGTTGGGTTTGGGAGGGCTGTGATGGAGGCGGATTTGTGGACTTGTGTATACTTGCTTGTACACATGTGCGTGTTTGTGCATAACATTCATCATGTTGGAGAATGTCCCTACTGTTTCGCTCCTCCCTGGATCGGCCACTCTTGGGCTGGAGAGTATTGGTGGTAGGAGCTGAGGAGATCACTGGTCGTTCAATGGTCCTTATATTAAAGGGTGAGTGGGACGGTTGAGCGGTGGATCTGACGATGTGGTGTATGTGGGGCTTGTTTGTGCTCATGGTACGGAACTTGGTTCGAAGATTTGTCGACTGTTGATGTTAGGATGCGATGGCGGTTTGTGTTTGGAAGCTCGCGAGGTATTGGTCATATGTTGTCCTCACGAACTACGCGATGCATCTGACGTTGGTTGAACTGAATTGGCACCCAAGAAATCCTGCGCTGCGATGCTCGAGTGGAAATATGCCAATAGGTTTATTTTAATCTGGATTGATCTCAGGGCGGTTGTCTACTAGGATGCTCGTATATTCGGCATGGCTGCACATTTGTTGATCGGAATTGATCTCAGAGGGATTGTCTACTACAATAATGCTCCCGTGAGAAATGCTCTCGTAGAAGCACAATCAGCAGGCCTACATGTGTATGTGTTGAGCACATGCCAAAAGCAAGCCCACATCGCTGGGACGTGTCTTCAACGGGATATGCAAGTCTATCACACGCCACGTTCGTCATCAAATGACCATCCCAAGCTTGCCATGTCTTCACTTGCCGCATGATTGGTATGTTGGAGAGTGTTTCTTCCTTCCATTCGTCCATCCATTCATCTTCGAGCTTCAGTATTAATGTTGCATTCTGTTCTATTGTTGTATACTCTAAATATACGAACAGGCTTTCTTGCCACCCAATCCCCCTGAAATCTACAGGAATTCTTAACGCCGGGCGGCGCAGCATATCACGGCTCGAAAGCTTGTGGTGGGAGTGCGGCGAGTGGCTTCTCAAAAACAGGTGGACATCTCGCAGGCATTTACCCGCCCACCAAGAATCACGTGCTTTCTCTACCTCACTCAACTCGGACTTGCTGAGTGTCTAGGGAATTTTGAGAGAGACCTCTTAGTGACCTCTGCAAGGTTGCCCTCTTGTTGCAGGCTGCTCCACCACTCTAACCAACCAAGACCCATCAATCATCATCTATTCACGTTTCCCGACCGCCAACTCTCACCCTACTACTGTGCCTACTGTCGACTACTCACCATGTCCGACGGAATATCACCACCACCATAGACTCCAATACCTTTTAGTAACATCATTCACTCACTTACTAACTCACTCGCCCATGAACTCCGATTTTCCTCCATCTACCAACCGATTGCCGAGCCGGCCGGCCTGTTAACGCTACCTTCAATCGAGTCGAGTGACATCGCTGGCTGTGCTTTAGTCAGTTAGACTCTGGGGTCTAGTCCGCTGCTTTGGCGCCTTCGACGGGCTTCACATCCTCTTGACTTCCAGCCAGCGGAGGAGCAGCGAGCGTGCTTGGGCAACGTGAGAGGCACGGCGAGACACAATGCAGGTGGGTGATTATTCCTCTTCTTGCCTTTTGGTATCATCATACACCTCCTCTCCAGCACATATATACACACTACTCTCCCGCACACACTCACACCCATCCCCCGCCCCTGCCGCCGCCCACAACCACTTACTTCATCGACATCCTGCGGCTCAAGGGTCGATCTGCACACAATTCCTCCGCACGTGCGATGCCCCCCAATTCAAGGCTCCCAACCGTTGCACCTCCCATTCCGAAACATTGCGCTCATCCCCCTTACCACGAGACAACCACGCTCGCGTGACCCCTCGACCGCCTGAGCCTCCTCGCTAACCTTGCCATTTTGCGCTGTGCTAGCCCTCCACGCGACAGCAAGAGCTGGACCGAGCCTACCAGTCCCGGCCACGGCGCGGCCATGTTCCTCAGATCTCAATAAGCGACGACACTCACCACGTCACCGAGGCCATGAGCAGCTACTACGGCAACTCGCCCACCGATGGCGACTCCTCCCGTCCGCTCAGCTTTGTCTCCTCGCCCGCAGAGAAATACGACACAATACGCAATCCCGAATACTTCAGTGCGAAGAATGCCAGCCCTCCGCGAAAACCATTGGGACGGAGGGAGAGCAATGAACGAGTGGTCACACCTCCAGGCGATGGGTCGGGGAAGACTAAGGGTCTACACAGGACGGGCAGCATCGGAGCAGAGAACATGAACGGCCAGCAATCACCGCCTCTAAGCAGACAACCAAGTACACGATCCAACGGAGACACCGCGGTTCAGCATTTCCCGCTAAACGACATTGACTACGAATCTAGTCCCGCAGCGGTCGCTCAAGAGCTAAGCAATTTGCAGGCTATCCGACGAATGTCCATGAATGTCGACACCGCTGATCCTGACCTGCCTTCTTTCGGTGGCATGCCTACTGTGGCACCGAGTGCTACGGCCGATGAAGATGACCCCAGCAAATTGTTTTGGGTGCCTGCAAGACTACATCCGGAACTGGCGCCAAAGGAATTCAAGACTTTTGTGGAAGAAAGAGTCGACAGAGTCAGGAGGACCAGCGGTAGTGATGATAGTCTGTCTCCGGACAACCTCGACAGGTCAGGCTCAACTTCTGGCGGTGGACTTAGGCGGAAGAAGAGTATGCTGTCACGTCAGATCAACACCAGAGACGATTATCAGGATGGCGCCGAAAGACTGGAGCGGAAGCGATCACGAGGAGCACCGAAGGATCTTCAACCCAAGCTCTCTGAACTGGAGGAGCTACCAGAGGATGCTGCGGAACTCATTCAACGTATCAGTTTGGACACCGAGCGTCGATCACTTGATTCTGGAGTTGAGATACCGGCAAAGGAGGATATGCCTATTTTGCCACCCGGAGGACCAAAATTGAAGCGTTCCACCCATACCACCTATAGAAGAGGAAGCCAAAGGAAGGGCGAGCGCGCACCGTACTCTAGTCGGCGAGTGATATCACGGAGGAGTGATGACCAGGAAGAAGCACCTTTGCCCTCTCCAATCAAGCAATCGCACGATGAGCCCGCTGTAGGATTGAGTCGAGCCAATACCACCGAGCCCATAACACCACCAAAGCAGTCTCCCGAGCAAGAAAGCCGTCCCGTTGCAAGGAGAGGGCATAGCGCTCATGAATCAGATACCGGCACCCATCGTGATGCTCAACAGGAGCGAGCACATGCGCCTCCACTGCCTCCAGTCCCAAGTCAACACCAGCGTCAGCCAGAGCGTCCGCAGGAGCGACGCCCTTCGGATACCCCTCCCACGTCGCAAGTCAGACCTCGGCCTTCTTTGGATGACGAACCGGATGCTCAGCGGCATCCTAATGCTCCACAGCAGAAGCAATTTCACTCGAGAATCGCCGCTCCTGGTAGGACAACTGCACAATTGCCAGGCTACAAGAACGCGAACCCTTTGCCGAATATCGTCGAAACTCTACCGGATGGAACTAAGGTTACTGTACCAAACCCTACACCGCAGCACCCTAATCAACAGCAGCCGCAACATGCGCCTCCGCAGCAGCCATCACCTCAAGTTCAACAGCAGCAACCACCTCAAACACAGCAGCAGCAGCAGCAGCAGCAGCCCCAGGCCCCATCTCCGCAACAACAATTTCCCGAACGGAAGTCTTCACATGAATCCAGCCGACAACGCGGCGGCGCACACATGCGTCCAGCTCCAGGACAACAGCGCACTGCCACGGCCTCTCAAACTCTTGATGACATTAGCTCGCACCCTTCACCTTTGCCTGGAAGTGGCGCGACTCGGACGGATGCGCTTACTATGGTGCCGACATTCGAGGAGAAGAAATCAGACAAGAAGGAGGGCGGACGCAAGAGTAGCTGGAAGTGGATACTTGGCAACGATGACGACGACAAGGAGAAGAAGCATAGCAAGGAGGACAAGAAGGGATCAGAGGCGGCCAAACTTACCAAGGCACAAGACAAGACGAGGCTGGATTTGTTACAGAGCTCGATTGATGGTACTACGCCAGGCCGTGGTCGTGAAAGTGTTGTCCTCAATCGCGATGACATCAAATTGGACGACGAGCGAAAGAAGGAAAGCAAGAAAGCTTCAAGCAAGGCCAAGGCCTCGAAGGAAGACAAGGAGGCGAAAGAACCGGGTTTGCTGTCAGCCATTTTCGGCGGTGGCAAAAAGAAGTCCTCCGACACCGACCTCAAAGCAAAGAAGCGCAAGTCCGAGCGCGATCCCTCTCCCGAACCACCTGCCCGAGTCCTCAAACCAGACATCGACTACAACTGGACACGTTTCAGTATACTGGAAGAGCGTGCCATCTACCGCATGGCCCACATCAAACTCGCAAATCCCAAACGAGCCCTCTACTCGCAAGTGCTGCTCAGCAACTTCATGTACTCCTACCTGGCCAAGGTGCAAATGATGCACCCGCAGATGCAAATCCCGGCAAGTCCCCAGCAGAAAGCCGCACAACAGAGGAAAAAGGAACAGGAAGAGGCCAGGGCGCGCGAGAAGGCCAACCAACCTTCGGAGTACAGCGAGTACCAGAAGTGGCAAGAGGTGAGTGGATAATCACACCATTTCCAGTCTCATGAGAAAAGCAAATGCTGACTCTTCCAATAGCTACTCCAGGTACAATCCAACAAAGAAGCCGCCTCCGCCGACGCCAAACGCCAAGAAGAACAACGCCAGCAACCCCAGCAACAAGACCAAGGAGCCAACCCCGGCGCCCCTCGCGATCACGACGGAGACAGCAGCAATCACGATGACCACGACTCGGCAAGCACAAGCGAATGGCCCGATTTCCGCTCCTCAGGCTCCTCTTACAACCAACCCCAACACCAGCATCAGCAGCAACAAAGAAGCAAACCCAGCATGAACGGCTCCACCGCAGCAGCAGGAGGGAAAGGCTACAGCGTTTCTTCCACGCACGATTATTTGGGCTACGGCTCGAATCGTAACAACAACAGCAACAGTAGTAGTAGACACCAGCAGTCTTCACAAGGGGAAAAGGGGTTCCAGCAGGATTTGTGGGATGATGATAAGGAGGGTGATTTGTGGTGAGAGTAAATTGAGGGTCGATCGCGTGGGATTTATGTATGGATGCATGCTTGCATCGGGTGGTGGAGATGTAGGTGTGGATTTTGGGAGAGATGAGTGGAGTGCATAAAGAGCAGAGCAGAGATGATGGTATTGGAAGTTTACTTTTTTTTTTCTAAACCGCATTTTTTCTTTCTTGTTGCTTGTTATAGATGCATAGAAGGAGGATGCATGCATGATTTCAAGTTCGGTTGGTAGGGAATCGTAACACTTGAAGAGGTTGATTCATGCTATGCAATGGATTTGCATGACTTATACTTCAGACGCTATCTGGATAATAGTATGGAATATAGCGTCAGTATGCAAGTGTTTCAAATCAACAGATTCAATATTGAACCAAATCACATACGAAAATGTTACTTTACAATCGAATGGAACCACGATATACTTGAGATGCGGCTCTGCGGGCAGCCGAATTAACGGGCACGCTAGTGAACCCTCTCCCAGATCTCACGAAGTCGTGGAACGAACTTCGACTTCCTTCCTATCCTGGAAGATTGTACCTCACTTCATATACACACATCACCGCCTCATCATGTCTTCACACATTTCCCGCGCTTCGAAGCGCATACGAGTCGCACAGCAGCCTGCGGCAGGATGGATGTGCAACAGCTGCAAAAGCTCTCTCGTACGACGCTCCTTCGCTTCGACCGCCCGATCACTGCAAACGCCCGAAGAGCAGAGGAAGGAGGCTGAGAAGACCACGCATTTTGGTTATGAGACTGTGGCGGAGAGCTTGAAGGCTTCAAAAGGTGGGTGATTGGACTATCCATTGTTGGGAAATACCAAAAGAAGCACAGGAACTAATACCATAACCCAGTCGCCAGCGTCTTCTCCTCCGTCGCCAGCAGCTACGACACCATGAACGACCTCATGTCGCTCGGCATCCACCGCCTATGGAAAGACCACTTCGTCCGCGGCCTCAACCCAGGCATCCACCCTAACACCATCGACCCCTCCAAACCCCGCCAGCAACAGCGCATCCTCGACATCGCCGGCGGCACCGGCGACATCGCAATGCGCATGCTCGATCACGCCTCAACCCTCAACCGCGACACCACAGCCCACGTCACCGTCTCAGACATCAACCCCGAAATGCTCGCAGAGGGCCGCAAACGCCTCTCCGCCACCCCCTACGCCGCCGCCGGCCGGGTCGATTTCCTCGAAGCCAACGCCGAAGACCTCTCCGCAATCCCCGACGCCAGCATAGATTTGTACACCGTCGCTTTCGGCATCCGGAATTTCACGCACAAAGACGTCGCCCTCCGCGAGGCCTTCCGCGTCCTCAAGCCGGGTGGAGTCTTCGCTTGCTTGGAATTCGCCCCCAACCTCCACAACCCGCTCTTCAACGCGGTCTACAAGAGGTGGTCTTTCAGCGCCATCCCGCTCATCGGCCAGGTCGTCGCGTCGGACAGGGACAGCTACCAGTACTTGGTGGAGAGTATCGAGAGGTTTCCCAAGCAGGAGGATTTCGCGCAGATGATTCGTGATGCCGGTTTTGTCGTTCCTGGACAGGGTAGGGAGGGCGCGCCGAGTCGGGGTTTGACTGAGGAGGGTTGGGAGGATTTGAGCTTTGGTATTGCTGCTATTCACAAGGGTGTTAAGCCTTTGTAGACGCGAGGGGGAAAAAGAGAGGGGACAGGGAAGGCTGTGGTGTTTGAGGAGAGATGAAAGAGGGTTCTGTATTAATTTTCTTGTATCAGTATGGCGGCTTGAACGCCGGTGTAAAATTGTATACATATCAACTTCACAAGCTTGGTTTCCGGCAATGCACGTATACGAATGGCTGCCTTTCCGGCATCCACATGTAATCACCACTTTACATCCTACGGACGGCCACGAAATGGATTGCCTCGTCGACTGGGACACTCGCCTTCGCCACTGATTCTCGCGATCAACCACACGCATCGGAATGACGATTGTGTCCTGTGCTCCCTGTGTCTGCACCGTCTAGAGGCATGTATCCAAACTTATCAGCCGAAGCTGCTCGTCACAACAAGTTAATCGAGGAATGGTTTAGTACGTGCGGCTGTGCACATTCCCCATATGGAAGGAACTTTTGCCGCCGTGCTTAGAGTTTTACCTCAAAGCGATGTTACAGTCAATTATCCATCGTTCGCCTCGGAAGCGTCACGTGTTCGATCAACACAATCAGCGATAAATTGCTTTGACTTTAGTTGAAAATGGCAAGGTTCGATACACTTTTCAGCTGCTAGGAGCGAGTTTCGCTGGGATTCTGATACTTTTTCGCGATGGTTGATGGCGTTTTGCGCGTGTCGAGGACCACAGTATACAAGTCACTCTTGGGTAGTTAGCGGGGTTTCCTTCCACGGAGCTCGTATCTTCCATCGCGTGGCATCTAATCATCTGATTGCACCATGCTTTGTAAATCTTGATTTACACGGAGTCATAGGTAATTTATTGCGGGACTGTTCTCTTGAAGGAGTTGATTTGGTTGCGTCCCTCCTCGACTCGATCGTTGAGAAGTCGCATTCTGGTGCATGTTATACAGTCTGCCCCACCGATAGTGTTGTTCTTATCACAGCAGGGATGTTATCAAGTTCCTCGGATGCAAGGCTGATGATCTCTCGTAGGATCCTCCACTCCTCTGCAGCTCTTCAGCCGCACTTGGGGTGAAGGCGTCGGTTTCCCCTCAAAAAGGCATTTACACTACTGTACAATGTTGCTTTCACTCCCTTCAAAACATCTCAGACAGCCATGCCATTGCACGTAGCCATCTCCGGCGCCGGCTTGGCTGGCCTCACGCTCGCACTCGCCCTGCGCCATCGCAACATAGCATGCACCATATATGAAGCCAAAGAATCACTGGCTCAACCGGGCGCTGGCATCAACCTCGGCCCGAACGCACTAGAAGCTCTCAAGTGTATCGACGCAAAATTAGGAGAGGAGGTCATGAGGTTGTGCACTCGCAATCCGCAGGGTATGGAGGATGTTTGGATGAGTTTGAGGTTGCCAGACGGTACTTTGGTGGGTAATTTGGAGGCGAGAGGTACTGGTAATGCCACAGTGGGGAGGGCGGAACTGCTAGGGCTTTTGGCACGGCGTGTAGGAATCGAGAGGATGAGATTCGGGATGAGAGTTGTGGCGTGGCAACAAGAACAAGAAAAAGGGGTGAGGGTGAGTTTCGCGAACGGTGATGAGGTGACTGCTGATTGCTTGATTGCTTGTGATGGAGTGCACTCAAGTGTGAGACTATCGATGTTGGGAGAGGGAAACATCGCTGCTAAGGCTCAATTCTCGGAGACAGGTGCCTATCGGGCGGTTCTCCCGGTAGAGGAGGTGGAGGAGGCAGCTGGCCATGAGATTGCGAGAACAAGCAATCTTTTCCTTGGACCGTCTGGATACGTGATCATGTATCCTATCAGTTGGGGTCGCAAAGTAAACATCGGCCTCTGGACGCGCAAATCCGGTATCTGGTCTCACGAACACTGGTGGGCTCATTCACAACGCAGCGAAATGTACGCGGACTTCAAAGATTGGGGCGGGACTGTGCATCGCATCATGGATCGCATAGAAGATCCTCCTTTCTCCGCAGTCTTTCATCATGCCTCACAGCCGGAGTCGATCGTAGAAGGTAGCGTGTGCCTCGTTGGAGACGCTGCACATGCCATGCCGCCGCACCAAGGCGCGGGTGCTGGACAAGCAATGGAAGACGCTTTCGTGATCGCCGAGGCGTTAGGACGAGTCGATCGCGAGAATCCGGATGCAGCCCACGTAAGGTCGGCGTTGAAGGCGTACGAAGTTGTACGAATGCCGCGAGCCCAGCAAGTGCTAGAAACGAGCGTCGAAGCAATGGATTTCTGGAGTGACTTCTACCGCGACGATCTCGTGAAAGCAGACTTGAATCGTTTCACGGAAGACGCAAAATGCAGGTTCAAGTCGTTATGGTATGATGACATGGCAGGTCAGGCAAAGCGTGCGAGCGAGCTGATGGATGATCTATTGCGTGACGGCATAATCTGACCATAGAATCATATATGGAATCTTCGACAGATACGCAACTGTGCAACGGAATTACCGTGGAGGAAGATCTTGGGGCTAATCTCTAGTCAAAGGAATCGATTCCCCGGCGAAGGATTGGGTGGCGGGACGGCCTAGCCTCGCGTCCCACAATCACACAAGCCGTCCCACACCACGACATCTGATGTTGTCCCACGACAGTCTCATGCTTCAACCCATTAAAGAAGCCACATGTAAGTACTTGGATTCCATTCTGAGTCATTTGCCACTCAGTGCATGGTCAACCAAACCTTACTCTGCATCTGCCTATCAGGCTCTATCAGCATCGATGTGTTTCTCTTCGTTGCAATCATCAGACTGCGTCTTTTTATTGAATCTGTTGCCCCCAGACAACCGATAATCCATCTGCCGACGTTCGAGCCATCGCGGACACATCCGTTGTTGCTGCTTTCTATCTGCTCTCTTGTTGCGCTAGCCGAAGGATCTGAAAGTGCCATCCGCTACTCAGAACGGTTGTTTGAGGGTGTTCGCAAAGCGATATTGGTGTCATCCCTTACTTCAATTGTTGGCGAGCACGGCGACCTAGAAATGTTGCAGGCAGCGACCATTGGGCAGACGTATGCCTTCTTATCCGGAAAGCCGATTCATCTTTTCACCTCAAGAGCTTTTCACAGCAGTCTGTCAGTATCTGTGCAAACATACTACAGAAAGCATGTCAGTTCGAAGCCGAGGGTCCCCGGAGACGCAAACGATCCGCAATCCTGGGAGCAATGGGTGCGAGGAGAGTCCATCATTCGTTTGCTGAATGCTTGTTACCTCCACAACGCAGAAGTAACAGTAACCACCAGACAGTCTGCGACCATGCGCTCTGATCCCTGGAAGCTGCTCTTCGCAGCGCCGGACTCCCTCTACCTTGCCAAAAGCTCGGCCGAGTGGGCAAATAAGAGGAGCTGCGAAATTGGAGCTCGAGTGGAGTCTCGCTCGGTATTGTCTACGTGTGCGATTCTGGCGTGTCTCTTAGCCGAGATCTCGCATTGCAAGATCGGTCCTTTTGTCCGTCTCGACGGCAACGATCTCATTGGGAAAGCACAAAATGAGCTCGTGACTTGGCTTGAACGATTCCCTCCCATCGCTACAGAGACCTCGGATTGTGCCACGCTGTTGATGCTTTGGCATTCTTGCTTCTTGATACTTTTGTCCGAAGTGGATGCGGTAGAGAGAATACCCAATCTGGACAACAATGACATCTCGAACACCGGTCTCGAAGAGTTGACGCGTTGGAAATCGCCGGAGATCACAAAGCGATGCGTGATACATGCCCTATTGGTGGTGCGATTGCTGAGATGCTTCCGTGTCTGCGATGTGCCTACCCTACACGTCGCCAGAGCGTCGTGGCAGGCCGGACTTGTACTAGCGGCGTACGCATTTTCCGGACCCGAGAGTGAGGCCACGAGCAATGATATCGAATTATCAACATATGCCGAGTTGCAAGCAGTCAGAAAGTTGGGAGTATTCGACGAATCGGATTGGACTGCGGTCAGCAGAGACTCCTGCCCAAGGAGATGCAAAGCAGCTGCCCATATCATATCCTCTACTCTTCGATCTCTGGGTCCCTGGGGCGATGCAAAGCATTACGCTGCAGATATCGACAAATTGTTGGCTTTTACTGATGCATAACGCAATCATGGAAGAACGATGAGATCACAACATCATTCTTCTCAAAGCTCTCCTCCGAGCATTATTAGTTTGACGTATTGTGCAGATTCTCACCAGATATCCAGACGTGGTAGAGATGTCAAGATGCATCAGTAAATTCTACTCTTTACCGCTGTAAGACTTTGCTCATCCCATCGAGTTACATCCTCCCGCTGTCGTCATGATCGTGGCGATCGTGTTTGGTCACTTGTAAGGGGGTTGGGTATATGGCATGACGATTCAAAACTCTACAAATATAACATTACGATCGTTACCATGACCCTCCAATTTGAGAACCAGGCTATCTCCTCATCTTACCCTTAACAACAATCACAGGCCCAGCCGGCTCGATCCTCCACCCCTCACTCTTAAGCATCTTCGAAACAGCCGGTCCCAATTTGCCCTTCCCTCCTTCACTATGCCTACCGGCACCGACAACAATTCTGAAGCCCTCGCCTCTCTCCTCCGCTCCCTGGCGACCGTTGACCTTTCTTTCGCCGAGACGGTCCCACCAACTCTCCACGCTCTCCTGCGCAATACGCACGCCGTTAAGGACATCGATACCGTGCAAATCCAGTTGAGTGGCAGAGCTCTGCCGCTGAGCGAGGGCGTCGGCTGCGTCTGCTGAGGCGCCGAAGGATAGTGCGGATAGATCACGGCCTAGCTGAGAGTAGTAGGCTGCTGCACCGCCCATGAGGCGGTCGGAACCTGCGCGGCGGTGGGCGGCGCTTGCTTGTGCGAAGGCTTGGGCGCGGGCAGCGGCGTAAGCGTTTCCGCGGAGAGCTGCTGTGGGATCGACGGGGGAGGCGAGGGAGGAAGGGTACTGCGATGGGCCTGCCGAGTGAGTCTTGCGAGGGTTGCTTTCAGGGTCGATGTCTGATATGGTTGGTCGAGCGTAGAGCGGGATGACTTGAATTCCACCTGGGGATGCAGTGGCGTCTTTGGGTTTCGCTGTCAGTGCCTTTGCGAGCTCGTGGGCGGAGGAGGTGGAGGGGTGGGTTAACCGGATGAGGGCTGCGAGGTAGTGCGGTGCGATGGAAGGGAAGTCTCGGCCAAGGTCACGGGCGTTGGCTTGCACTAGATCGTCGTCGGTGACAATTTTCTTGGTTTCTTCCATGGTCTGTTTGAGGAGGGCATTGATCGTATGAGGCACCTTGCCGCCTTGCTCGTTGTATGTGGATTTGACCGTAAGAATTTCGATACCGGTGCGAGTTGCGATGAAATCGACATCTTCCTTTGAGGTCTGCCACTTGTTGGAGGCAGGACTTTGCGATTCCTGAGGTGATGTCGGCAAAGAAGCAGCCCTGCGTTCTTCCATTGCTCGCAATTTCTGGCCCTTAGCTTTGGTTTTGCGGCCGCGGCGTACGATTTTATCTTCCGAGAAGCCTTCCACGCCTTTTGCCTTCAGCTTTCCACCATCCTCGCTGTCTTCGGCTTCGCCAAAGTACACGTGATTGAGGAGCTCCTCCATGGCGGCGTTCCATTTGCCGTTGCATTTGCGTAGGGTATGCTGGATGCTGTATCTGCTCGCATGACCACCGAACATTTCCTGAAGAAGCATGATCTTGACGTCCTCATCTAAGGCTTCCAGGTCTTCCGGCTTGCCAACATCTGGCATGTCAATCTGCTTGGCAAGTCCATCTTTGTCCTCGAAGTCCAGTGAAGACAAGGCATTTGAAATACTCGTTGAGTCAGTCTCTCGAGACTGGGATGCACCTGTTTCTGTGCCCGATCCGAATTGATCGGCTGGCGATTCCTGTCGCTGCTCGTACCCTCCAGTCCCCGACGGGTCGAAACCTGCAGCTTCCTCGATAAGCGCAGACTCTTTGAGTTGATCCAAGATTGCGCGAGCACTCGTAAGTTCTGCATCCGATGACAAGTCAAAATCCGATACTATGGCAGACAATAATGCAGAGTCCAAAGGCGGGCAGTAATCTGCCTCCAATTTTGTGAAAGGGTCATCCATCCTCGTGATCCTGGAAAGTTGTGCGTGATCCTGGTTTTCGCTGGAAGCTCATCATACAGGGCGAAAATGCATCACTAGATCACAATCCTGAATATGAATTTCCCGCGTGTGAATGATATACATGCTGAGATCAGACGGAGGGGACTTTTAGGAAATCCAGCGCTTCGATGAGGCCTAGATATCAAAAACGTCACCGTGGTTATTTTAGACTCGCGGACCGTCCCGCGCGGATAGATCGCATCAGCCGATCTGCTCTGCAATGCTGAAGGATGAGTGCGTGAAGATTTTGAAGAAGACGTAGGATACGATAGTCAACTATCATTAACATGCCGATGAGAGATGTCGCTCCACACAGCAAGCATTCTTTTTCTACTTTCGTCAAGGAGAAGGCTGGTAGCCGTCGGCGAATGATGCTTCGATCCTCGGCTGACAATTCCCCATTGTCGGCGCCCCTCGGGGTAAAAAGGTTCTTTCATTAAAGATGAGAAAACAAGAGATACGGATGAATGTGTACTTCCGGAGCAATAGAGATGATTCCGAATTGCAACTTATCTGACAGTAGGCCACAATATACAAATCTGTCACTGCTGTCCTTTGATCCATCTGAGAGTCATAGCAAGGATACCATCATAATTACCCTACCAATCAATTTATCTTTCTTTCTGACAATGGTGAAGAAACAAAGCGAGAAAGTATCGATGGCGTGCTCGCAGGGTTCAACGATTTGTTGATTCCCGAGCGCCAAAAAGTCCTCCCGACTTCGGCCAGTCGCCTCCGGGACATTTTAGCATTATTCATTCCTCTGCATTGCGCCTGGTCCTCTCCAGCGACTCCTCCACCGTCGTCTTCCATTCTTTGTTTTCTTGTTGACGGGCTGCAACAAGAGGGATCACCACTCGAATCCATTCCTCTACTTCCCCCGCTTTAACTTGCCAAAAATGGCCCAGTCGCAGGAGACTTACGCCAACAAGTCGTCGGCCCTGCCATTCGGCCAGGACGTCGCCCTCTCGTCCGTCTCTGGTCCTACCTACCTGACTGCCCAGACACTCGTTCAGCAGGTTGCATACGCCCTTTCCAACAAGCTCTTCTCCTACTCCCCCGAGTCATTCGACCTCGACGTCGCTGCGCAGGCATGGCAGTCCGCGAAAGAGAAGAACGCCTATGGCGAGGTCACAGATGTCAAGTCTCTTGAGACCAGAAACGGCGCCGGTAACATGGCGCTGGGATATATGTTCTACCCTGGTTTCGATATGAGCAGAAGGAACTGGCCGCAGAGCATCCTCGCCAGCGCCGCCAGCCTGACTCAGATGCGCCCTGCGCTGGACGAGTTGAGCCTGCTTTACGATGTCGCTAGCCCTACTGCTCTTCAGATTGCTGCTGTGGACTATGCTGCGGACACCAAGGCTGGTCTTGTCACTGACTACACTGCCTCTCTTGCTCTGGCCGAGGAACTGGGTCTGGGTCTCGTCGCCAGCAAGAGCGCGTACGAAATCCAGCACATGTCTCTTCTCACCACCCTTCTTGCATCCGTTCAGCCGACTGTTCACACCTACGACGGCATTACCGTTGGCCGTGAGACCACCCGCGTTGTCGATGCACTCAGCGTCTCCAGCCTTAAGCGTAGCTACGACTCCGTTCTCTCCACCATTCAGGAGGACCTCCACTCCAAGAAGCTGACCAACGAGGGCAAACTTGCTAAGATCCTTGCTGCTCTGAACTCTGAGCTCGGCACTGAGTACAAGAGCTTCGAGTACCACGGCCACGCCTCTCCCACCCGTGTCATTGTCGTTTTCGGCACCGTCGAGGCTAGCTTGAGCGCTCAGATCTCCGAGGCCCTCGCCCAGGAGAACATCAGAGTCGGCGTTATCAACGTCCGCGTCTACCGCCCCTTCGCTGAGGAAGAGTTCCTCGAACTTCTTCCCGCCAGCGTTGAGCAGATCACGGTTCTTGGTCAGGTTCAGGACAACGCCAGCGTTGCTGACAGCTCTGTGTCTAGCGCTCTCTACAGCGATGTCCTTGCCGCCGTCAACTTCCAGGCCTCTACCTCTGGCCAGGAGCCCGGTGTTTACGACATCAAGTACGGCCGTGAGACTGTCTGGACTGTCAAGAAGATGGAGAACCTGCTCCGTCAACTCAGCTCTAAGCCTGGCGAGAAGATTGAGCTGCCCGAGACTCCGCTTACCCTTACTTCCGAGGAGGTCAAGCAGTACTCTTTCTGGGACGTTGACGAGAGCGCTTCTGCTGCTGCTCCCATCATGGTTGGCCAGCTTCTCTCAGGCGACAGCTCTCTCAACGTCGCTGTCCGCAGCTCTCACGATAACCTTGTCCAGGGTGGATCGGTCAGGACCGACATTCGTGCCTCTACCAAGAGCATCGAGGCCGCCTACAGCGTCAAGAACGCCGACGTTGTTGTCGTTGGACAAGAGAAGCTCCTCAAGGACTTCAACATTATTGACAGCATCAAGTCTGCCGGTACTCTTATCGTCAAGTCTGCTGGCTGGAAGGATGAGGACGTTGAGAAGAAGCTCAGCACGCCGGTGCGCAAGGCCATTGCCACCAAGGCCATATCTCTCTTTGTTCTTGACCCTGCTGTCTCCACCAAGGTTGGCGAGGAGCCTGAGCTCGAGAACTACCTACTCCAGCTCGCCTTCCTTAAGATCGCCCAGCCTTCTCTCTACGAGACTGGTCTGAAGAAGCTCCAGGCTGGTGGCGAGGTGCTTGATGTTCTCGCCAAGGACCTTGAGACCGCTCTCAAGCAGGTCGAGGTTCCGTCCGAATGGCACACTGTCGAGCTTGAGGAAAACGAGGCCCTTCCTGCTGCCGAGGACCTCAACGCCAACAGCTTCTCCGCCTACCAGAAGATTGACGAGGAGACCCCTGCTGCTCTCAAGAAGTGGGCTGTCGCCGCCAAGGGCCTTGTCTTCAAGGAAGCCTACGGCACCACCACTGCCCTTAAGCCCGAGTTGCCGCAGAAGACCTGCATCGCCACCGTCAAGGAGCGTCGCAGACTCACTCCCGCCACTTACGACCGTAACATCTTCCACATCGAGTTCGACCTTGGCAATACCGGCCTTAAGTACGAGATCGGTGAGGCTCTTGGTATTCACGCCGAGAACGACACTGCCGAAGTCGAGGCTTTCATCAAGTGGTACGGTCTTGACCCCGAGGAGATCGTCGAGGTGCCCAGCCGCGAGGATCCTCTCGTCTTCGAGAACCGCACTGTCTACCAGGCTCTGAAGCAGAACGTCGACATCTTCGGCCGCCCGCCGAAGCGTTTCTACGAGGCTCTCTCCGAGTTCGCCTCGGACCCCAAGGAGAAGGACAACCTGCTGCTCCTCGGCACTGGTGGGAACCAGGAGTCCGTCCTCGAGTTCAAGCGCCGTGCCGAAGTCGACACTGTCACTTTCGCCGACATTCTGCTCGAGTTCAAGTCTGCACACCCCAGCTTCCACGACATCGTCCGCATTGTCAACCCCATGAAACGTCGTGAGTACTCTATTGCATCTTCGCAAAAGGTCACCCCCAACAGCGTCTCTCTCCTCATCGTTACTGTCAACTGGGTCGACCCGAATGGCCGCGACCGCTTTGGTCAGGCTACCCGCTACCTCAACGGCCTTGACGTTGGCAGCCCCGTTACTGTCTCCGTCAAGCCCTCCGTCATGAAGCTGCCGCCCAAGACCACCCAGCCGCTTATCATGGCCGGTCTTGGAACAGGTCTTGCTCCCTTCCGTGCTTTCGTCCAGGAGCGTGCCTGGCAGAAGCAGCAGGGTATGGAGATCGGTGACCTTCTGCTGTACATGGGTTCCCGTCACCAGCGTGAGGAGTACCTCTACGGTGAAGAGTGGGAGGCCTACCAGGCCGCTGGCATCGTCACCCTGCTCGGTGCCGCTTTCTCCCGTGACCAGCCGCAGAAGATCTACATCCAGGACCGCATGCGCGAGTCCCTCAACGAGATTCGCCAGGCCTACCTGCGCGAGGAAGGTGCCTTCTACCTCTGCGGTCCCACCTGGCCTGTGCCGGATGTCACCGCCGTGCTGGAGGAGGGCATTGAGATTGAGGCTGCTGCTGAGGGCAAGAAGAAGGATGGTCACAAGGAGATTGAGAGGCTGAAGGAGGAGGGCAGGTATGTCCTGGAAGTCTACTAGATGTAGCGTCGATGAGGATTTTGGATGGAATTGGGATGATGAGTTGAGATGTGTATATGCATATGCTGATGAAGCGTGATCTATGGTGTTTCGATTTTGTCTTTCGCATAGCCTGCTTTTGATAGGGATAGACAAAACGCAACGAATAGCATGGGTTTCCATGCTGGAATATCATGACTTTTAACCACTTTCTATCAAATCCCATTCTTGTGATGTTCAGCACAAGTGAATTAATGATTTGATTGATTAATGTCGAACCAAATCACGCAAATGCTTGAATAATGCACGCAGCCAAAGCCCCACCAAGAGTTGGGCGCAAGACAAAAGCCGAGCGAGGGGCAAAGTTTCTTCGCTGCGTCATATGGATGACAAAAGGCCGTTCACAGAATCTTGTGCGCTGCTTATATTGCTGTAATTAGTGCCTTGTTTCGCCACTGCAACATACAACAAGGGTCTCAAGAATACTCTTGTGAATTACTACTCCCACTCCTTCCACCTCAATCTATACCAAAGAGCCCTATCACCACTTCATTCCACCAGGGCATCGCCACACTTTTTCTGGTCAGCTCGGACCCTCTTCCATTCACTCACCCGCAACTTCCCTCTATTCTCTACACTTCTCCCTTACAACAACGCAAACCGAATACCAATTCACACAACACAAGCCATGGCGACCGTCGCCAACCCTTCCACTGGTGCCTCGGCCCACCCTTTCACCTGCAACACCTGCCAAGTCGCCTTCCGCAGCAGCGACCTCCAGCGCACCCACATGCAATCCGACTGGCACCGCTACAACCTCAAGCGCCGCGTAGCCTCTCTGCCCCCTCTCACTTCCGAGATCTTCGCCGAGAAAGTGCTGGCCAACAAGGCCTCCGCCGCCGCCACAGCTGCCCGCGCCAGCTTTGAGAAGAAGTGCGATCCCTGCGACAAGGTTTTCTTTTCCGAAGGCGCGTATGTGAACCACGTTGGTAGCCAGAAGCACAAGCAGGCTGCCGCTAGGTATGCGAAGTTTGGCGGTGGGAAGGTCGGAGGCGATCAGGCGACGGAGACGGAGAGTATGACTGGAAGCACTTTCTCGCTTGGCGAGCCGTTGGAGACTGCTAGTGCGAGAGAGGAGATGGAGGATGAAGAGATGGATGAGGTTGCTGAGAGGATGAATGCCAGTGGTCTGCAAGAGGCTAAGAACCCTGTGTACGGCAAGAACCAAGGGCAGAGCAATGCCATGGCTGTTGAGCAGCCTGCTGGTGCTGGTGGTGTCGTGGGCGGCAACGAGGCCGACAAGATGGAGGAGGATGAGGAGTACGAGCACAAGGCGGATGTGAACCAGTGCTTGTTCTGTAACTACGTCTCGCCCACGCTTGACTTGAACATGAACCACATGGGCAAGCAGCACGGTTTCTTCGTGCCCGAGAAGGAGTATCTGGTTGACCTGAAGGGCTTGATCAACTACCTCAGCGAGACGATCCAGGTGCTGCACCAGTGTTTGTTCTGTGCTAAGCAGGTGCACACCAGCGCCGGTGTGCAAACCCACATGAGGGACCGTGGTCACTGCATGATTGCGTACAGCACTGAGGATGAGCAGATGGAGGTTGGAGAGTTCTACGACTTCAGCTCGACTTACGAGGATGAAGACACCGACGACGAAGACGACACCAACGAAGGTGGCGTGAATCTTGGTGCCAAGCGCGCAGCAAAGACGACCATCACGAACGAAGACGGTGAGGAAGTCACCGACTCAGACGAAGACGACGAAGGTTGGGAAAGCGACAGCACCGTCTCTTCTGTTCCCACCGACGAAATCACATCCGTCCCCATTGAGCACCGCGACCACCAATACGCCAAGCTCGACAAGCACCGCCACCACTCACGACAGGACACAAGGCACAAGAACAGCGACGGCTTCCATTCGCACGCCCACACCACGCCTCAAGCCGTCTACAAAGACGACTACGAGCTCCACCTACCCTCCGGCCGCACAGCAGGCCACCGCAGCTTGCGCGCCTACTACCGCCAGAACCTGCGCAACTACCCAACCCCCGAGGAGCGCGCCCAACAGCAGCTGCTCCAAAACGAGCGCCACGACTCCGACGACGAGGACGGCGACAACAAGCAAGTGGCTCGTTCTGGCCGCGACGGTCGTGGCAGACAGATTGTTAGCCGTGCCAATGGCGGTTTGGGCATGATTGGCGTTAGCGACGAGAAGAAGAGGGAGATCGCCGCCGTGGAGAAGAGACAGCTCAAGCGTGCGCAGAGACAGCAGGCCCAGTACCAGTGGGGCACCGACAGGAGGGGCAACAACCAGAAGCACTTCCGCGACCCGCTACTGCAGTAGTCGTGTGCGGTCTTCAAGATCGCGAGCTTCTGGGTGCGCTATCCGTGTTGCCGTTTTCTTCGTTTGAGTTTTTCTCTTTCTGCTTTTTCTTTTGTTCCTTGAGCATTGCCGTGGCGTCTTGTTGCAGCTTGGCTACGACTTTTTTGTTACTGCAATGGCTTCCCGAAGCATCGGCGTGGTAGCTTATTAGAATAGATGGAAATATCGATATGAAGTTATCTTTGCATGAATACCTTATCCATTCGTAGAGCTTCCCACGTGTGTCCACATGACTTAAATTTATTTCCATCCGTCGTGGGATGAACCCTTAAGACCGCAATACGATAGACCTCGCTAAAGAGGAATCGCAAAACGAGTCACCGATACGTCAGACCATGCGTATGTACAGTAACATGCGCATGCAGAGCTAATCTTCTACCATTGTGACCACGACCGTATAGCTTGCCCTTCGCCCTTTACCGTGAAACTGGGTCTTAACAAGCGTGCTAATATCACCACACCCCATCATACCTCTCCTAGCTGGCTCTTAGGCATAACTACATGAGAAACCAAATCGCCGATTCCAACTCAAGCTCCTTCCTACGTAGCTGCGATAACCTTCCACCTACCGCGCGAGCAGCACGACACGTCGTTCGGCTTGCCTGTTCAAGAACGCAATTCGCACACGTGAGCGCTGCGCCGCCTGCCTGCAGGAACAGCGCAGTCATCTAGTTACTGTATCGTGTGTGCACCGGCTGGCGTCTACCTACGCTGGACGGAGCCGGGTATACCATCGCGCTCGTTAATGAAGTCATTGGGCTGCACCGCTTGGCAGGCCTTTGTTATCCCGCGTGGCATGAGAAAGGTGCATGTGCATACGTGCCTACAAGTGAGTACTTGTGCAGATGTACATTCCCCTACAAGACCTTGACATTTTTCCTGCTGCTGCTTGATGAAGGGTCTCTTCACAGCAGTCCATGCTTTGCATTGAAAGCATCTGTGCTCGCATTATTATTGTTTACTCTTCGGCAAAGGTCGGTACGCTTCTCGTTATCCCCCAATTGTAGTCCGAAGTACTTGGTGGAGTCATCAATTCAGTCACATGCTCTGCCTTTCTCCCTCGAATGGAAGTGGCTGGCTGGGAAGGCTTCACGGGCGGTTCTTCCCGCGCGGCTGACCGATGACCGCGCTGCCTTTTACGACTCGCTGTCGCCTCCAACAACCTGCACACCGACTACTTCTTCTAATTTCTGGTCACAGCTTTTTCGCTCCAGCGCTATAAAAGAGCGCGTTTACCGCCGCCGCCGCTGCGTCGCGGAACTCTTTGCCTGATCCTCTCTTCCACTCGACATTAACTACTTTTCTCACCAAAACTTCGACATTGTTCTGGCTTTCTTGGAGAAAACTTTCCCCCATCCAGAATTCATCAAAACTCTAACCCGCTCTTCATCAACACCAGCGAGCACAACACCATGGAACTCACCGAAATCGAAACCCAGCGGCAGAAGCTGGAAGAAAACGTGCAGAAGCTTCGCCAGAGTCTGAAGAACTGGCAAATCTGGGAGGCCGAGTACGAAGGCCTGAAAGAAGAGCTCGTCGCCACCGGACCCGAAGAACTCACCGCCGAAGCCGTCGCCGAGATCTGCACCACCTACGGCGGCTCGCTGGTCACGCAAAAGGAGATTCTGGACCTCACCGGCCAAGCGAGTCTGGATGCGCCACCGCGTCGCCGCAAGCAGGTTCTGGGCCTCATCACGCGGAGGCAGGAGTATGTGCAGCAGAACATCGGCACGCTTTCGAAGCAGTTTTTTGTTGCAGAGGGGAAGTTGGAGGAGTTTGCTTTTGCTTCTGCTACGGCTGCGGGGGTTTATGGGGATGGAGCTGGGGAGTTGGAGGATGATGATGAGGAGGGTGGACTGCCTTTGAGTGAGATTCATGAGGAACTTGATGAGGATGGAAATGTTATCAGGAGTGAGATTAGGCGGCCGGAGGAGGCGACTGCTAAGGCTTTGGAGAGGCTGAGGCAGGCGGGTTTAACTGATAAGGACTTGGGTATGGCTGCTGCTCCACCGACTGGACCTCCCTCTGCTATCAAGTCTGCTCCCGTGGAGACAGAAAAGCCTAGAGAGACTGCCGTGGAGGGTGATGTCGAAGTCGAGCGTCCCCAAGCTCGCAAGAAGTCCGTCTCTTTTTCCGCGGATACTAAGGAGGCTGAAGAGAAGCCGCGCTCCAACTCTGAGGAGAAGAAGTCTGTCTCCTTCGCAGACAAAGTCGCCATCGCTCGCGCTGCTGACCCGCCTGACAACCGTTCTGTCAAGTTCTCGCCGCAAGTTGAGGAGATCCCTGCGAAGCCTGCCACGGCCGACTTGTCCCAAGTCGGACCCAGCGATCAGACACCAGTCAATACCGACCCTGATCAGCAGCAGCATCTTCGTGGATACTTCAAGCCTGGCGATAGAGTCTTTGAAGTGAACGAAGATACCGAAACTACCAAGCCGCATGTCGTCATGCCGGAGAATGAGTCCGAGGAGGATGCACAACTTCGCCGCGAGATGCTCAGCTACCACCTGAACGAGGTCCAAAACGTCGTGGCGACGATGGACCTTGACGATCCTGATGATGAACACGACGATAGCCACTCCGACTTCACAACCTCGGAATACCAGGATGAGGACACCCCTTACACCAGCGGTCTTTCAGACTCCGACATTGAGGATGAAGACGAATTCGGCCGTTCCAAGCGCCCAGCCGTCACGGACGCCTACCGCGACGAAATGGAAGCGTTGAAGGAGCGCCTGATTGGCAACCTTGGCAAAATCCCTCTTCCAGATGGAGACGATGCCGACGACGACGATGAAGGCGTTGAAGAAGACCTCGATCCCGCTCACGCCCATCGCCTGGTCATCAGAGAAAAACGCTCTTCCATCGCAAGCAACGGTTCATCAAATTCCGATGCCGACAAGAAGCCAACTTCCTCAGCCGGCAAGAAACGCGTTTCCTTCGCTCAGGAAGTCGACGTGGCACGACCTGCATCTCCTCCGCACAAAGCAACGAAACACACCGAAGGCGAAACCGCCCCACCCGTCGCCCCAGGCGTCGTCGAGCGCACAACAGCAGCCTCCCACTCTCTCCCGACCCCCACGGCTCCCGAGAAAATCTCCCGCTTCAAACAAGCCCGCGCCGCACCAGAGCCAGAACCGGACACCGCCCCCGGCGCCCCTCCCACCGGCCCACCCGGCATCCCCATGGCCAGCACCCTCCTCGAGCGCAACCCCTCAGCCACCAAGGCTCCAGCACCAAACCCAGACGGCTACGACCCTCTCCTCGCGCGCCGTGAGCTGGCAGCAGATTACTACCGTCGACGCAACGATATGGTGCGCGAGCAGGGCGGGTTTAAGGTCAATAAGGACGAGGATGAGGATTTGGGCGATTTGATGGAGGAAAGAGATGATGGGAGGGTTAAGAAGGTTAGTCGGTTTAAGGCGGCTAGGTTGGGGAGGTAAGGTTAGATTTGTGGATTTGGGATTGAGGGGGAGTTGAGGGATTATATGAGATTATGATGAATTGAGAGATGAAAGGCCGGTTTTGAGATTGACCCTGGCAAAGTAGACAATTACAGATATTCGATATAAAGAGGATCCCTCTTTCAGTCACATACCCGCTGTCTGCTGCTAAATCTGCTGACCCCATCAACTGGACTCTAACCAAGCATTCCTAATCTTCCCTTTCCGAGGTCCTCGAAACTCACAACTCCCCAAACCCAACCCCCCATCAAAAAGTCTCAGCATCCAACTCAATCGGCACCAACCCTCCCCTCCCCTTAAACTTCTCCACCACCCCCGCCTGCTCCGTCAACATAAACCTCTCCGTCTGCTTCCCCACCTCCGCCAACTTTCTCCACCTCTCCAGCACCCCCGGATCCCTCTTATCACCATGCGCAGCCTCACCACCCTCCCAATGCCCCTTCGAAAACCCCAGCAGAGTCGAAACCGTCCCCTCCCTCAGATCATACACCAGCGAGCAAATCGTGCCCGTCTCCTCCAGCCAGTTGCACTGCCACAGTTCGCCGGGCCGGATGCACTGGTAGGTGCACGTTTGGTAGTTGATGCGGCCGGCCATGGGCCCGCCGTGGATCGCGTAGACGATGCGGTTGGTGCTGAAGAACCACATTTCGTAGCGCCATTTTTCGGGCTCGCCCGTGGATGCGTTGAAAGCGTTGTAGTCGTAGATTAGGTGCGTGTCGAGGATGTCGGTGGAGAAGGAGGGGTGGAGGGGCGTGTTTGTTACGAAGGCGGGGAGGGGGGTCATGTTTGTGGGTTTTGGGTGTTGATGGTGTGGGTTTGGGGGGTTTGGGTTGGGAGGGATGTGTGAGTTTTGCGAGGGAAAAGGTTTGTTGGAGGCGCGTTGGGGAGTTGATATGGACGGAACATCCAAGCACGTCAACTATGCCTTTTCCGTGAGGTTATATAGGTATGCTCTGTTTGAGTTTGCTATTGATACCGTGCTTGCCGTCGAAGCCGGACGTCAACGTGTGAAACCGCAAATTATGAGTCTACCAATCTGCGTAATGTCTTTGCCAGAAACTATATCCTACCTACTGGGAACTCGTCAACAAAGATGGCGTCCGGGTGTCAATGGACGGTGCTAAGTTTCGCGCTCGCCGTCATCGATACCAGACATCGCAGGATTTCCGGATCCTTGCGGCATTGAAGCAGCATGGACGTGTAGAAGGCGGCATGTAAAATCGCGATTTTTGAGGCTAATTGCCGATCGGCACTTCGTAATGGTATTGCACACTCGCGCAAAATTGCATTTGCCGGTGTTGTTCGGTGTTGCTCCTCGGTTATGTATACGTCATGGCCGATATATTGCATTGGCAGTTTTGTCTCCCCGCTATAGCCAACGCTCTATATAACGAGTGGGATGCGAAAGTTAGAGTTGATGGATGAGTAATTTCTCCCGAATACACACGTGTCTCGTAGGGCTACAGCAAATCATGTTTGCCTCCTATCTGAACAGCGCAATTCTGCTTCTACTTGCTATCGTTCAACAAACCCATCAAACTCTCATGCCCATGTCTTCAACAAACACCTCCTTCCCCTTATCTTCAAATGCCTCAGACCTCGATCTCCCAATCCCAAAACTTGAACTAGACTTCCGAATCTCAGTGCAACTAAACCCTCGAATCAACGTCGGAAAAGGACCCTGGGGTGATCGCAACTGGATCAGCTTTTCTGGCGGCGAATGGAACGCCAGTTGGGGACAAGGAACTGTCGAGGTCTGAATCACACAATGTTGTTCACCACGGACAAACCATAACAATGCTAACGCAAAACCACAGCCCGGTGGCCAAGACTCCCAACTCGTCGTCCAAGACACCCTACACACCTACGTAGACACCAACTACCTACTACGCACCAACGACGACCCACCAGCTTACATCACAGTGCAAACTGCCGGCTGGCGTAAGGGGCCGCGGGAAGTTCTGGAGAAATTGTTCGATCCTGAGCAGGCTGATGGTGTTGATCCGAGCGAGTATTCGTTTAGGTTGACTGTCAAATTGGAGACTGGGGATGAGAGGTATAGGGATGTTGTAAATTCGGGAATGTGGGTGGGTAGTGGTGCGAGGAAGGGATCTGAAGGTTGGTTGATCTTTGGTTGACAGTGGGGTTTTCGACGGCTGACGATTTTGCAGTGGTTTATGATGGGTATCGGATTGTGTAGGAATCGAGATGGTTGGCGAAGAAGCGCTGGCCGCTTCATTGCAATCATGAGTAGGACTCGTTTGATGGCTGCGGATCGTGTTGTGAAATGTTCTCCCTGAATCGATGGGGAATACAATATGAGTTCAGCGTAGAGATACCGCTGTTGTCTTAGTTCGCGGTCCCATCTTGGAAGCGAAGGAACAGTTCATGGTCGATCAATGTCTGTCGTTTATGATTTATGGAAACCAAAACTCTATCACTTACTCCTTAAGTCGTCCTATGAATGTCAGTTCCTACTAGAACAATGTTATGAAGAAGCCCAATCGCGCAACGGCAGCCATGGACTTCGAGGTTTGGTTCACAGTATTAAAACAAATCTAACGTTGCTAGCAAACGACATCAACTTATCTCGCATTCGGGGTATTGTTACACCCATTATCTTGCCATAAAGATATATATCCACACCACGTTTTCATCGATCTAATAGTCAAATCCCATCAATATCATGCCAATTGCGCGCATTCAATTCATTGCCATTCCATTCAGATCCATCCAATGGACTTTGTGCTTATTACATGACGTCGCTTCTCCGCTTACAGGGAAGTTTGTCTCCTTTGGGGAGCTCTAACAACACTCCGCAGAACGATTCTTCTTCTATGTCAACTCGACCACGATGTTTTGGCAATCTGGAAGTATCATAAAAATCCCAGATCATTATTCCGATGTTACCGTCCTTTTGGTGTGAGCACTGGTATTTTTATCATGTCTAGATCCTCATCAGATTCGGCATGAGGCCAGACATAATACAAACTTTCCCACAAGCTCTGGATTCACCTATATTACAGCATTACTGATCTCATCGCGCGTCATGATTGACATGAAGACGACACGGCCTGAACTCCGCGCCAGGGAAGAAGGTAGCTACCTCAGAGAGCATAGCCGATGGGACTTCAACTCCTACTTTCTCTTTCCCAATAATCATCCCAATCCCATTGGACCAAACCAAACCAAACCACACCCTCCAAACCACACCCACCACCTCCCAACCAAAAACAACAAACAAAACCACCCAAAAAACAGCAACAATGCTCCCCCTCCGCACCTTCCTCCCACGCACCACCACCAACCTCACCATCCGCACCGCCCGCCTCCCCCTCACGCGCCCCATATCCTCCACCCCCACCCTCCTCGCCCGCAAAGACACCCAACACAAAGACAGTCTCAAACCCGAGCCCAACGAATACAGCAAATCCGGCTCCGACGACGCCGCCGCAGCAGTCGAAAACGCCGCTTTCGACCCCAAACAAACCCGGCCTGAGACCGAAAAAGCCAGCGCCGAGAAAGAGAGCGGTAGTGAGGTACGTACAATTCCTTCCCTTATGCTTCCTTCAATTTCTCGCACGCACTCAGCGTCTTTCTTGATTTCATGCGACCCCTCCGGAAACTAATGTTAATGCTCCAGTCTCAGACGAGTCCCCTGGATGTTTCCCCCGCGAACCACGACGTTTCTCAACCGAAGGCGAAGAACGAGGGTGGGATGGGAAACCCCTCGGGCGGACAGGTGACGAAGGATCGTGGGACTGAGACGAGCGGGGGGAGTGGTGCGCCTAAGTCTGGGGGTGGGAAGTATGGTGGTGGGTCGGCGAATTAGAAAACGATGATAGATGATGGAAGAGGGGGAGAAAGGCAAAGACGGAGTGAGGAGGTGAAAGATATGTGTATTTCTGTATTCATACCTGCCTACCTTTTTTGGATACTGGGAGTGTTTAATTTTTTGTTTTATTTCGGTGAGATTTGAAGGGGTTGATTTGAATGGTTTGGAATACAGAGAGTACTTCAGAAGAAAAAAAAAAGAACAAAATGTCATTTGGGGGTATAATTCACATGCTCAAAACCATCCATCAGCCGCCAACATCACCATGTCCACAGCCAGCCACCGCCACAAATCGTCAATCTGCCGGAAAGAAGAAGAAGAGGAAAGGAAAAATGCCTCAACTGGAAAGAAAGAGAAGAATCCACAGAACCCATCAGCAAGCCCGAGAAGTAAGCAAGCTGCCTCACTTCAAAACAAGGCCATGGCCGCCCACACAGCTGACATACCAGCAAGACTTCTCAAGCCAGCTGGAAACTCACAGCTCTAGCTCCGCGATCTTGGGTGTTCGGAATCAAATTCCTGACATTGGTAGTTGTCCTTCAAGCCTTTCCCTCACCAGCTGACGGAAAATCTTCCAGCGGGCCAGATGTAGCGCTCATACCTGGCGCGGCCGGGTTGGCTTTGATGGGCGGAGGCTCTTCGGCCATGACGGGCACTTTCTCTTCGGACGCACGCTCTTGCTCTGAGGAAGTTTTGGCCGCTGCTGGGGCTTCAGCGTCGCTTTCGGTGGAGGGAGATGTTGCCGCGGCGGCGGGGGTGCCGTTGGGTTTGGTGTTTTCGGTGGCGGGTGGCGCGGCTGGTGAGGTTGGTTTGGATGCTGTTGGGGATGGGAGCGGAGCTGGTGATGTTAGTTGTGTGTTCTGCTTTTGCGGAGGGTGGGAAATACATGGCGTACCTTCAGCTTTGGCACTGTCATCCGCACCGTCAGTCTTGGGCGGTGGTAGAGGTTTGTCATGGTCTGCCGAGATCGCAGAGACAGGATCCGAGCTGGCAGTATCGTGCTGAGCAGAAGACGTAGGCTCCTGTGGCGAGACAGGCGATGTATCCTCGGACTTTTTCGGCGGCTCTTCTTTCGCCTCGCTCGCACTTCCAGGTTTGCTCGTCTCAGGCGCGGCGACAGGTGGAGGTGGAGGTGGGGCAGCAGCAGCTGCTGCGGCGGTCTGCTTTTCAGACTTGGGAGGGACTTCAGGCTTGTTCTGCTGTTGCTGAGTGTGCTCGTCTTCTTTCTGAGGCGGCGGTGGCGGCGCTTGCTGGTCCTGGCGGTTCTTGCCACTGTTCTTCAAGATGCCTTTGAAGGCTTGCTTGAGCTTGCTGAATGCATTGGGAGCTTTGTAAGGTTTGGTGGTTAGTTGACGCGGTGGTTGTTAGTGGTGTTTTGGTTGACTACTTACGAACGCCTGGCATGATGGGCGAAGAGGCGCTAATGAAGGTGCACAAGTGAGTGGTTCCAAGCAGTCGACATGCGGCAATGGGTGGAATTGTAGTCGGTAGTACCGGTGACTGAAGGCTCAGACAGGTGAGGCGAGGTGAGGTGATGTGAGGCTGTTAGGATTAGGCAAAGGTGTGATTGTAGCTCGGTTGGTTGCGAGCGGGAGGATTGCAGCTCGCGCAGGTTTGCGAATTCAAGGCAGAGCTTGGGAAGTTGTGAAGAGCAGGGTTGTTGTAGCAAGCTAGGAAGCTTGGGAGTGATCCGATTGCTCAAATTAATTATCGCAGGCGCGCGTGGCCTAGAAGGACAAGGGTGAAGTCAGGTAAGCGCGTGGGAAGGAAGGAAAGCAAGCAAGCAAAGCAAACCTTACAGAAATGAGGTCGTGAGGCTGTGCTTGCTTGGCTGCTGTTACGCGTGGAAGTAGGTGATTTGAGCTGGCTGAATGAACCCTTGGTACGTGAGGGAACAGGGAGTTAGAGATCGCACGAGCTACAGTGATGAAAGAAAGCTACAATGAATGAAGCTATCTCCTGATATCAGTTATTCTCACATCATCACATCCATCACCGCCTCTTCCTTCCCTCTCTCACATCCTCCTTCACCCCTTTGCTACGTCAGAGAATCTATTTCCGGCTGCGCATGCACAACACGAAGCTCCCAAAAATCCATCCTCCATGCAATGTAACAGTGCAACCAAGGGACCAAGCTTCACAAGCGTTGGAGCTCTGAGAGCTTGGGGGTGGGTCCTTTTCGCACGTGACTGGGGAGTGGGCGTGCCACGTTGGAGCAACGCAGGCGCCATGGAGCGCGCTTGAAACGCTGGCTTGGAGGTGGCTACGTAGCCCTTGGACGCAATTTGAGGTGGGATTAAATCCTCGCTCTAATAAAATAGCCTCTACAACTCTCCAGGAGGCGGTAGTGGAAGATACATGTAAGTATATACTGGGGAGAGGTTTCCTTATCTATCAACTTGACATGAGAACGAAACAGAAAACAGAAAACCACGATGCTCCAATCCTAGGGGCTACTGATACCCTCCTCCGTTGCCTTAATATACTTGAAATTCTACCCATACAGAAAAACCACTTTAACCCGCAGACAGTGACGATTCACCCTCAAAACTATGGACCACGCTTTGCATCGACCGTCGTTCGTGCCGATGGAAGAGGGGGCGACCAAGTCTCATAGCACTGGCAGCTGGTAATGATCTAGACAACAGTTATGGCCTCCACCTCCCACCACCACGAACGTTCGAGCAGAGCAAGTCCAGCGGCGCACCTCACGCATGAGCAGGACGGACCTTCCGCTCCGCCCAAATGGGATTTTGCTGCTCGTCCTGCAGAATCTCACGAGTGTGTTCGTCGACCGTCACGAAAATGATGGCACCGTCGACACCTCCGTCCCCGTGGAATGGAGAGTCGTTGCAGTATCGATCTCCCGGCTGCGTGCCGTACCAGTCGCTCCATTCGTAATCGGGAGTGCAGAAGGGTGTGTCGTGGCAGTTGTTTTTGCTTTGGAGAGATGATATTGAGCCGCAGGATGTATGGAGAGGTATGTTAATCAAGTCCGTTTTCTGGGATTTTGTTCCCAGGGGAGGGAGCTTACGTGATGTAGTACGGCAAATGCGCCCAGAAGCCAGCCTTGCCTTTCGCATACGGCATGCCGTCCGTGCTGTGCGTTACGGTTGTTGTGTACGAGTTGGCCACCGTGTGGGAGTATGAGGCTCCCAGGTTGAACGCCGCCATTCCATCATCTGAACCCAAGCCAGGGATCGTGAGGTCGAGACCGCCATTGACTGACCACGTGTCCGAGATGGTGACGGTGCGGCCTTTGCTCAGAAGGCACTTCTCGCCCTTGGCGCACTCGGAGTTGTCGAACTTGGTGTAGTCTCCCACGTACAGGTAGTTGAAGACTTCGCAGTAATAGGCGTTCACTTTCGGAGTGTGACTGTGGTCGGCCCTGGGTCTGGCGCTCATGCACTCGTCGGGGTTGCGAGGTGCGCAGCACTGGATCTGAGAAACGATTAGCTACGTTTGCACTCATCTTGGGTCCGTTACCTCCAGACTTCTGTACCTTGTGAGGTGGCCAGTTTTCTGGGTGGTTCAGGCCTTGATCGTCCCTGCAGTTGTGTACGGCATCAGCGCAGAAACCTAGGTCTGCTCGGGCTACCGAAAGTGCCGCGACAAGGGCGGGTGATATAGCGAGGAGGAAGGCTCGCATATTGAAGTGTTGGCTCGATGAAGGCAGTGAAGGCCAGGCGAGTCGACTGAAGGTTGCCGAACTGTTGGAATGCTGAGCAGACATACCCATGCTTATATGATGACGGAGAGGCTCTCATCGCATGCTATTCTAGCAGCGATCGTGGCACAAATTACTGTTCGCCTACCGGACTTCTCTCTTGACATCGCATGCTCAGCCCACCAGGCGGAGACACATCAAACTGGAGACAAAGGGCTTCTAGAACCATAGAGCTGCGTACCACTCCGTACCACTCATCCCTCAGTCTCAAGTCAGTCCGAAAAGTTTCATGTGCCACTGTACGCACAGAATGACCGTCCATCAAATCCCCGTGAATACTCAAGCTTACGGTCTGCTGTCGACGATGTGTCCGGGAAGCTGCGGCGTGAGAGTCTCGTACAAATGACACCAGAATGTGGTGAGTTTGGGATCTTTCAGCAGAGCCATGGGGGAATGGAAACACCATTCCCAGGAGTACCAGGGGTACACATGAAGAGAACAAGGAGAGTGAAGTGCGTGCATTCCACCCGACATGCCACAGAACTTCGGCGACTCCGCCCAAGGGTCTTGCGCGTGCGAGAACTTATCTATGGTAGAAGATGTCCAATCACCTGTTTCATTAAATTCTGGCGGAGATAGGAGGTGTGACTTTTTGTGAGATTGAGAATCTAGCTTTGTTATATTACACACGGACAGAAAGTAACGGAGTGGTTGGTTACGGTCGCATTGTAAGCACTGAAGGAAAGGACTGCTTCTTCATTATCTGATTTCATGTTCGATCGTGAGAGAAAATTACGTCTAGATAATCAGTCTAGATAAACTACGAGGTATTACGAAAGAAGAAAAGGAATCAACACGTGCTGAGCAAAAAAACATATGCTAGGCAAGTCGAGTCAGTAATAGATATCCACCTCTCACATCCTTTAAGCCTTGTCAGCAGTGGAAACGCCCTGCTCTGCGCCGGCGAGATCCTTCTCAGGTGCGTAGGACGGAGGTCCGGTGGAAGAAGAAGCAGCAGCACCGGCAGTAGGGCTGGTAGCAGGAGGTGTGGCAGCAGAACCCAGACCGTCCTTCTCAGAAGCGGTCAAGCCAGCGTCCGGTGCAGTCTTCTCAGTAGTGGGAGTCGTCGCACTAGCACCCGCAGTACCAGCACCGGCAACCGTGCCAGTCTCGCTCTGAGGGAAGCTCTGGTATTTGGACTCCTCACCCACCGAGCCGACAGGCGAAGTCGGGACCTCGTTCGTGGTCTGGCCGACCTGGCTGGAAATGATGTCGTGCCACTTCTGCGCGTCCTGCGGCGTGTGCGCGCGGAATTGGTACTCGTGTCCCATGCTCATCTTGGACATGAGGCCCTTGCTGGTGTTCTTGCCCTTGACGTTGAATTTGACGCCGTCGACGGCGCCGATCATGCAGTCCGGCAGGTACAAGCTGGCTTCCGGGTGCGGGTCCTTGGCGAAGTCGTCGTCGGTCTTAAACTCGTGGAGGTACTTGGAAGGTGTGACGGCGTAGAATGAGGTGGAGTAGGATTTCATCAGCTTGCCTTTGCGTTCCAGCGAGCCGGCGATCAGCGGTTGCGTGGCGCGGTGGTCTTGGTTGGCGAAGCCGATTTGCTCGACGGAACGCTTGGGCGCGGTCGGGTCGATGAGGAGGTGCTGGTTGCGCTTGACGAAGCCTTGCCATTCGAAGTCGGGCGTGATGCGCTGCGCGACGCCGATCATGTCGCCGTAGCTGTTGCGGGTCGCCTCGGTCGAGTTCTGCATGATAGAGTTGAACTGCGCAAGACCGTTCTGGAACGTCTGGACGATGTGCGCCTCGAACTGGGCAAAGTGCTCTTGCACAGACAACATGTCGCCGCGGTTGTTGTTCTCCTCGAGCACCTGCTTGCTGAGACGGTGGTAGACCTGGCGCTGCAGGATGTAGGGATCGTCGTGCGACTTAATTCCACCAGAGGAAGAGTCAAAGGCGGCAGTGTGCTGGCCGAGGAGCTCAATGTGCTTCTGCGAGATGTTACGCGCCTTGTCCACGGCCTTGGCTCCCTTGCCAGCGCCCTTGGTGAGTTCCTTAGTCTTGTTCTTGATCTCGGTGTGCAGACGCTCAAAGACGGGCAGAATGGAGCCCTTCAGAGTCTTGGCTGTTTCGCTGTGCATGGTCGCCATGCCTTGCGTGTTGCTGCGGATGTTGTCGAACAGGCCAGCGACACCGCCAAGGGTTTGGTCAAAGTGGTGACCCTCCTTCAACGGGTTGCTGACGGTCTTGAGGACCCTCTCGTATTCCTTGGAGTGAGCATGGTGCATCTTCTCAGTCGCGGTGATGTAGTCCTCCAGGTAGCCACAGGCGTGTTTCCATGCTTGCAGACGCTCGTGGAACAGCTTGGTGGTTTCGCTGCTGTCCTCGTCGGGGATGGCATCTTCGGGGTCGGTGGCATTGGTGGAAGTGCGGGTTGGGAGGGTGGATTGGTTAGGGGTGGTAGGGGAGGCCATCTTGGATGAGTGGTTTTTGTGTTGTGATTCTGTAACAATGGGTTGTTAGCAAAGAGGAGGAATCTTGTCAAACGCCTTGGCCGGCCCAACGCTTAGTGGAGCAACGTACAGGGCAGTGAGTTGTCGTCAAGTCGTAGCAGGAATCGTGCAACTTCGTCAAGGGTTCAGGAAAAGGGTATGCCGAGTAGCTGGCTAGAGTAAGATAGTCAGAAGGTGGAGTTTTTACCAGATGTGGGAAATCCCAAGATTGTTATACCTCCCACCACCTCCACCACTGCCCGCCGATCAGGGTGTGGTGATGTGTGTGCCGTCCCCATCGACCATGACGTCGTGGCTGCCGACGTGGGTCCTTTCAATCATCCAGGGAGAAAGTCCACACACCTCCCTGCGTTCCCACCAAAGTGTAAAAGAATCGTGACTGCGCCACCAAATGCCTTGCACGTAGGCGGTCTGGCCGCTTTGTGCGAAATGACGATCGTCCAACTCAAATTGACATGTCACTCCTTGATTTCTTGATGACCTCTCACTAGAACATTCATATGGCCGTGGTGGTCAGGAAGATGGCATCTTTTGTCCAGGGCGGCATGTGTAAAAATGGTCTCGTGAACAGCAGGCCGCACCACCGCCCGTCTGATGTAGCTCCAGATCTGTCTTGGGCTCAACTTTCTCAGTGATCGCCGTGTTGCGCCCTCGTGCCGGGAGAAGCAAGGTTATCTCGTCTGCTGGCGATAACATTCCTTGGACATGCAGATGAGGCCGCCATACAGAGAGGCAAAGGAAACCACGACTCAAAAATGCGTACGGTGGTGCTGGCAAAGGTTTGACGCATGATTTCCAATTTGACAGGGAGAAGACTCCAAGAACGATAGGGCTGATCATCTCATAGTGCCTCAAATCCGCACTTAGCAGAGGAATATCGTGCAACCATGACTGGCTATGTATTACATTGCGCGAAAGGCTTGCATACTCAGAAGCAACCCACACGTTGCATCGCATGCCCGATGACAGTGAGCAAGCCAAGAGCTCACAGGAAAGGAGCATTGACGGGCGCTCGTATACATGACAAGGTCAAGGATGTCTCCCGACCGAAAAGGCTGTAACCAGGCATAGTAAGCACTTTGGGCAATACCCAAAAACAGCCCTCCCAACATCACGACCATAATGCGCGTACAGGAAACGCCGTTCTAATACTGCTTTGGAAAGAGAAAGAATGGCACTGCGGCAGTGGTTCAGCAACCATGCATACTGGCTACCCGA
Source organism: Cladosporium sp. MBC 237 (assembly GCA_030772445.1). Classification (NCBI taxonomy): domain Eukaryota; kingdom Fungi; phylum Ascomycota; class Dothideomycetes; order Cladosporiales; family Cladosporiaceae; genus Cladosporium; species Cladosporium sp. MBC 237. The sequence goes on from JAPHCH010000068.1 coordinate 206,150, forward strand.
CACGAAGCAAAAAAGCAATTGCACCGCAGGCAGGCTTATTGTCGCTCTGAAGACCAATGTCACGGTTCGAGCTTGCCGATGTGAAGGCTCTACTTCTTCAGTACTCGAATGGCGTTCTATTGTCGCATCATCAAAGTCACCTGGCCAAGAAAGTCTCCGAAGCTTCCCAGGAGTACAGAACAAGCTGCGGCATGGATACCAGACAGCACCCCTTCATACAGAATTCCTTCAATTGTGTGCTGCAGTGGATAGCATCTCAATGCTCAGCCGAGCATCGGTATTCCTATGCCCGCTGATATTACTTCACTCCAAAGCTCGAATGCCTTCCAATCTTGGCTTAGCCTGAAACGCTCCCATCCACCCAATATCAGCTTCCTATTGTACTATCGACATGCACAGGCATTGATCGATACTCATGGCAGGCTGCGTATTGTCAGTCTATTGTTCAAGCAGGCAAGAGCAGCGAGTCAATAGATCTTCACGCGTTTCAGGTTTGTTGCGACAATAGGTTTGCTCTCTCTATTGTTCTGTCCAGGTCCTCTCAACCTATAAGTATTACCCTTTCTTCCCTGAACTCCATCTCTCAGAGACACCAAACACACTCACAGCACAACCACTCTCTCACTCTCTCACACCAACTTGTGCTCGTACCAACAAACACCCTCTCACAGCTCTCGCCACCACCAACGAGACACCACCACCACACCACCACACCACCACACCACCACCACCACCACCACTACTACCACTACCACCATGGGTCAATTCGACCCTAACGATTTCGAGGGCGTCTGGTGGGTCCTCTTTTGGGCCCTTTATTTCTCCTGTGCCTTCGGGCTCATCCGCCTCGCCGCGAGGTTGAGGCTGACCCCCTCTCCTCCACCACCACCACAACCAACCTGCCTGGTCCGCAGAGAGATTGTCTGGCCGCCGTCACCGCCGCCGCCGCCCAAGTACAAGGTGCCTCGCGGCATCGAGGCACCTCCGCTGCGCACCGATCGACCACGGGTCCCTGCTCGCCCGTCCATCATGACCGGTACATTGGGTTCTAGGAAGCCTTTCGGGGCTGACGAGCTCCAGCCGACGATGAGACGGGTCCAGCAAACCTGGGTCCCACCGCCGCAGCCCTCTCCGCCACCACAGAGGCACGTCTCGCCAGAGGAGTATGCAGCCTCCCTGGCCGCTTTGTCCGCGGCTTTGCGTCGCTACGACATCGTGAGCCAGGAGTGGCAGCGGCCTTCCCAGCCGTTGCCTCCTGCTCCTCTGGCCGTGCCTCTTGTGGTGCTGCCAACACCACCACCACCACCGCAGGCCTGGGTGCCGCCGCCGCCTCCTCCACCACCACCACCACCACCACCACCACCAACCCTCTTCCCTCCGGCGCCCGCCTCCCCGGCTCCCACCTTTTGGGTGCCTTTGGTGCAGCAGACACCAGCACCAGCACCAACACCAGCACCAGCACTGCGCGCTCCTGCGCGCCAGCCGCTCGTCCGCCCGGCTTCTCGCCTGCCGCCTGCTGCCGGCTCTCGCGCTGCTCGCTCACAGCAGCAGCAGCAAGCACCACCACCACCACCACCACCACCACCCGCCGCCGTCACGCCTGCTCCGGCGTCGCCGCCGAGAGCGCAGCCTCGTCCGCGCGCCGCTGCTCGCCCGGCACCACCTCCGGGTGGTGCGGGCTTCACTATGACTGGGGCTGGTTGGAGCTGAGGGCCTGTCGTTTTTGGGCGTTTCTTTGCTTTTTCTTTTTTGTTTTCTGGTTTTTGGGTTGTCGTCTTGGGGGTTTGTTGTCGGGAGAGCTGGTCTCTCCGGCATCTTAGATGGGCATGGCACTGGCAGCTTTTACCGCTGCCCATGTAATTAATGAGAAATCCACACGCCGTTTCTGTCTGTCTGAAATCATGTTCCTCGTCTCTCATTTCTCACCATAATTTGCCTGTCCTTCGATTTGATCCTGCTGGTAAGCCTGTTCATCGTTGTCAATCACGTTGGAAAGTCATATTGTTTGCGCGGTCAAGAAGATTCTTACGATGGGCATCCAGCCCTTCAAAGAACGCATTTTGGGAAATCTAAGTAAGTTAAACAAGACGATGCAGTACCTCGAGCCTCTGTTGCGGTTAACCTCATGAACATCCGAATCATGCCATACTTCATTAGTTCACATCCTTCAATCCTTCGCGCGCCATGCATCTTCGAATTAAACGTCATGCTAGGAGACGGCCCCGCGGCACTGAACAAAGGCATCATATATGCATGCACACATCGCCATCCACGACCTACATTCCCACAATCGCAACATCTCTAGGTCAATAATCCTACAAAATGTTGTCCGTACTCACTTTCGCCACCTTACTGACCCATGTCACTGCCACACTCAACATCACATTCTGCTCCGACACCCACTGCAAAGCAGAACCCCTCGGCCACCTCCAACTCAGCAAACCAACCGGCTGCCTCAAAAACTTCGCAGGTCAGGCTCTCGGCCTTAAAGTCAACCCCGTAGAATCCACAAACTCCACCAACAAAGCGATCCGCTTCTACCGCTCAACAGACTGCTTCGGGCACTGCGGCAGCGGCCACCTCATAAGCCAAATGTCCCACGGCTTCCAACGTCCCGTTGGTTCTACAAAGCAATCTTTCGAACTCGTTGATTTGGACGAAAACGGAGACTATCCGCCTCATGGGTACTGCGGCATTCGGCATGGGGATGCGCAGTTTTTCCGCGGAAGGACGTGGAAGTGGCAGCAAATTGGGGATGGGGCTTTTCGTGAGATTCCAATTGAGGAGTGGGATGATGAGTTGTTTCCTAAGCAGACTGTGTTTTTGGAGGATTGGGATGAGGAGGTGCATTTTCGGCAAATGCTGCCGCCTGTTTGAGGTTATTGAGGAGGTGGCAGAGTTTCTTGATACTTCGATCGCAGATACAATCTGGTTTTGATTCAGTCTAGGGCGGTTCAATGAACGGCATGGAGATCGTTTGGAGCGTTGTTAGTGGAGCTTTCGATTGCTTCAGGACAGCTTTGTTGCAGTAAAAAAAGAGTTCCATTTAATTGATTTTTTATTCAACAACATGATCCAAGAGAGAACGTCGAGAAGGTTAAGATTTTCGGAGCATCTCATTTCACTTGACTCCGGAGCCCAGCTGAAAATGAATTCGAAACTATCAGCCCCGCTCAATAATATACTTTCCGCTGTAGCGTGATAGCAATACGGCGATTGTTGACCGTACGGTGTGATTCTTAAGGACGCATGAATCTGACAAAGAGTATGTCAATGTTTCTCTGACAGGAATCCATATCCTTACAACAAACCCGACAGGAGAATCAATAGATCGAAGAGCGAAGCCAACAACTGCCACAACCTTCGGTATCGAACGATCACTTTGCAGACATGGCAAACATCTCTTTACCAACAACAATGCAAGCATGGAGGTACGCCTCAGTCAAAGGCGGACTGGAAAACAACATGAAACTGCACCCATCCGAGCCTCTCCCGAAACCGACCTCAAACCAGCACCTCATACAAGTCCTCGCCGTCGGAATCAATCCTGTCGATTACAAAGTCGCCGAAACCCCCTTCGTCGGCTGGCTCGCGGTAAAACTGCCATCGATTCCCGGCTACGACCTCGCTGGCCGCATCATCGCCCCAGCAGACGGCTCAAATCTCGAGCCTGGCCAATTGGTCTTTGGCACAGCTGGCACCGATCCAATGGCAGGAGGCGCTTTGGCTGAATACATCGTCGCGCCGGTCAATACCATCTGCCCCATTTCGTCGAAAGTCTCTCCTCTCCCTGCCGGTGCCGCGCCAGTCGCTGCTCTTACGGCCTATGGATCTGTCGTCCAATACGTTCGTTCCGGCTCACGAGTCTTCGTCAACGGTGGGAGTGGTGGGACCGGCACTTATTGCATCCAGATTGCCAAAACCCTCGGTGCACACGTGACCGTCTCCTGTTCAACGTCCAGTATCGAACTATGCCGCTCACTGGGCGCAGACGAAATACTAGACTACATTTCTCGCCCAATACTAGACCAACTACGAGAAGTCGCAAAAGCAGCGGGGCCTTTCGACCACGTCGTCGATAATGTCTTCAGCGATCCAACACTCTACTTTCAAGCCCACACATACACGACCGCGGAAGCAAAATTCGTTGAAGTCGCCAGCGCGCCATCTCTGGCTTTTGTACGTTTTGCGCTCACGGCTTTCTTGTGGCCGAAGATGCTCGGCGGAGGGCAGAGGGCGTTTGTGGTGCCTGTTACTAATGTAGAGCGCGAGCATTTGCAAAGGATTGCAGATTGGATGGCGGATGGTGCGGTTAGGACAATCATTGATCAGACGTTTCCTATGAAGGATGCGGTCGAGGCTTTCAAGCGGGTGAAGAGCGGGAGAGTGAAAGGAAAAGTGGTCGTTGATGTGGTTGGTCAGAAGTCGTAACTGCTTGACTTGACATGTTTTTTGTAAAGCTTTGATACTAGTGAGATTTGGTCGTCGAGATATGCAATCTGTTTTATTCAGTCTTGTGTATGCTAACTCTTCGTCTGATGTATCAGTGACAAGCTTCGTCCGCATGCTCACATTTTCTTTTAGAAGCTGAGAGCATAAGCAACCTCTATTCAGAACCCTCAACCCAGTCTCCCTTCTGCTCAATCTCAAACTCGAAGTTCTGAACATGCTCGCCCCCCTCCTCGCGTTCACGGGACCTCTCGAGACCTACGCCCATCTCCGTCATCCCGGCAGAAGACATCAGCATCTGCGGACGCTGAGTCTTCCAGTCGATGACAAAACCAGAATGCTTCCTGTCGACAGGGTAATGCTCTCTCTCCAACCCGAGGTAATCCCAGACAGCCTGCGCAACATAGGCTCCGACCTGCTCGGAGCCATCAGAAGCGTACATGCCAGGATTGACCATGAACAAGGAACGCTTGGTGTAAGGCTTCGTGACGCCGACGTTGTTGACATTGTGGCCCATGCGACTCAGGATGGCGTGCATACGTTCGGTGACTTGTGCTTTGAGATCGAGCCCTTCGAGTTTGGAGAGTTTGTGACGGATGTACGGCGAGTCGTGGTTGAGGACGTGGGCCTTGATGTGTGCGATGAAGCAGCTCTGTTCGCTGAGGGCGAAATAGACTCCCGTGGATGTCGAGGCACCGTATATGCCGGCGCGTTGGGTGAAGGTGGGATGTTTGGGGTCGCTCGGTCTGGTTGGGCAACTGTCGTTGTAGAAGTAGACTAGTCCGCCTTTGCCTTCCTTGAGAAGTCGGAAGGGCTTGGAAATGTCGCGTCCAGGTAGTCTGAGCATGTTTGTCGGCCCCTAGATTTGAGTCGTAGATGGAGAGTTTGGTGTAATAGATCGTGGAGTTTGTTGGGAGATTTATAGTTTCGGCGTTGCATGTCGTTGGTGAAAAGACAATCCACTCACTTCTGTCTCGAGCAGACATGTGAAAGTGAATCGCGCGTTAATAACGGCATAGGGACGACTGTGCTGCCATCTTTGAAGCGGCCGATGATGTGAGATGCATTCAATGTTTTATTTCATTTCTCCGAGTTTGGTTTTCCCGTAAGCACCACCCATTTTCTTCCTCTCTTCCAAAGCTCTTTTGTAGGGTGGAGCTGTCGGTGGTTGCACAGGGTCCAGACTGACATGGCCTTCAGGAAGCTTATGGCTAGCATCGGCATCAAAGGCACTCAAATCACCACAAGCAAGGAAAGGCGCAATCCACCTGTTGGCTTCATCTTCGTCTTCTGTGTCGGAACCAAGCTCGAGCTCAGTGACGCCATCCTCTCTTGTTAGACGACAAGCTTGGGTGCGCTCACGCTTGACTTCGCCAGAGCCTTGAATGGTCCTGCCTGCTCCGAGCGGGTTTTCTAGGCTTGCCTTGAATCCTTTGGGTGGCTGGAAGTTTGTGCAGACAATGAAGGCTTCCACGCTGCTAGCTCTGCTACTCCTAGGCTTTGCTACCGTGACGTGTTCGAAAAGAATCTTCATCTGAGCGTAGAGCAGGTCGACATCCTTGCCTCGGAAAATCTTTGCTACGAACTTGCCACCAGGCTTGAGCACGCAAAGAGCAAGGTTCAGAGCAGCCCAGAGGAGCTGAGACTGGATGTAGATATCAAGATCATGCAAACCAGTGACATCTGGAGCGCCATCAGAGAGTACCAGATCCACGGGCTGTGCGGCTTCAATCGATGTAGATGTTGGGACGAAATCGGGGTCCAGAGCATTGAGCAAAAGAGGAATGGTCGAAGGATGCGTGATGTCTGCTTTCAAACAAGTGATACCTTCTAGAGGAGACATGGGCTGTAGATCGATAGAAACAATCTTGACATCTTTTCTCGGCTCGTTGACCGGAGCTGCAGGCTCGTCGCTTTTCGCAGCCTCATCAGATCCATCCTTGCGTAGACGCAGCAACTCTTTGTGACGCTTGTCCTCGTATGCCGCACGGCCCACACGCTCGCCTTTGATCAAGACACGAGACAAAACCTGGGACCAGCTTCCGGGTGCTGCACAGAGATCAACGACTCTGGTGACTCCTTCGAAAAGATCAAACTCCTCATCGAGCTGTAAGAGCTTGAAGGCAGAGCGCGCACGCCAGCCTTGCTCCTTAGCCAGACGGTAGTAAGCATCGCGCTTATCCTTTGATGATTTGCCCATGGCGGTCGTGAAAAATGAGGCGAGTAAATTAGTAGATGAGTCCTTCTGCTAATGGCGAGGTACAACTTTTCTCTCTTGAGGAAGCGACGTCGGGTTTCTTTCGGCCGATGTATATCCGACGAAGCACTCTTTTGGCTGTATACAGAGCTGCAACGAGATGACAACGACCACGGTGTCGGAGTCTGTCAACAAAATCATCAGGTCTACAAGACCGATAGTACAAGGACATTCACATACCTAGAAACCCTCAAAAACCCACAACAGCAACCCTAGAGAGTTCAAGAGGCACAAATCCTGGCAGTGACCCCAGTGCAATCAGAATATTTGGGTACAGTGACTTGCAGAAGTGACTGCTCCCACGAACGACTTGTCAAATGTGCAACATCACCCCCGACAGGATTACACGGTAATGGCCCGCATGATTCATATGAGTTTACCAAGAAACCTCATTGAGGTACATGCAAGCTTTTGGGGGTCTCCCGCAGGCACATGAGGTTCCCCTCTTCCAAGGTGCCCCCAAGCAGCGGCATAAGCTTGAGTTGCTGTTCAACTGCATCTCCGCTATTGACTATAAGACCTGAGAGCTTCGATCTGGACATTTGAAGCTTCTCCTATCCTATCTGGTTTCAACTATCGCGTCTACCAGACCATACTCTAGCAAAAAGGACGCTAGTCAGCTCTACCTGTTAGTGAATAGTAACTTCGAAGCCAGAAGCGATCGTACAGACAAAAATCTCGAGATAAAGGCGTCATTTTCGTCTTCAATAACAGAATGCCCTCCACAAAGATCCCCAAGATCCAGAAGGTCGCTCTAGTCCGCGAACTCGGCGGCCCAATCGAATTCGTCAACGACTATCCTGTGAAGTCGCCAGGTCAAGACGAGGTTCTTGCCAAAGTACTCTACACCGGAGTCTGCCAAAGCGGTAAGTCATCACCCCGAGGTCGAGTCACTGCTGGACTGACAGTCGAATACAAGACCTGCACACCGCCAGAGGCACAGCAGCCGGGCCAGACGGCAAACCCATCACGGCAATCAAACTCCCTCACATCGGTGGACACGAAGGTGTAGGTCGAATCGTCGCTCTTGGTCCAGGAATCCCCCAAAAAGACCCATCTATTCATCTCGGAGCTCTAGTTGGAATCCGATTCAGCTCGCGGATTTGCCGACGTTGTGACGCGTGCCTGGCAGGCACAGAACAATATTGTACTGGCGTTGGGTCTTTCAAGCCCACGAACCATTTACATCATGAAGATGGCGCGTTTCAGGAATATGTTTGCCTTGACGCTGGGTACTTGACTCTTCTCCCGCAGGATGTGGATCCGATGCTTGCGGCGCCGACGCTTTGTGCTGGTCTCACTGCGTACAAGGCTGTGCTCAATGCTAGTCTCAAACCCTCGTCCCATCTTGTAGTTCTGGGTGCTGGAGGTGGTTTGGGGCACTATGCCGTACAGTACGGTTTGCTTAGCACCCCTTTCGGTTCGTGAATCTGGTGAACACAGAATTTCCCGTTCAAGAACGCTGACTGCCTTGCAGTATGTTCCACTACTCATGGAAGAGCACTCCAACTCCCGACTTCCATCTTCCGTAACCAGCTAACCAAACTCCCCCACCAGGTCACCGGCATCGACACCGGCCCCCAAAAACGCGACCTGATCAAATCCCTAGGCGCGAACTTCATCGACTACAAACTCACCCCCAACCTCCGCACCGCAATCGACACCCTAACAAGCAACAAAGGCGCCTGCGCCGTAATCGTAACCGCCGGCACCTCCTCCGCCTTCGCCACAGCAGCCTCCCTCCTGCGCACAGAAGGCACACTCTGCTGCATCGGAATTCCACCCGGCGGTGGTCAGCTTTCCACACCCGTCTCCGAAATCGTCATCAAGGGCCTGACGATCAAGGGGAATTTGGTGGGGAATTTGGGAGAGTGTCTGGAAGCTGTGGAGCTTGTTAGGAAGGGGAAGGTGGTTCCGAGGGTTTTGGTGAGGGAGTTTGGGGAGTTGGGGGAGGTTTTTGGGGAGTTGGAGAGGGGGGATGTTGTTGGACGGGTTGTTTTGAGGGTTGGTGAGGATCCGGATCCGGGCTTGGGGTTTGAGAGTAGGTTGTGAGGTTTTCTGTGGGAGCATAATTAATGCTGCTCAACTTGTCATTTGTCTCATCTATGATTGTTTGTTCTCGTGAAATCATCTCGTACCTCGTAAATCTGTAGACTTGGCAAGAGATCTTGAGACTTGGCGAAGGGTTCTGTTGATCACTCACCTAAAGACCCAGACCGAGAAGATCAAACTGACATTTGAGACTTGAGAGCGACACGGATTTGGTGAGAATTTGGCATCGATTTCCTCATCTAACAGAATCTATTGCAAACACTGAGCCAAAAGGCCAAAAAATTAAAGAAGACCCTAAGTCCTCCGCAGGAGAGAACCTTGGGTAGATTTTCTTTCAATCCCGCGCAATATTCCACAAATCAAAAAAAGGGGGAACAAGAAAGAGCAAAAGCCATGTAAACGTCAAGGGATTTTTATTTGTGATCCACGTATATTCCGTCTACAACTCGTCGTGGCCAGAAGGCTCGTCGTCATCGTAGTCGGGCATGCCGCCGGCACCGCCCTCGTAGAGCTTGGAGGTGATGGGGTAGGCGACATCGCTCAGCTTCTGCTTCTGCTCGTCAAAGTCCTCGGAGGTAGCGGTGGCCGCGTTCTCCTCGAGCCAGTCCTGGGCCTCCTTGACGGCCTCGAGAAGGGTCTCCTTGTCGTCCTCGTCAATCTTGCCGCCGAGTCCGTCATCGTCGTTGAGCTGGTTCTTGAGGGAGTAGGCGTAGTTCTCAAGACCGTTGCGAGACTCGATGCGCTCGCGGGTGGCCTTGTCCTCCTCGGCGTACTTCTCAGCCTCCTCAACCATGCGCTCGATTTCCTCGGCGCTGAGACGGCCCTTGTCGTTGGTAATGGTGATAGACTCGCTCTTTCCGCTGCCCTTGTCACCAGCGCTGACCTTAAGGAGGCCGTTAGCGTCCAACTCGAACTGAACCTCGATCTGAGGCTGGCCGCGGGGCGCAGGAGGAATGCCGGAAAGCTCGAATTTGCCGAGAAGGTTGTTGTCCTTAGTCATAGTACGCTCACCCTCGAAGACCTGGATCAGGACCACGGGCTGGTTATCGGCGGCGGTGGAGAAGATCTGGCTCTTCTTGGTGGGAATAGTGGTACCACGCTTGATCAAGTGGGTCATGACACCACCAGTGGTCTCGATACCAAGGGTAAGAGGGTTCACATCCATGAGGACGATCTCCTTAGCCTCCTCCTCACCGGAAAGAACACCACCCTGAACGGCGGCACCGTAAGCGACAGCCTCGTCAGGGTTGATACCCTTAGAAGCCTTCTTGCCGAAGAAGTCCTCCAGCATAGTCTGAACCTTAGGGATACGAGTAGAGCCACCGACAAGAACAATGTCGTCAATGTCGCTCTTCTTCAGCTTGGCGTCCTTGAGCACCTGCTCAACGGGCTTCAGGGTCTTCTTGAAGAGGTCGTTGTTCAGCTCCTCGAACTTGGCGCGGGTGAGAGTCTCGGACATGTCGTTGCCCTCGTGGAAAGCCTCGATCTCGATCTTGGTGCTCATCTGGCTGGAGAGAGTGCGCTTGGCCTTCTCAACCTCGCGCTTCAGCTTAGACATAGTCTTGGGGTTCTTGGTGATGTCGGTGTCGTGCTTCTTGTTGTAGAGCTTGGTGAAGTAGTCGACAACACGCTGGTCAAAGTCCTCACCACCAAGGTGAGTGTCACCGGCGGTGGCCTGGACCTCGAAAACACCCTGGTCAACGGTCAAGATGGAGACATCGAAGGTACCTCCACCGAGATCGTAGACAATGATCTGGCGCTCCTGTTCGGTCTTGTCCAGACCGTAGGCGAGGGCGGCGGCGGTGGGCTCGTTGACAACACGCATAACGTTAAGACCGGCGATAGTGCCAGCGTCCTTGGTGGCGGCACGCTGAGCGTCGTTGAAGTAGGCGGGGACGGTGACAACAGCGTTGACGACCTTCTCGCCAAGGTACTGCTCAGCGACCTCCTTCATCTTTCCGAGAATCATGGAAGAAACCTCCTCGGGGGTGAAGGTCTTCTCGTCACTGTCATACGGGTCAGCTTTTGCTGCAAGTGTACTTTTCAGAATTGTCCTTCTTACCCAGAAACCTCAACGCGAACGCGAGGCTGGCCGTTCTTCTCAACAACCTTGAATGGGAAGTGCTTGATGTCCTTCTGGATGTCCTTCTCGCTAAACTTTCTTCCGATAAGACGCTTGATGTCGAAGATGGTACGGTGAGGGTTGGCGGAGGCCTGGTTCTTTGCGGCGTCACCGACGAGGCGCTCCTCATCGTTCCATGCAACCCAAGACGGCGTGATACGGTTACCCTGGTCGTTGACAAGGATTTCAACCTTGCCACCCTTCATGATACCAACACAAGAGTAGGTGGTTCCGAGATCAATACCGATGACTGCGATTTCATGGTTAGCTGCGTTGTTCTTGCTGAGAACGATGCGCCTTTCCGAGTCGCCTGTCCACACAGACAAGTACTCGAGACCAGCAAAGGAAGATCCATTGACTTACCAGGTCCAGTAACAGAGGTGTCCTTGGCCTCCTCCTGGGCGTTGGCCGAGGGGATCATGCCCATGAAGAGCATGGGAGCCAGAACGAGGGCGCAGATGTAAAACATGGTCATCCACGGCGAGGTGGTGGGCGCTGACCTGCGGCGCTGGTCTCTAGAGTACCGAGCCATCGTGAGAGAGGCTGGCCTGTGGTGTGTAGGGGGATTGGATGTGATGTAGCTCGAGCGGTCGTATTAGACAGCTCTTAGGCTTTTCTTTGGCGGGGCCCAATGGATGGGATGGCAGAGTAATCAACCCTGTGCCGGAGGGTATTGGGTGTAGGGGAAGGTAAAGAGAAAAAAGGTGGTGGAGAGGGAGATCAAGCGGAGCAGCCAGTCCTCGTGCTTGAAGTATTTGAAGAAGAGGAGGGAGGGTGGAAGAGGCCAGACAGCGTGATCTGCTATTCCGCCGCCAGCTGTCCCTTTCCGCGCGATTCGAAGGCAAAAGCGCAGGTGAAAGGCCAGCTTGCACCCAACTGCCGCCACCTAGCATCATCCTCCCCATTCGTTCCGACGCTTGCCCGTCAGGGTCCACGGCTTCTCCTTACATTCACCAACCAATGACAGAGCTTAATTGTACTTCACTGCTCCTTCATATCATCATGAAACCGCCTATACCATGACTATACCATGACTATTCTGTGACTACTCTCACGTTGTTGCCTCGCTTATGACTAGTCAGCGCCTATTTTCAGGACACTTGTTCGCTACACTTGACACTTGCACCCACACGGCTTTGCCACCAACAAAGGCCGAACCAGAACGGCATAGTGTGATGCACAGAAGCCTTCCTTCACAGGAAGTTGCCATGTACCGCTTGAGAGTCTTTTCATGTGATTGACTCACGGTTCCGCCAACCTTTTGGGAAGCTTCAAGAATCTTCGTGTACAACAGCGTTCTCTGAAATTCTGCCAGGTCATCAAAATGCCATTTTGAATACTGGACACATTGAGGGATGTGTGCTTGGATCACCTTCACTTTTACATGGACATGTCTTCAGGTCTTCTGGTGGCAGCATTCACTTGTGTGTAGAGTCGCAAGTCAGTGTAATGTGATCTGCGTTGACAAATGTCTGTAAGTTCATTCACATGCGTGTGTTATGTGAAGCCTACGATGTCCCCCAGTAATGTTTACCTGCCTGGCTGCCTACTCACCCTGAAGCTGTGACACAACAACAAATCTGACAAACAGTTTCACGAACACAACTCAGTTAGAGGCGAACATCACTACAAGAATTGATTCGTCAACATGTTTCCCAAAGTAACCCACGACGACTGGATGGGCATCACATGTGTCCTTGTCTTCCTCGCATGCATCTACATCCACCACTTCAACCCTGGTCTCCCGCGCTATGGAATCCACACTCTTCTCGCTCGGTACTACAGTTTCATTGCATCCTTGACCGGCACCAAAGGCTTTATCTTGGCGGTCCTCGTCTACACTCTCTTGCAAAATGTTTTCCGACTTCTACTCCACTTCCTCGAAGTACTGTTTGCTTGGGTTTCCAGCAGGCAAAAGCAAACCAGCTCGGCCAATGAAGCATCCATGAAGCTCAGTTCCACCGATTCCACCAATTCGGTGCTCGTCAGTTGGATAGAAGAGGACGACGAAGAGGCTTGGAAACAGAAAATGAAGGATGCAGGCAAAAGGGAGGACTCGGAGTCTGAAGAAGATAGCTTGGATTTTCTGCTCAGACCTGGGGATGGTGATCACACAGGCTCGCCTCCACACTCCCTAGCAGCACCTCAGCCGCTGTACCTTTTGAGCATCTGATATTTGGTGCACGTTCATTGAAGGGCTGCGCGCAAAAAAAAAAACTGCTTGCAAACCAAATACGGTACACGGCTGGGTGGCAGTGTATGCGAGAAAGGTTTGCTTCTTTGCATTGAGCAGGAAAGGTAAATACAAGCAGTTCCAAACATCATTGATACCATTTTCTAACGTCTTCAGAATACCTCCTCCAATCAGCCACTCTCAAATCTCGCTCTGCCAGCGAGTACGAAGTAAATCCACGAGTGTGGTAGGTAGCAAGTCTCGTTTTAGGTCAGATTTCCGTATCTGAGATGTTTCAATGTTATGTAAGTGAAGGCGTACAAGACTTCATGTCTTGAATCAATCCCACCAAATTTTCCTTTGTGCCGTGAATGCAAGACTCCAATGCCCACATGACCCATGCATTCACAATCAACCTCCATTCACTTGCTCCCGCCACCGGGATTTCCCTCTCACGCCCTTCGTGTGTTTGATACATAAACAACTTTCACCCAGCTTCTCCCAAACATTTGCCTACGACCACCAAACACCCCAATACACCAAGAAAGTCAACACCACCACAACACCGTCAAAATGGAACGCATCATCAAGCTCATCGAGACCATACTCTCCATCGCTCTCTTTCTCTCCGTTTTCCTCATCATCTCCTTCGTGGTTTACAAATGTCGCAACACTTCCGAGGCATCGACCGACTCGCTCTTCCACCACGCATCGCCACCAGACCCGGACTACGAAGACCAGCCTATCGGCATCATCGCGTACTTCCAACAGCATGGAAGATTCCCGCCGCCGCGACCTGCTCCAGATCCTATTCAGCCAAGAGCCTGGCGAGAGAATGAACTCAGACGCCATGAAGGTCCTCTCCCTGCGCCCCGTTCGCCACCACCACCATCATCTCCGCGCGTCGAGGATTATCTCTCGTCACCAGCGGAGGGGCAGTACAACGGCCTGGTTCCTCGCAATGGGCCGCGCCATATCTGGGATCTGAGACAGAACCCAGCAAGGCGTCGAGAGAACCCTTGGGCTCTTCCCAATGCCACCAACGAGGAAGGCCACAGGCCTGAAGATGGTGAGCAGCAGCACCAGCAGCAGCAGCAGAAGGCCACTCTCGACAGTGGCAACAACACCACTCCCGCTGGCGCGGATGATAGCGCCCGAGCTACTGAGCCTCGCCGGCCAGAGCAGAGACAGCCTGCTCGTTCTTCCGCCGCGTCAGAACCGAGCGAGACCGAAGATGACGTCCCTACCACCTCTCTGTCTGTCGCTGATGTCAACCTGAGATCTGATCTCCAATCTACAACTACACCAAGTCCAGACAAGGTCGCCGATAAGACCACTGTCAACACCACCACCTCCCCTCCTGTCACTGCAGCTGCTCAAACGGCCAAGATGCCGTCCATGGGAGAGCTGTATCATCTCCCTCCAAACATCCTGTTGCAGATGAGCCACTCTGCTGGTCGCGATCAAGTCGGATGCTGGCTCAAGAGTGTCAACGGGACACCAGAGCATATGATGGCTCTCGCCGCAGACGTCAAGCTGACATGGCTCGACAACGTCAGACTGGTCTTCTTCTTCTGGTACCAATGGGCGTGCATGCAAGGCGATGCCAGCTGGGACTTGCAGAAACTGGACAAGGCAGACATTGAGGTCGCCGCGCCAGTTGTCGACAACGTCCTCGCTTCGCTTCAAGCCTTCGCAAGGCAGTACACGGATAACGCCGATTATCTCGACCAAATTATCAGAAACGTCCAGAAGGTCCAGTCTGGCATGAGATGCGGTCTTCAAGCGGCCCATCGTCTCGAAGCTGCGATCGCTCAAATCAACCAACAGCGCATTGAGCAGCAGCGTTTGGAACAACAGCGTCTTGAGGAGATTCGTCAGGAGCAGTACCGCCTGGAGCAACAATACCTAGAGCAGCAAAAACTAGAACAGCAGCGTTTCGAGGAGCACCATCTACAACAGCAACGTTTGGAAGCGCAGCGCTTAGCGCAGCAGCAGCAACTCCAGCGTGAGCAAGAGCTCCAGTGCCAGCAGGAACAAGAGCGCCGAATCTTCAGAAACGAGGCCCAGAAGCAGAAGAAACACCAGCGTGACGAAGCCGAGTCCGCCGAGCCAGAGCGCCAGCGCAAAGCACTCCCAACATCAGAGGAAGAGAGAGCCAAGCGCGAAGAAGATGCGATGATTGCTGAGGTTCAAGAAGAGCTACAACGTCAACAGAACAACGCGCCCCGAGCCTCCAAGACCGAGACCAAGCAAGAGGCAGGGCGCAAACGCAAGGCCGCCGAGTACACAGAGCAACAGCCCCAGCACCAATCTCCCTCAGCACTAGAAGAGCAGCAAAAGCCAGAGCAGAAACAGAGCGACTTCACCCCGTTCGTACCCCCTCCCACAGCAAATCAGCGCGACTGGGTACCACCCTACAAGAATGCTCCGGATTCTACCAAAGCGCCATTGCCGTTCAAGAAACCCCAAGCCTCTGGTTCCTGGACTCCACCGCCGGCTTCTCGCCCTGCAGCACAGTATGCCAGTGGCTCTCAATCGACTTTCCCGCCGGGCTATCAGCCTTCTGGTCTGAGGCTTCAGGTTCCTGGGCCGTCTGCGGAGGATGATGATGACGACGGGTATGAGAGTTGAAAGGATGGGCTTGAGTGAGTTAGCAGGATGGGTATCTAGGATGGCTTTTATGGCATAATGTCTTTTTTGGGGGATATTTTACCGCACGGAAAGGGAGGGCTCTCGCTGTGAGGGGCGCATCCTCTTTGGGTTCGACTTGCCAGTGGATGCGAGGAATGGAGGAGGGGTCAGAAGCACGAATTAGCACAGCAAGTTACAGTATCGCACGGAGAGAGGTTTGGTCTTGAGGGAAGCAGTTTCATTTGGTTCATTTGAGCAATGGGCGGGAGAAAGGGAGAAACGGTCGGAAGCACAGGTCATCACAAACGCATCAAATCACGAAGGACAGCCTTGGGAAAATCGCCACACTTTAGCAACAGCAAGTTCGATAATTCTAACAAACCAAACCAAAATTCCAAATCATCGCCTTGAACTTTCTATCATTTTTTATAAAGTCAACAGTCCTCCGTAATTGATGAGATCTGCGTAAGTACGTTATGCTTACAAAGAAAACCGCCAGTCTTTGTCTGAAGTCCACTCCTCCAATCATCTCAACCCAAGCCAACGTTTTGGGGGAGGGAGCAGGGAACAAAGGACTTCCGCAACAGCAAAGGAGCATCAACCTTCATTCTCCCATCCCAATCATGATTTCCAAAAACATGTTGAACTTCAAAGAAACACCATGGGAATTTTCCATTACGCCTCCGAAGCAGGCTCCGTGGCCCTGATAATAGCTTCGTGGGCTTCGGAGCTATTCCTGGCCGCCCTCTTCTTGCGAGTGGTGGTTTTGCCATCTGTTACCCAGACGAACGCGCGGATTTGGACGATGCTCTCTTCTTCTACGGACGTCAAAGATCTGGTCGTAGTTGAAAATGCGTGCGATCGGATGGTTGACTCTTGGGTCATCCGGCCGGCTCAAGAGTGGGCGCGAAAGCTGCGAGCTAGGAGAGATCTGACTTTGGAGACATGCCGGGATATGCTCCTTCAGGCTGAGAACGAAGGCCGCAAGGTGAGAGATCGCCTGCGGAGTATAAGGTCTGCCAAGCACCCACGCAGTGCGCCACCGAAAGAATTGAGCATAGATTCGCAGATACTACTCGACGCATGGTCCGTTCTTTTCCAGGTAAGATATCTATGCGCTGGCTGGCTAAATGCTTCGTACTGACCGGAATCAGGCCATCGAAGTTTTCACACTACTGCTCGAGACTCCAATGCGTGGTCTCATGCTAATCCGCCACCCCCAGAGCGATACTACGACACCAACTGCTGAGCAGGATGAGCCAACCACTACCGAGCCTATGCAAGATCCAGACTTAGCTCTGTCTAGCAGAACCGATGGATCGACCTTCACTCTTTTGCCAATCGGTCGGCGAGCAGCCATGTTCCTTACGCCACGACATGATCCGCGGCTTACCAAACCTGGGCCACGTTCGATTCTGAAGTTTCCCAGTGGCAAATCGAGAACGAAGCGGCCCTCTCTCAAAATAGCAACGGAATGGCACCCAAAAGATCTCGAGCCTGAGTATTGGCGACGTTCACCTCTGCGACAGGGTATGGGTTTCTTCCAGAGGCGCATAGGAATTCACAGTCCGCGGTATCGTCGTGCGGTCCTCTTGAATCGACTAAGACCATCCAGTATTGGTAGTCCGCTGAGGGAGAAGAGGAAGGGGCACCTTAAAGACGAGCCGGGCACGCCGATACGCTCTCGTTACAGTTCGCCTGTATCCCAGCAACCTCAGAGATTGCAGACTGATGCACCTGAGCGTACAACATCATCCGAGCAGAGCAAAGCAACCCAGCAGAGCAAAGTCCACTCTCCAGTACAGGAGGTAGAATGGCTGTCAGCAATGCGCGAGCACCTCTCGACGCCAGCGCCTGCCATACTCGACCGAGACCAGAGAAACCCGCAGCGTGTTTTGACGGCTCTCCACCTTCACCAGCTTCAAGAAATGTTGGTCATGATACATCACGACTATATTGAACTAAGCGACGACCATGGAACGCGAACGCTAAATCCTGGGCCAGAGAATCCTGACTACCGACAGATATGGTTCATGAAAGATCTTTTCCAGACTGCGGCAGAGTTTCTATCGACTTTCGGCAACGCTGAGGATATCAGAGGCTTCAATGGCAGTTTCTTCACCTCGCTGATTGGTCTCCTGGACTCCGAAATATTGAACTTGCATTCTGCACTGGCGATGTTCGACTACGACCCTGTCTTCAAAGATCTCTGTGAGCGTGCTATCTCCGCCGCGCATAGCGTCTCGAACGGGCTGGCGACCGTCAGAGCCGTAGCCACGCTGCAGAGGGCCCAGAGAGGGTTTGCACAAGAAGTGATCGAGGGTGAGCTCGTAACAATAGGCGAAGTGTAGTAAGTATTGTTGTATTGATCTAGTACGTGTTTCAGAATGAATGTAAGTTTGCGTATTGTCTCTATTGTCATGTGAAGCGACGTCAGCTATTGAAATTCAACCTCACTTCACCACACCAGCCAGCCCCTCTCTTCTTGACTTCAATTTCGACCACTTCTTACCCAGCTCTTTCTGTGCTTGACGACTTACCACAGACACCCAAAACACATACCACAAGCACACCACAGAAACAGCACCATGCACAGCCTTCTGGTCGCTCTCGTCGTTCTTTTCCTGCCCAGCATCTTGCTTGGCTTGGGTGGCCAAGCCGTGTTTGCGGTCGCCACCCTCCTCGCCCTCGCCGACGCCGCCATCGGCCTCTCTGGCACCCATCTTCTCGCCGGCGCCGCTCTCGTAAGCTTCCGTCACACAGACTCACCTTCACGAGTTAGCAACTGACAGTTTCTAGCTCGCTGTTGCTGTCAAGGTTGGCAGCTTTGTCCTCGCCTGGCGCTCGAGAGAGTTATGGTATCGTCCTGCTCTCCTCGATGCACCGGCAGGCATCGCACCACCGAGGCGACGACCTCAGCGCCGGTCTGAGCCGGAGGTGCAGTCACTGCACCTACCGTTGAGCCCCGTCGTTGGTTCGCTCATCGATCGCCAGGAGCCGCAAAGAGCAGCGAGCGTGGACGACTGGAGGCAGAAATTTCCGAGGTGACTGAAGCCACGGCCGACTTCGCCTTTGACTGACGGGTGTGAACTGCAATGATCGGTGTGAGCGATAGCGACTTTGCAGGCGACAAGGTAGTGGAGGGTGGGGCTGTGTCGACGGCAAATGTAATATATATGACCGTCGCTGAGTTTAATGCCCTAAGGGAAGTTTTCTCCGGAGGTCGTCATCAAAGATCTCCTCGTTGGGAGATTGAACCACTGGCTCTGGAATCGTTGTAACCTGCGGTGTAGCATTCCTGCTCTAAGCTTCGCATAAGGGGAGGAGTCGATTGATTCGGTGGATGTCAACGTCATGTATATGATTAACGGCCTTCTGAAATGCCTGCGTTCGGTTGTTGGATCATCGTTGGCACCGAGCCAATCACTCAACCATTCAAAGTCACAGTTGATGACGCGAACTTTGATGGCGACATCTGGCCTACAAGAAACTTCGGGTTCGTATTTGCCGCTCATTTCTGCTCGGATCTGGCGGCATGTGGCGGCGAGTGGAGGTAGAAGAACGCGATCGTCGACGAGCTTGATGCTGGTGGCGCCGAGAGCTACGTTCTCGTAGATTCTATTGCGTAGTTCACCGGGGAGCCTCATGAAGTGGAAGCCGTTCGCCATGTTTGATGTTGGAAAATCTGTATCGATGTTGTTGAGGCTGACAGCGAGGATGGTGACGGTTGGTGGTCGCTGGCGGCGGTGGAGTGCGATTCGTAGGTATGAGGAATGGTAACGAGGGCGAACAGAAAGTGTTGTGGGTGTTTGGATTGGAGTGTCGGGCAAGCAGAAAACGCTGGCACGAGACATAAGGCCGGCTTGCAGCCACTGCAGTAAATGTTCAAATTTTCATATCAGTCGTCATAATCATCTATATTCTATCATTTCACTGTCATTGTCTCAACCTCTTCCTTTTCGCCCTCGAGCCAGATCTCATGTCCGCTCCCTTCTTTCACGAACCGCCCCGCTACTGCACCGACCAAAGCCACGCAAGACATTGACCACCACGCCAGACCGATCACTCCTTTGTTGAGACCGACACCGTACAGCCATCCTACTACTACTGGCCCGACAGTCCTCGTCAGGCTCGAAACACTCTGTGCAATGCCATGGACGCTACCAAGCACGCTTGGATGCGGGCAGCAATTGTTGACGAGAATCGCTGTAGATGGCAATGCAAACGTGCGCGCTGTGACTTGTACGGCGAGAACAAGCGTGATGCCCAACCAGATCCAAGCGCCCGAAGCCTGTTCTGGTGGCGAGGAAGAAGAAGGAATGACAGCCAAGTAGGGAGCCAGGAAGTACGAGAAAGGGAAAAGCAGCAAGCTCAGGCGGAATGAACGAGTTGTGCCAAGCTTGAAACTGATCTTTGGGAAGAGCAGCAGCTGCATGCTAATACCAATGACTCCTAGGATCGCGAGTGCAGTGCCTATGCTTGGAGGAGGAAGAGCAAGACCGCCGGTGAAGGTGAATGGCGCATGAGGCTTGTAGCCGTGAGGTAATGCAACGGCATGTTTATCGTGTGGATCGTCATGGACAGAGGGATTGTAGCGTGGCGTCGAGAGGAAGACAAACCACAAGTTATTGAATGCTCCAACATGCATTGCCAGAAACCCGTGGGCGATGAAGGTGAGAATGAGATTGCGCGTCCAAATCCGGCGGAAGGGAAGCTTGCGTTGGGGCTCAGGCGGCGTTGGCGTGCTCGAGGACGGAGACTGCAGCTCGACGTCGTTTGGTCCAGATGTGTTGATGCTGTCTGCCACTGCCGTATACTCCTGCGACTGTCGTCGGCCAGTAATAGCCCGCAAGATCCATCGACTGAGTCGCAGTGGGTAGTCTGGCTTATTTCGCAAAGTACTCAGTGTTTCTTCAAGTCCAAACAAGATGGCACACGCGCTTCCCAGAAGAAAACACGCATTGACAACATTTGGCAAAGCATAAGGGTACTCCGTCAGCCATCGTACACCCGTCTTTCCGCCTAGACTACCACCGGGCCCGAATATGTCGGGATAGCTTCCAACAGGATCAGCCAGCCATCCGCCAAGAAGAGGGCCTATGATCACGCCTATGTTGAAGCACATTGGCATGAGCAAAAAGGCTCGACTTTGATATTTCTTCTCCCGCACGATCTCCGAGATCATCGTCCTCATGACGCCGATGTTACCGTTTAGGATACCGCCGAAGCACCTCCAGAATACCGCTGCGGCAAAAGATTTGCTGAAGCCAAACCCGAGACTTCCTATCGTCGTTCCAAGCAGGCCGATCAAGATGACTCTCTTGCGACCGAATGATTCGCTGTCAGCCAATCGTCCCCACATCATAGCCGTCAGGAATTGGGCGCCTGTGAATGCAGCGGCTAAAACACCAGCCTGCTTCGCCACAGTGCTGTCCGAAGGCGGATCGCCATTGGGCAGAGTGAAAGATTTCAGCTGGTAGAACATGTAACTCTGCAAGCCTTGCTGAGTGAGAGGTTCAGATAGCCTCGCGATAGTCAAGATCGCAAGTTGCCCTTTTTTTGGCAGTTCGGACCAGGATATAGGCCTGGGCTTTTCCTTCATAGGCGGAGCTTCTTCATCTACTCTTGAGGTGGCGGCAGCGGTAGCCCCTGCCTGCGAGCTCAACGCGGAAGCATCATGAGCAAGGAGTCGGTCGCCTTCCCTATGACTTTCATCGAGACTTTCGACTTCGCTGTCGTCCTCAACATCGTAATCTTTGCTGTGATCGCGGTACCTAGAGTATCCGTTGAGACCAGAGTCTGAAGATGGGCGCGGCTTTTCAAAGGAAAGCGACCGCGAGCTGCTAGGGCTGGCCAGGAGTGTCGTCGCCGTACTGTCTACCTGTGATACGGAAGATTGCGTCGAATGCGACGTGCCCCCATTATGGCGGATTTCTTTCATTCGGTGTAATATTTTCACAATCGATGACAAGGCCAAGAGCCGAGCTGAGACACACGAGTAGAATGTTCAGGTAGTTTGGAGATCCGTAGCACGATACGGATGTTTAGAGACGTCGAATCTGGAGTATGCTAATAGTCAGGGTGTTAGAAAACCAGATGCCTCCGCTTTTGTGAGTGAAAGAAGTGGTGAGGCCGGCAAATAGGCAAATAAGCTTTTGCTGCGAGGCTGCATCAGTTCTATGTGCCGCTAAATCCATGTTTACCGCGCCGACTTCGGAACATGGCAGTGATGATAGATAGGCCTTATGGCATCGCCTATTCGCTTTGTTCAAGCTCTCACTACATTCGTGTATAAGTCAACCGAGTGAACCAGGAACGGTGCTGATTTGCTCGTGTATGGAAACCACGTGTGAATGAAGGTTTGAAGTCAATCGAACAATGCTTTTGAGGTGGCTGCGTCTGCAGAACGGAACATCGAAGTGACCACGGCGGCAATCACGTGGGAGTATCCCATGCTTCAATCCTGTGAATTTTACTCTGAATCTGAAGGATAATCAGAGTGGAGTCTGTTCTTGGAAATGCTTTTAAGGCGTACCAGGAAGTAATTGGGGTGGTCCGGTCACCACTTCCTTGACGCCTTGGAGGCCTCAGGCATGCTGGGGAGGTGCCAGTTGGACATCTCACGCCGCGAGCTTCAATGCCGCCAAGCATAGACGTCAAGTCGAAAGGTAGACAAACAATCGTGATTCTCGACCGCTTCAACTGTTTCCCACATTGCGATTCTTTCTCTTTTGAGTCCTGTGATGTCTGGATCATAACCATCTATCCCACAATGGACGATCTACTCGGAGAAGACTGGCAAAGCGCGCCCAAGCAGACAACATCCGCTCCATTGCAACCAAACACATTCGCTTCGACGTATAATGGCTTTCGAGCAAGTCCTCAGCCTCAACAGTCTGGCAATGCGTCACCTCACAATCTGAGCCGACCCTCAAGTACGGTCAACAATACCGCAAAGATAGGCTCCAAGCCGATTACACCCGCGAACGATGCCTTTGGAAGTCTGACGTCGTTGCCTTCTGCGAAGGCAGCAAACAACCTGTCGATTCAGGAGAGGCAAAAGCAATTGATCGAAGAAAAGAGGAGGCAACAAAGTCAACAGGCGCAGTTGTGGGATAATCTGGGTAGCGGAAGAGGCACACCCGTAGCCAGAGGACCTTCCCCTGGTCCAACACAGGGCAACGGAGAAGATGTGGACGATATACTGGCCGCATTCAACCGAGCTGCGCCTGTAGACAAAGCTAGCCATTATCCACCACCGGCGTCTGGAGCAGCCAGTGGTCGAAGTACACCAGCCGTTGCAGCGCAACCCACTACGGCCACCAGCGCTACTCCTACGGATTTCAACGACGATGACGATCCATTTGGACTAGCTGAAATCGCCCAAAAGAACAATCAACAGCCCAGGGTGCCTGCTGCGACAAATGCGGCCGACGACGACGATATTCTAGGAGACTTGGGAAGACCAGTCACCGAGAGGCCAGCTAAGCAGCCATCACCCGAGCCTGCGACGCCTGAATGGGACGAGAATGTAGCCTCGGAGATGTCTCGAAATGCTACCGAGCCGGAAGACCGGGCGCTCGCAGAACTGGTTGACATGGGATTTCCCGCCGATACAGCGAGGCTTGCTTTGGCCGAAACTGGTGGAGATGTGCAGAATGCTGTGGGATGGTTACTACAACAAGCGCACGAAGAATCAAAACAAAAAGCGCAAAACGAGTCGCGGTCAGGTGGACGAAGTCAATCCAGCGGGAGTAGAGAACCTTCGCAGCGAAGAGGCAATGACAATGCGGCGGAACCGAGCTGGATGGGCCAAGAAAGGCGATCAGACAATGGCAACAGGCGTCAAGATAGCCGTTCACCTGCTACAGGCGAAAGGGATGCATCACAAGTGGCGTCTGAGTTTGGCACCAAGTTTTTCAAGTCTGCCAATTCTATCTGGAAGGCTAGCCAAAAGCAAATGGCGAAGACCGTGGCAGACTTCCAACAGGAGCGTACCTCTGGCCAGCCAAAGTGGATGACGGAAGGAACCAGCGGCCAGTCAAGTCGGACTAACAGTCAACGGCGTCAAGATCCACGCTCTGCAGCCCAGATCGCAACAGACGAAGCTGCAATGCTTGACATGCCACGTGAAAACCTTCCTCAAAGACCTGCGAGATCTTCTGAGCGCCAATCTTCTCAAGGACCTGCATCAAGAAGCCGTGAACCGGCACAGCAACCTCAACAGCGTCCTTCGCCACAACCTAGGTTCATGGATCAGCAAACCCCTCTCGACAAGCGGCCTACAACTAAGCTAAGTCGACAAGATGTAGAAGATCAATCTGCTCAGGCCTATGTCAGCCCAGCTAGGAGGAAGCGACCAACACCCAAGCCTGAACCGCAGCCTGAACCCGAAGTCGACTTGTTTGGCCCTGCTCCGACTCAAACCCAAGCACCCCCAAAGCCTGTCTCAAGACCCAGCGCGGCACCTAGTCCACGTCCTCAGGCTCCACCACGTTCTGTGCCTTCGGTTTCTCCCTCAGCTCTATCATCGTCTGCAGACCACAGGAAAAGAGGTGGCGAAGCATTCAAACGTGGCGACTTTGCGGCAGCCCACGAATCGTACAGCGCTGCTTTGTCGCCCCTTCCTCCAACACATCCCATTGCAATCATTGTGCTGTGCAATCGCTCACTGACAGCTTTGAAGACTGGTGACCCTAAAGTCGCAGTTTCCGATGCTGACCAAGCTCTTGCGATCATCGGCCCTAGTCAGGGCTCCAACGAATCGATCGAACTCGGTGCCGGCGAGGGATTGAAAGACATGCGCGAATTCTTTGGCAAAGCTCTCATGCGCAAGGCCGAAGCTCTGGAGCACATGGAGAAATGGACCGACGCCACAAATGTGTGGAAACTGGCTGTACAAGCCGGTGTTGGCGGTGCTGTTGCTATTCGCGGTCGCGACCGATGCGAGAAAACTGCAGCACCTAAACCAGCACCCAAAGTGAAGGCCGCGCCGATTCGTAGCCAAGCACCGTCGGCAGGAAAAGCGCCGCCTGCGAAAAGCATGGGCAATAGCTTGCAACGTCCTGCACTCAGCAACGCCACATCCGCAGAAGCAGTCAAGAGGCTACGTGAAGCGAATGCCGCCGCCGACAAAGCGGATGATGAGAAGTTTGCTCTCACCGATGCAGTCGACGCTCGTCTGACGACTTGGAAGGGAGGTAAAGCGGACAACCTACGCGCGCTGTTGCAGAGTCTGGACGGCGTGCTTTGGGAGGGTGCTGGATGGAAGAAGGTCGGTATGAGTGATCTTGTCATGCCCAACAAAGTCAAGATCGTCTACATGAAGGCGATTGGCAAGGTCCATCCTGACAAGGTAAGTTTCATAATACAAGCGCAGCGCTGAACCTATTATTGACAGTCTTTGTAGATTCCCCAAGACGCCAGTACAGAGCAGCGAATGATAAGTGCAGCTGTTTTCAGCACGCTGAACGAGGCCTGGGATAAGTTCAAGAAGGACAACAACCTATGATGTGGGACATCTACTTGATGCTGGTGTTTGCAGTTCGCACATATTGCCAATTTGTGACTGCTCCAATCACATAAAATGCCACATCACATTCTCCAGAATAATTCCATCGAGCGCTGCTCACATGTCACGTGCCCAGTGCCCAGTGCTAAGTGCGATCAGCTCTATCATCAATCGTGAGACTGACAATGTACGCTTTCAGCCGTCAGGTCTCCAAGATCAGGTGTACATGCATGTAGGCAATAGTTCATGAACAACGCCATTGTCCGCCCTCATTACATCACGAGCTTGATGTCTCAGTGGCGTTCCTTGGCTGCAACGCTACTGAAGTCCTCACCACCGTCTTCATCAAACAGACAAGTGTGACATTCCGTTGCCTTTTTCACTGCGATATACATATGGATCTACGTAAGCCTCGTGCCCCGCTCATCTGATAGCTCTGTTTACCTTTAACAAGCTCCGATGCTCCGGCCCGCCTGACTACGACTACAATTTCAGGCTTGTTGTAACGTCACGTTGTATTCAGGCTTATCTTGCGCCTACCTACTACCTTTTTGGGTAGAATGTAAAATGAATTTCAGACTGTTGCTTACTGCAAAGAATCTACTCTCGCCTCAGAAGACGCCATGCTCAGCCAAAACCGCGGATGCTACGCCGCTGACAGCGGCAAACCCCTCCAGCACGCAACATGTTACTTCAAATGTATCGTATACATCGGTTAGCGCAAGCCGCTATAATATGTCCTCGTGGTGACTTTCTTCAGCTAGAAATCTGCTTAGGGTTTTGCTCGCGGATATACCACCTTACGCACCACCCTCAGCAATCGATTATCCAGTCGGAGAATAAAGGTTTACAACGGCGATGCACCACATTACCTCAAAAGACACTGCTGACTTGCAAATGTATCTGTTGGTGATGTCGGAAGGCTTCCTTCATGTGACCACGAGTCGATATATGGATTGGGATCAAAAGCAGCAGCAACCTCGCTCCTGCCCATCAACCATTTCCATGCTTTCTTAATTGCCCAATCACTAGAATCAACTGCCTCTTGCTGTTAAAAGTGCTGTAAAAATGGCGCCTTCCAACCCCATCATCGAACGAATCAAGAAATTGTTCAAGCGTGTGCCAACATGGTTCCGAAAGAAAACCACCTCCCCTGGAAAATCCGCTGCGCCATCCAACAAAGTATCCTTACCTGAGCAGCCCAAGGAGGATCCTCAACTGCCTACTAAACCTCAGGATAAGTCTTCCGTCGCGAAGGCAAGTACCATGCCGACGCTACAAATTGCGCTCCAGAATCAGACCACCTCAGGCGATGTCTACGCATACATCAGTAAGATCATGTTGACGTCCATCAGAGCAGGAAAGTGAACTAACTTGTCACAGCTGGTCAAGCCATCGACAACAACAATTCACTCTTCCTTCTATCCGCAGACGGCAAAACAGCTTACTATCCAGCTTCTCCATCATCTACCGGCCAGGCTTTGGATAAAGACGTATCCATCCCTCTCGGCGCACCGGGAAACACTGTCACTGTGACCGTTCCAAGGATCGCGGGTGGACGCATTTGGTTTTCGCAGGGCAAGCGTCTCCAATTCTTCGTCAACCCTGGACCAGGGCTAGTGGAGCCTTCTATCTTCAACCCTGCAGACCCGAACATTGACACCAACTTCGCTTTCTGTGAGTTCACGTTCAACAGCTGGGAGTTGTTCATCAACATCAGCTATGTCGACTTTGTCTCGGCCTTGCCTCTGGCCTTGACACTCAAAGATGGCTCTGGGGCGACCTCTCACGTTTCTGGAATGAAACCAAATGGACTCGAGCAAATCTGTCAAGGTCTGAAAAATCAGACTGCCAAGGACGGCCGCAAGTGGAGCTCTCTCATCATCAAATCAAAGAGCGGTCAGAACTTGCGCGCCTTGAGTCCAAACTCTGGCATCCTACTGAACCCGTCTTGGTTCAAGACCTACTGGGACGACTACATCAATCAAGGCAAGTAGCTTCCCTCCAGCCTCACCCCAAACGCACCACTAACAAGCACAGTCTGGTCACGCTACACATCACAACCCCTTACGATCAACACCCAAGCGTCCTTCGGCAACGTCGCCGGCAAAGTGAACAACAATGTCTTGACCTACGACAAAGGCTCCACCTTCCCCAGACCAACAGCCAGAGACATTTTTGGTTGCTCGACAGGTCCTTTCGCCACAGGCTCCAACGACCAGACCAATGCTATCATCCCCCGTCTGGCCGCCGCTTTCAACCGAAGCACCTTGTTGTTGGCTAGTGAGCACCCAAACAAGGCTGCACCGAATCAGTATTATCAGAATGCTGTGACTAATGTGAGTCCATGCAAGGTCATGAAAAGTCCTTCGGTTCTTATACTGACATACATCGATATAGCACTACTCCCGCCTCGTGCACGCGGCGAATGTAGACGGACATGGCTACGCTTTCCCATACGACGATGTCACTCCTGACGGCGGAGTAGGACAGGAAGGTGCTTTGAACAGCCCGAACCCTGCTTTGCTTACTGTCACGGTTGGAGGGCTCAATGCTTATGTGGCTTGAGAAGGTGGGGAGAGGATTTGATTGAATGGCAGAAGGTCGCCTCTGATGTTTGGATTTTGGTATGCCGATAAGCTAGTCTGGAATTTTGCTCTCCGTTTCCTGCATGTATCTGTTTCCATGCCTCGCATTTCTCATTCAGTCTTGGTAGTTGCTTGTGTTTGGTATTATGAGGCATCGACGCTTCTGTGGGCCAGCCACTTCCGCGAATAAACCAGCTGTTCTTCATAGCAAGCATTGTCTCCCAACCGGTCTCACCTTTCCCGATCGATCAGCCTCGAGAAGACGTAAGATCTCGGCAATATTTTAAATCTTTCCAGCCTCGCTCTTGTGGTAACCCTCGGCGTCGAGATGAGACAAAGCTTCAACCTCAGCGCCACGATCTTCGACGAATCTCCGTGATCCTCTGGTCACTCCCATCACTCCTTCCACCCCTACCACTTCCTCCCCTGCCTCTTCCTCCCCTGCTCCGACCTCTCGGCCTTCCAGTTGATCTCGTCAGAAGAGGGCATTCATCAACCGAGTGAGGAGCATAGTCGGCGCAGTCTTGGCCCCCAAAGCGACAAAGACCATTCTCGATGCGGTATTGCATGACTTTCGGATGAACCTTTCCCGTGGAAGGGTCTATCGTACGGCCTCTGATGTGTGGTGCGGCTTTAAAACGCCTCTTGGAGGGCTCGGCGGTGGGTGGGTTCTCTTGAACTCTGGGGGCGGGCGGTGGGGTGTTGGTTTTGCTGGCTTCTATAGCAGCACGGGGAGAGGGCTCAAGAGGAGGAGAGGGCGTGATGGTCGAGGAGGTTTGCAGCGGCTTGTCGTAGTATACTAAAGGGTGATCTTCGTCAGTAAAGTTCCAAGGGATCTCCAAGGCCTTACAGGGTGGTGCCGAGTGGCAGCGGCGGCGCCTGGACTTTGTGACCACCCCGTCAGCATTGCCATGGTAATATAGACAAGCCTCAGGGTCGGAGCCACGTCTACGATGGTACTTTGGCGAGACACAGGGGATGCGATCAACGTCAATGAACCACTGTAGTGGTTCGCTTGCGCCTGGTTGTTCGTGAGCTACATAATCGACATTATTGTCGAACAGAGGTAGCTCATCGATGTATTCGCTCTCTCTGGAGTCGTTGCTGTCGATCTCTTTGACGGTGAGGAACGTCACTTCGCCTGTGGCATGCTTGACCAGGAAGCCCTCCGCGTCGGTGTTGACTGGCAAATCCGGACGACTGAGGAAGTCGCGGATGCCTTCGATGATATATCTCCCCGTTAAGGGAAGGTCAGAATATTCCAGCAACGGACAGGTCATGACGACCTGTCCGATCTGATCGATAGCGGGCCACTGGGCGCGCTTGCTCTCTTCTTCTAGACGACGGATTGTCTCGCCACGGACGTAGGCGCCTTGTACTGCGTTGATGACACGGCGACCGTCTGGTGTGACGTCTTCGATACCCATGCTCATACGGGCGGAGTTTATGTGCGCCATGAAGCATTTTGTGTCTGTGAGCTTGAAGTAGACACCGACGCAGGTTTGACAGTCAGCGGTGCCGATGGTGGCAATAGCATTTGGGTCGAAGATGTGCTTATCGCTCTCTTGGATGCTGCGAATGGTGTAGGTGCCACCGAAGGAAGGGGCAATGTATCTCCAGTGGATGGTGTTGAGGCTGGCCATGTTTACGAGTGTTACGATGGAAACAGGCCTTGTTGGTGGAGGACGAATGAATGTAATCTGGCGACAGTTGTCGGACAGGTAGCTGACGACCGAATGATTGGGTGGAATGGATGGGCAGAAGTGGTAGTAGATTAGCGACAATTGGAAGTGAATCGGGTTGTATCGAGAAGGGCTTAACCTGCTCCCGTTTGCATCAAACTGCTTGGTTCTATGAAAATCCTTTCACATGCGTTGGGAACTTCAGCTTGTGATTGGGGTTTGCTGCCATGTGCAAACACTTCTTATACCCCCATGATATCTGCAAGAAGAGTGAGGTGAGGCTGTTTCTAGCATGTGACTCCTCCTTTTTTAAGACTGTTTGTCACACAATCTCAACTCCTGGATCTTGATACCATCTTGTGGTAAAAAGACAACTACATGCCTTTCAATCAAACATCTGTCTCACGTTGAGATTGATTCTTTTCCTTTCCATCCAGCCTTCCCACCCTTCGTACTCGCCACCCGGCCAATGCTTCATCCATTGAGGACATGTTCCATCGAGTACCTTCGGCACACTATGCCAGGCATATCTACTTTCGCCACTCATCAAGACAGCATCGCCGCTACGCAGTCGTAAGGTGGCTACCCTTGCAGGGGCATCTGTGTCTTTCCCTTCGAGACCGATGACGAAGATGCCATCGCAACCGAGAGATATCGATGCTAGAGGCTGGTCGCATTCCTCGCTCACATCGCGATGGAGCGAAAGCGTGTCGCCAGGGGAATAGAGGTTGACAATCGCTGCTTCGGCCTTCATAGGAAAGATGTCCTCAACAAGACGCTTGATATCCGGGGGAAACGCAGGAGGAGCCCCGTCCGGATAGACTTTCCTGGTCCAGTCGTACTGCCCACCCAGCGTCATCCAGCGTAACTTTTTGTTCAGGTATTGTTGTGTCGTCATTGTTTTATGGACGCTTGAGTCTCTGGGCTCAAAAGTGAGATCTTTGGCTGAAGTGTTGAAATAAGACTTGGAGTCCGGTGGATACTTGACGTGGTGAAACATATGCACGTTTGTCTTGTGTTCCTGATTGGACAGATCTCGGTGAAAGGATTTCGAGAGAAGGTTCAGCTGAACCTGTTGTGGGAAAAGTGAAGGGTATACGAAAAGGCCTATGATATGGCCTCAGAGAAATGCTCTGCCAATGTTGAGATTGACAGACTTACCTGGAATAGCATTGACGCTATAGACTTTGAGATTTTCAGTCTCACCCGCTTGGTCACCAGCGAAATTCACGAACGTCTGTCTGATGTTCGCAGGAAGCTGAGGGAGGCTTGAGGGTGATACGTGTGAGTTGCCGTCCAGATGACAGGTGTCAATGATTCCATCGTCTTGGTCAACAAGGCGAGGATTCAACTTTTGGAAATGTTTGTAGACCTGCCTGATAGCATCCGGCGGTTTGGCATGGGCGTCCAGATCGCCAGCCATGACTGGCTGTGAGATTTGATACAGAGTGATGTACTTCAGACTGGTTTCCTCAGTGCAAAACGCCCTTCCATCAGTATTGTGTCTTGCTGTGAGTTGGTGCCGATTAAAAGGTGAAGTCGATGGAGGATTCATCCCAAAGTTCTGGCGTCATGCCAAGCGAACGCGCTACAGCCGCCTAACCAACGCGTCTTCCCAGCTTGAGTCCAGACTCGGCTCATCAGTCTGGATTACAAGCATCGATATTTCACTCTCCTTCACACAGCAAATGTCGGATGCCGTGTCCACTCAGATACGATGCCATCTTCAGGCAGCAAAAAACAACTCAAATTCGGCCATCGTCGCCATATTGCTAAACCCCGGACTTCACTTGGATCTATGGAGGCCGAGAAACGCCAGTCTTCCCTCACACAGCTAGACTTTGTCAGCACGCCACAGCCTTCCAGCGAGATCATACGCATACCTGATACGGACGACGAGGATGAAGATTTCGTGGTGGAGCAGCCGAAGAAGCGACGGAGGCTGTCGAGCAAGAACAGCGCGGATGATGATTGGACTCCCAGGGCGAATACAAGGTCGAGCACAAGGCGGCGATCTACAAAAATAAAGCAGGAGCATGCACGAGAAAAGGGCCAGCAGACGATGACACAGATGGACTTTGTGTCATCAGCAGAGCAGCATGGGGTCGAAGACGATATTGAAGATGATCACGGCTGTGAGCTTAACGGGAGCGAGGATGGAACTGTGCAAGAGAGCGGACATTCGAAACATGGAGGGAGACAAAGGACCATACCTTGGTTGGATCGAGCGGACGATATGATTGAGGATTTGCCGGCCTCGAGACGCACACCTTCACCCACCAAAGGGTCTCGACGTCCAAGTCCCACAAAGGTCTCGCACCAGCCGCCAGATCTCGCCTTTCACAGCATCGCTGCTCATGACTTCACAACCCCTAAGAAGGCATTGCGACACCTTGAGGTTCCATCTTCGCAATCACCTCCAAGCGTCAAGATGTCCTCGAAACGTTCACAAAGATCAAGGCAAGCCTCTCCCTCCCCGTCAAAACTTGCCAACACCCCAGGAAGGTCACCGCTCAAGGAAAAGAGTGCGAATATTGCACCGCAAAGGTGGCAACCTGCAACACAGGAGAGCCAGAATCCGACGATGAAAATGCTCCAGCAGGTCCGGTGGCGTACAAAGTTTGGAAAAGCACCGCTACACGAAGAGGCTCCAATGCCGCCACCAAAACGACCAAAGTCACAAGTTTTGGTAGAGGCCTCACAAAATGTCGAGGCGCCTCGCCAGAAAGAGCCATCACCTCGCAAACTCAGGCGTGTCGCTACAATACAAGACTCCCAAGCCGAAGACGAAACCATCATGACCCAGGCCCCGGCCCCAAAACTATATCGAGTCTCCACAATCCAAAACTCCCAAGTCGAAGACCTCGACCTATCAAGCCAAATCTACCGCAGTAGTTCCAGTCGCGAGAACCTCGCAGACTTTGAATCGCAAGCATACAACGACCATCACGATGATAACGAATACGACGACCCGGGCCCGCATACCTTCGACCCTGTCAGCGCAGCATTGGATAGAGACGCTGCTCGGTATGCTTGGACCCAGACCCAAGCTGCTCCGTCTGGAGCAACACAACGGACGAAAACACAAATTGCAGACAGCGAAGAAGAGAGTGATGACGATGACGATCTTGATCGTGGCATCGTACCAGACTCAGACAGCGAAGACGAAGTAATCTTACTGTCGAAACCTGGTCCTTCTCAAGAACTCCTTACCGAAGATCGCGATGAAGACGTGACGCTGGTGGCACCACCAGACCACGGCGATCAAGGCACAAACCGATCAAACCCAGCACCAACACATCCACCAGGCAACGCCCACAAGCAAACCTCCCGCTCATCTTCCAACTCCCCACCCTCCTCCCCACCACCCCTCCGGCCAAGCCAAATAAGCACCATAGTCCCCACCCAGTCCTCGCCACGCCCCCACCTCCCATCCCAAAAACGCTACAACCCCTCCTCCCCACCAACCTCACCACCCCGACCTTTCAGCACGACCAAAACGCGCCCCGCACCAGCAACGCAAGCGCTCACAATTTCAAGCTCCCCTCTCCCGTTGCCGCCTTGGAGTTCCTCGGGCGAAGAGGGGGAGGCGAGGTATGGTGCACCGATGGCGATGAAGGGGGAGGAGGGGAGGGGTGAGCTGGATACTTTGGTGGATTTTAGTTTGCCGCCGCCGCCGCCTTTGGGTGGGAGTTCGTCGCCTTGGAGGTGAGTTGGGAGACAGCAAGGAGAGAGAATTCTATAGTCAAGTGAGAGTCACTTATTCATCCAATCGTTCGCGTTTTAGTGCAGTTGCAGGTAGCCGATCAGGTAATCCTATGGAAAGTAAAAGATCTCATGACGCCATACCTACCTACTTTTTACGTGCAGAGAAAATAACATAATGACAATAGAGATCTCCTTTTAGCCTATCAAAATCCCCCCAAACTATTTTTGTTTTGATCCTGATCTGCTTCGATCCACATTTCAAACCTTCCAGCTACAACAGATGCAATAACGAAACAGGCCAAAAAGTCCTCTACCCCCTTCCCTCGCAAATTTTCTTCCAATCCTTCATCATCATTTCATATCATTCAAACGCTCACCGCTTAAGCGGTACCGTCAGCCTCAGCCTTAGCAACAGCAGCCTTGTGCTCACCGACAGGGTCGGTAATGAGTCTGGTGATCTTGCCAATAGCGATAGTCTGACCCTGATCGCGGAGCGTGAAGCGGCCCATCTGGGGGTAGTCCTCGAAGCGCTCGACGCAAACGTTGCTAACGGCGCCGGTGATTTCGAGGCGAGCGATGATGTTCATGCCCTGCTTGGCGAAGCCGGGGGGTTTCTTGCTCTTGCGGTTGGTCTTGGGCTCGAGCTTGTGCAGCAGCGCGGCGAAGGTGACTTCTTCCGTGGCGGAGTGGACGTGCAGCACGCAGTTGAAACCGGCCGACAGGATGGATTTCAGCTCGAGGAGGCGGATTTGCGCCTCGAAAGCCGTCACGCAGTGCACGGGGCGGCGGGGAGAGCAGAGTACGAAGCCGGGCATGATGTCTTCTTCTTCGGCACCCTTGATGCGGATGCGGACTTGCTCACCGCAGGCGGCCATGGGGACTTCGTCTTCGGTTTCGCCGTAGAGGGCAGATATGGTGATCTCTGCTTTGCTGGGCATGAGGATGTACTTGGCGTCCTTCTTGATGACACCGGCCTCAATCTTGCCCTCAATCATGGTACCCATGTCGCGGTACTTGGCGGCAACGGGCATCATGAAAGGTGCGTTGATCTTGCGCTCAAGAGTCTGCATGTTGTCGAGGTATGGGAGAAGGCCGGGGGCATCGTTCCAGGGGGCGATCTCCTTGGGCACGGCTTCCTTGATACCGAGAGTCTGCTGAGCAGCGACAGGCATGAAGGTCAGATCGGTCTTAGGGTTGTAGCCGAGACCCTTCAAGAAAACGGTGAGCTTGGCCAGACACTCGTTGTAGCGTTCCTGGGACCATTCAACAGTGGGGTCGTCCATCTTGTTGACCACGACGATGAGCTTGTTAATACCCTGGGTCTTCGCAAGGACGGCGTGCTCGCGAGTCTGACCGCCCTTTTCGAAACCAGTCTCGTACTCACCCTTGCGGGCGGAGATGACCAGCACACCAACATCGGCCTGGGAAGCACCAGACACCATGTTGGGGACGTAAGTCTTGTGACCAGGTGCATCAAGGATGGAGTAGCGACGCTTCTCGGTCTCGAAGAAACCTCTGCCAACCTCGACAGTCTTACCCTTGGAGCGTTCCTCCTTGGTCTGATCGAGTGCCCATGAGAGGTACCAGGATTCTCTGCCAAGTTCCTTGGATTCCCTCTTGTACTTGTCCATTGTTCGCTCGTCAACCATGCCTGATGCGTAAAGAATGCTGCCACCCAGAGTACTCTTGCCAGCATCGACGTGACCAAGGAAGATAACGTTCACGTGCTCCTTGCCGTACATCTCCTCGATAACCTCGTCTCCAACCTCAGCAGCCTGCTCCTGGGCGACCATATCGGCTCGCCTCTGCTCTGCCTTTTGCTCTGCCTTGGAGGGTGTGGGGGAGTTGCGACCAGAAGTGGGAGAAGTGTTGCCGCTAGCGTTGGTGGATTCGCCGGTCTTCTCGACGGCCTTTGCGGCGGCAACGGCCTTGCCAGCACCAGGCGCATCCGGGTTGGCCTTGTCCTTGGCAGAGGGAGCAGGAGAAGGAGCGGGAGAGGGGATTCCCAGAGAGAGTACCTTGGTGCCGCCGACCTTCTCGGCCTTGGGCTTCGCTCCAGTGTCCTCTGCGCTCAGAGACAGGCTCTTCACAGGTGCCTTGGCTCCGGTATCGCTGGCACTCAATGAAAGAGTCTTGACAGGCGCAGCGCCCGCGGGCTTGGGTGCGGCTGCAGGCTTTTGCTGGGAAGCGGTGGGAAGAGCCTCGCCACGCTTAGCGATCATGGGTGCTTGCTGTTGCTGTTGCTGGCGAGCTCCGGGAGGGATGTATGACTGCTGAGGCTGCTGGTATTGCTGACCGTAGCCCTGCTGGCCGTAACCTTGCTGCCCATACTGCTGGTAGGCCTGCTGGCCGTACTGCTGACCGTACTGCTGGCCATATTGCTGGTATTGGCCGTATTGCTGGCCGTACTGTTGACCGTAACCTCCGCCGTACTGACCGAAGTTGCCGGGTGTGAAAGAAGCGGCACCAGGAGTGAAAGAGTTTGCGCCGGGAGTGAAGGTGTTTGCGCCAGGAACAAAGGTGTTGGGACGAGGCTGGTTCTGCTGGCCGATGTTCAGGTTCTGCTGAGCCTGCTGGGACAAATCGTCGTCGCGCATCTGGTCCTCCCAGCTGTCGGGAGCGCCGTTGGCCATGGTGAATGAGTGAGGGAGTGAGGGAGATCCGAGAGAAGTGTGAGTGTGGTGATCCCCGGGGGTATAGGTGGTGGTGGTGGTGGTGTCGGGGGGGGGGAGTGTGTGAGGTGGGTGTAGTATGCGCACTAGTGCTGGTAAATGGTCGCGAGAGCGGTATGAGTGGGTTGTGCTGCCTGCCCCACCATATTTTTCCTCAGCCTGGTCTGAAGGCCTGAAAGTCGCTCTGATTGGCTGTATTCAGTTCAGGCATTACTATCAGACAGAGATACATTTTGATCTTGATATTTAGAATATTCTTAATAAAGTAATGATGTAATCTTGGCTTCTAAAAAGAGATCGAATGACTCTGTCTGTTACATTGCGAGTAATACATATCCTACAGTGGGTGAGGAAAGTGGAATGTGCAATACCTTCTTCAGCGTTTGAGACATTCCACGCCGCCGAGCGGAAGACGTCAGTTGTCAATATACCACATAACCATCATCAACATCAATCATTTTCCGTCGAATTACATGGCAAGGACTCCATGCTCATCCATAAATTACTCTCACTATTCTTCCTCGCGCCATGAACGACGCTATCTCCCCAGCCTCTGAAATAGGGTCGGCCACCGCCAACTTACATGACCATATCCGCAATAGTACCACAAGTATAGACTGGACACGCCTGGTCGAAGAATATGATGGCGAATACACACGAGAGGTCAAACGTATCAAGCACTTGATGCCAAGGTAAAGCACGCGTGCCTTCATCAAAGACTCTCAAGCTCACCCATTGCAGGCTTGTTCACCAACTCGTCCATGGCTGTGGCAACAGCCAATGCAAAGCATCGTTCTGCGCCTCAGCTATGCACAACACTTCCGATAGACCAGTTCGAAATTATACACCACGCTCTGCTAGGTCAATTGCGCTGGAGCTGCTGAGTCGACCTAACACAGAGACCTACTTGTGCGAGCATTGCTCCGATGTACCAGATGAGCTAGAGCCAAACGGGGGTCCTCAAGATTCATCCTCACTTACACAAAGACTTGCCGATAGCTCTCATATCAAGCAACTGGCAAAAGTTCAGAGCTTTGAAGACTTTCCGATGCCCTCTGACGACTTGCTACGTCGCCGCGTCACAGCCATCACCCGAAAACTGCAAACTCAATGCGAGCCTCCATTCGACTCGTCCGGATCGCCCAACCCTCACTTCGTTGAGAGCCACGAAGTAGCAGGTACACTAGCCTCTGCTCTCGATTTATTCTTCGACCTACTCCCCAAAGACAGTAACCAGGCTCACTGGCACTCGCTAGCACATTATGTCAACCACGGCCAAGCCCTGCCATCAAAAGTCCTCGAACGGAAGGACAGTAACGCGAAGCTAGTCGAACTGTTAGAAATCTTCGAGCTTGAGCACCACGTCCGATTGTGTGCAGAGATCTGCAGAGTGTTCGCTCTTAGAACACAGCTGGAGGATGTGGCGGCGAAACTCAGCGACACAGCTCCTGGCGAGGATGGCATCTTGAACCTGCTCATCGACCGTGTAACCAGCATCGCGCAAGCGCAGACTACAGACAGGCAAGACTCCTGGATTCCTTGGCCCTATCCGCTCTGGTTCAAGAAAGCATTTGTCAAACATTGGGATGGCAAGCCTGTTATCAAGCGCGGCACTGTTGCATGTGGTGCTCTGGAGCTGTTGGGAATGCAACAGGCCATATGGGATCGCTCAAACCCTGACAAAACTTCGGACGCAAATTTACTGCCCTATGTGTATAAGAGGTCAAGCGTAACGGAGTTGATGCGCAGCTGGATGGAGCATGACCCGCCTGTGACAACAAAGTCGCGACACATAATTTCTTTCCCTTTCATCTATCCGAGCGGGCATTTGGTTTTGTATTTCCGCATGCTCAATCATTTGCGAATGAGGTACTGCCTACCATACACCCGACATCTATTGAAACACGAGCTAACATGCATGCAGGGAGGCTCTCAAGCAGTCCCACGTCAATGAAGAACTGTACGACCGCTGGGTTGCACCCAGCGACGCGGCAAGCATAGAATGGGACCGAAATGCCCACCAAATGCAGCATGTCCGCGACTTCTACCTCTTAGTCACCGTACGACGCGAACAAATCATCCAAGACGCTTTCGATCAGATTTGGCAGCGGCGAAAAAGCGAGTTGCTCCGCCCCTTGAGAGTACGCCTGGGCGAGATGGAGGGCGCAGAAGTCGGACAAGACCTGGGTGGTGTACAGATTGAGTTCTTCAACTTAATCTGCAAAGCCATTTTCGCGGAAGACATTGGTAAGAACCTCAAAGCCTCTTCCAACCTCGCACCAGCTAACAACTCCCAGGCATGTTCACCACGGACCCCATAACAGGCCTATCCTACTTTCGCCCAGGCAGCCTCCAGCCTCTCTACATGTTCGAGCTGTTCGGCCTCCTAGTCGCCCTCGCCGCCTACAACGGCATCACTATCCCCGTCAGCTTCCCCTTAGCTCTCTACAAACACCTCCTCGACCTCCCCTGCAACGACCTCCGTGACCTCCAAGACGGCTGGCCCGAAATCGCTCGCTCCCTACAAGCCATCCAGGAAGGCGCCTTCGAAGGCCTAGAATACGCCTTCCCCCTCGAAGCAAACGGCCTCCGCCTGAGCATAGATCGAGCCGGCCTCCATCAAATCCGGCAACAAGCCAACAACCCACCACCAGAAAGCAACCAACCCCCCACACTCACCATGCAAACCAGCGAACTCACCCCCATCCACCCACCATCCTTCTCCTCCTCCTCCTCCTCCTCCTCCTCAACCCAAAGCTGGCCCGGCTGGGCCGTCCACCCACCCACCTCCCCACCCAATCTCCCAACAGACCTAACCCCCACCCTCCTCCCCTCCTACACCCACGACTACACCACCTGGCTCACAACCCTCTCCATCGCCCCGCAACTCCAGTCCTTCAAAACCGGCTTCCACTCCCTCCTCTCACCCCAAAACGTCCACCTCCTCCCCCCAAAAACCCTCAAAGCCGCCCTCGAAGGCTCGCCCACCCTCGACATCACCCTGCTCCGCCGCGCAGCCCAATACGAAACTTTCACGCGCGACGAGCCGTACATCCAAACTTTCTGGCGGGTCGTGGAGCGCTGGCCGCCGGCGAAGCAGAGGGATTTGTTGCGCTTTGTCACGGCCGCGGAGAGGGTGCCGGTTACGGGGGCTGGGGGTTTGACGTTCAAAATTCAGGAGGCGGAGGGGGCGGGGTTTGGTTCTTCGTCTGCTGGTGGGGAGGGTGGTGGGGATGGGTTGTTGCCTACGAGTTCGACTTGTTTTGGCACGCTTTATTTGCCTAGGTATAAGGATGAGGAGACTTTGGAGAGGAAATTGGGGGTTGCGTTGGAGTTTGGCGGTTTGGGGTTTGGGACTGGGTAGGTTGGTCTTGGAAGGGTAAATAGGGCCAACACGGGGAGGGACATGGAGACGGTGTATTCTGAATCGCTCTTTCGAATTTTCTGATTCTCATTCAGTCTCAAGCCCCGTTCGTTTGTCTGTTATCTTCCTTCCCGGAAAAGGAGAGTGCGAGCATGTAATTTTTTCTTTTTCACGTACAAGATCGGGCGAAAAAAAAAAAAGATGTGGAGTTACGAGTCGGGTTTTGACCCACGAGGAAGCGTTCGACGTGTCGTTGTGTCGTGAAGCGGGATGCAACAGTTTACCAAGTTGGCACATATAATAAGGTACCTTACGGTCGAGAAGCGAGAATTAACGAAGCTACGGGGGAAAAAAAGATCAAACATCACCATCATGACCGTCAATAAGACATAAAGCAAGCGAGCGAGCGTTTAAGAATCAAATCTAGTATGACGATTTTCATTTTTGTCGTTGTGTTACAAGAGTCCAAATTTCGAAGCCCATTGAAACAAAAGCGTCAGAAAGACAGAAATGATGGAACAAGCAAGAAATCAAGAAAGCCGAGATTTTCCCCCTCGCCTTCTAATCTTCACAGAACAAAACGCCATATTCGCCGGAATTCCCCCAGTCTTTCGTCCGCATAATCGTAAAAAGGAGTTTTTCTTTGGTATTTGTAACTTCAACTTCGCCTTCATTCCCCAGCCCGACAGCCCGTGGCTAGACAGGCTAGGCCAAGCGATTCCTCAATCTAAGAAGACTTCGCGACACCCCCGCCGAGTTTCTTGAGCACATTGTCCCAGCTCTCTTGCTCGAACATGAGGTGGCCTTTGCCCTCAGGCTCGGGCGGGCCCTGGCTCTCGCCTTTGGGTTTGCTGAGTTTCTTGAGGGCTTTGTCGACGTGGTCTTGGTCGACCATGACGCCGGATTCGGAGCAGCGGGCTTTGGCGCGGAGTTCGGAACAGAGGCCGTCGAGGTCGAATTTGCCGTCTTGGAAGTCCGGATTGGATTGGAGTTGGTTCCTAGAGGGGAGGGTTAGTTTTTGCTTGATACTGGAAATAAATATTGAGCTCAACGTACCATATGCTGTTGCAGCTGATGAGCTTGCCCGAGCTGTCTTTCTTGGTTTCTTGTTGTTGTGGCATTTGCTGTGGTTGAGTGTTGGGAAGACCGTAGTCTTCGTCGCCACCGTCTCTGGTCTTGTCGATCTCGGCCATGAGGTTACGACTGGGAGCGGGTGTTGTAGTTGAAGATTGTTGGGTGGGTTGTGGTAGGGTCTGGAGGATGCCGAAGAGGTTGCTTGGAGAACCATAGTCGACAGGAGCGGAGGTGTTGAGCGCATCATCGAAGAAGCCACCGCTAAAATCGTTACCGAAAATGTTATCTTGACTCGTATCTCTGTAATCGCCAAAGAGTACAGGGTCGAAAGAGTCGAGCTGGGGAACGTTGTATGCGGGATTGGTGCTGTTGATATCGAAGGAGCCGAGGTTGTTGTTCGCGTATTGAGTGGACATAAATGCATTGTTTGCATTCGCGTTTGTGTTGGCGTTGTATGTATTCTGAAGACTGCTCTTCTCATAGCTGTCACCTGACTTCTCCTTGTTCAGCGGGCTGCCGTGGGACGGCTCTGGCGAAGTACCGCAAGAACTATTCGCGGTGCCGTTGGCGTTCCATTGGCTAAGGGAGCTAGCGCTCGGAGATGCACTGTCGCTGGTGTTGCTGGTACTGTTGAATCGGAATACGCGGTTGTCGGGGATACCAGCTGTGCTGTCACCGCCGTTGGTGGTAGATGGAGCATTGCTCTTTGGCTGATTGGAATTGAAGTAACCACTGTTTGACTGGCTGACCGTTTTGAGTATACTAGGACTGAACAAGTCGCCGAATGGGTCGTTACTGCCACCGCCCATCTGTGGAAGTGTGGTGGCAAAGCCATGCATGTTGTCGTTCGTGCTGTAAGGCGCAAAGTTATAGTTTGCAGCGTTGCTGTTGTTTTGCGTCACAGAGTTTGCCGGGCTGCCAACATTGGAACCGTTGCCTTGCATGCTTCCAGGGCTAAGGCTGGTTCCATTGCTGTTGGCGCGATTGAGGACAGGCTGTTGGTTCGTCGAGCCGTAGGCGACGTTGACACCAGGCGACTGGTTGGTGACAGGCGGAGTGACACTGCCGCGATTGCTGGTGCTGGCACTTCCGTGTTGAGAGCCATTTGGGAAGATTTGGCTCCCTGGAAGAGCACCAAATTTGGGAAAGTCGAATTGGAAGTTGTTTTGAGCGTTCATCGCGCTGTTGCCGAGACCTGACTGTCCGCCATATGTCGAAGATGGCGGTGAGTTCCGACTGCTGGAGCCGTTGAGCGACAAGCGCTTTCGGTAGTCCTTCAGCTCGGTCTGCAGGCGATCGATTTGTGCTTTCAAGATGCCATTCTCGTGTTGGTCGGCTTCACGGGCCTTGGCCAGTTCTGTGACTTTGGTCTCCAAGTCTTTGAGGTGCTTCTCCTTGCGCTCACGGAACGCGCGTTGTGCAGCGCGATTCTGCGCTTTGCGCTTCTGTGTGGGGAGTCAGCGGCTGCTTCTCGTGGCTGCGGACTGCAAAATTCAATATCATGGCGGGATGGCAGTGTATAATAATAGCGAGGAACTAAGTGTGTGGAAATGCAACTTGATATGCGAAGAGATGGTATGTGGATGGACGTAAACGCGCGCAAACGATGTAAGCTTACCGTGGTCGGCTCGTTTGTGAGAGGCTTCCTGCCTGGCTTTTTTGAGCCTTTCTCGCCTTCCTGTAACTCTTGTCTTTTCGCATCGCCTTCCTCGGGCGATGCATTTTCATCTGGGCTTTTGCGTTTATCGTGCTGTTCTGGGTTGCCGTTGGCATCGAAGCCAGGTAGCGCGCCTATCATATCGCCGCCTAGGTCGGCATTATCAAAGTCATAGCTGCCTTCCCCTTCGAGGTAGTCGAGGTCTGGTGTGAAGTCGGGATTGAAGTTGTCCATATTGCCTGGACTCTGGTACACGGCAGCGCCGCTCATGGTGTTGTCGGGATGTTGTTGCGAAGAGCCGGAGGTAGTGTGATTTGTAAGGCCGGTATCGCCGACGGAAACGTTTGCGCGGGGTTTCTTTGAAGCTTGGGAGTTGAGAGCGGCGACGAGGAGGTCTTGTTGGTTTGGAGAAAGGTATGGGTCAAAGTGCTTGGTTGAATTGAGTTGTCGGCTGGCCATTGACCGCTGGCGGCCTTGTGCTCAGTGGATGTGAAAGTGATAGACAGTAGTGGCAGTGCAGTCTAGTCAGAGTGAGGTCATCAGCGTCGGCACACTCGGGACATGTGTGAGTCGAATGATGCGCCGGCTGTGGATGATGGTGTTGCAAGACGTGTGAAGGAGACGGTGAGATGGAACAATGAAAGAAGCAGAGAAGCAGAGAGACTCAGCCCCAGGATGGGCCGAATGTGAGAGGGTGTTGGAGGTGGGTGGGGATCTGGCGAATAGTGCGCAAGGCGGCGGCGGCGGGCAGAGGCGGAAGCTCACCTATGCGAACGCGCGACTTGCGACGCTTTGTTAGAAGGCTGATCTTGGACGGGCCTGGTCTGAAAGGGCTCGACGGGCGTCACTGGAGGCTACCGGGGGAGAACAGGGGTGTGTGGTGAGTGATGTAGGAGAGGTGGTATGTAACCAGACGTCAGAGGAGAATGGGAAGAAGAGAGAGAGCTATGGCAGAAACAGGCTACGCTTTTCTGACCGACCGTCCGACGGGGGGGGCGTGGATGGCCGTGCCAGACAGGAAGAGGTAGGGCAGAGCGAAGGTGGTGGTAAAGGCTGATGAAAGGCGAGAAAGGGTCCACGCGCGACAGATCCTGCAAGGATTGAGAGGGCGGGAGGGTGGAATGGTTTGGGGCTAGCAGTGGTGAAAGGGCGATGATTG
This sequence comes from Cladosporium sp. MBC 237, assembly GCA_030772445.1. NCBI lineage: Eukaryota > Fungi > Ascomycota > Dothideomycetes > Cladosporiales > Cladosporiaceae > Cladosporium > Cladosporium sp. MBC 237. Next base: position 249,252 of record JAPHCH010000068.1, read on the forward strand.
GTGAGGGAGTGCTCTGTTTCGCGGGGGGACTAAATCTCGACTGTCTGGTTGTATGTAGGCAGCTTGGTAATCAAGAGTCTGAAGTCGTCGCCCGCCTTCCATGCCTTCCAAAAGTCCATGCTTCTATACTTCCATTGACTCCTCTTTGCCTAGGCCCATGCACCTGCTGCCTGCAAGTCCGTCCACTGTTCTTTGTTCCTGCACGTGAATCCTTGTTGTCTATTGGTGAATCATCCGCATGCACACGCAAACAGTGCAAATCTCTCTTCACCGCCAGCTTCTTTACAGGGATCGTTGCGAGATAACTGAAGGAAGTCTGGTCTGTGGTCTGTGGCCTGTCTGCTACAGCCATCGTTCCGCACTCTTCACTGACAACCACCCGGCGCGGGGCTAACCTCCAGCAGAAAGCGCTTTCTGTCACGTGCGCTCTTTTCGCTTTCCCCGGCTCTCGGCTCTTTCCGCCTTCTTTCCCATCGCGCTTCCTTCAAACAAACCCATCAACATCGGAGGTCTACCAATATTGCATCTACTAACACAAGCATCAACGGCTCCTACCCGACTTGATCGCGACCATAAACTCCGACATCTGCAATTCATATCAGTCCACGTCACGTGTGGCACACAAACGCCACGCTCACGTGTCCAGGGAGAAGAAGCGTAACGTACCTAACATCGGTTCACTCTTCCTGAAATACGCCTACTAAAGTCATCATGAGTTCATCCGAAAACCTCGACAAACTCCAAGAGGAGCTATCCTCTCACTATGAACTCCTCGCTCAGTACGATGAGCTCCTCACACTCGCACCGGACGATGCGGAAGTCTTGAGCGAAAGGTCAAATGCCCTGGCCGAGATTGCCTCACTCGAGGCTCGAATCAAAACAGCAGAGTCTGCCGCCAAATCCAGCACCCAAGACGATGCGCCTGCACCGCCAAAGTGGGATCCGACGAAACACCCCAAATTCCGCAAGCCGTCGCCTGAAGTTCCACCTCCTCCACCTGCGGAAGAAAGTCCAGCTGTGTTCAATGTCAAAGATCTTGTCTTAGCAAAATGGAGCGGCGACAAACAGTTCTACGAAGCCACCATCATCACCAAAACTGGCAGCTCCGCTGACCCAGTCTACACCGTCAGTTTCAAGATCGACAATTCCACCGAAACCAAGCGTAAACACGAAGTTCGGGCTATGCCTGGAAAGAAGCGCAAAGCAGATGGCGCTCCGGGCTCTTCGATCTCAACTCCACCAACTATTTCCACTCCCGATCCAGACTCAAACAGCACCGTCATCACAGCACCGCCGGTTGTCGATAAATCAGCCATGCAAAGGAAAGAGCCAAGTATGGTCAGCGATGGCCCCACGCGCATGCAGCCGGAGAAGAAAAAGCTCAAGGGCAGCAAGTTGATGGACAACAAAAAGGCAAACTGGCAGAGTTTCATGCAGAACGGACCCAAAAAGACTGCTGTATCCGCGACAAAACACAAAGAATCCATGTTCAGGACTCCCGATGCGCCAAACGCAAAAGTCGGCGTTGTCGGTTCTGGAAAGCCTATGCAGAAAGACCAGTCACGCGCAAAATGGGGAAAGGCCACTTACACCGGACGTGATGAGGAAGAGTGAAGCGCTTTTCATCTGACCAGTGTTAAAGCTATGAGAAAACACGTTCTCGAGGCGCTTGAGGCCACTTTGCCGCGCATTCAATCATCAGAATGCATGGCGCTATGAGAATAGATCCCCAGCAAAGGGTAATTCGGTACACAAATGCGCCCAGCGGCGAAAGCTTGCGCGACCAGCATTTGAGAAGTATCCTTATACCCACTATGATTAAGCATAGGCTAAGCAATCGAACAGTTTTGCAGATTCCACACGTCTCGTGCACATTCATCACAGGTAAGTGTTCCGCTTTTTCTTATTCTGTCTCTTGGTGTTGTTGTTGTTGGTGAATAAATTGGTTGAATCTGTGGGTCGAATGCAATGCCGGCTTCCCCCCGTAGCGCTTTCTTTCTATTACGGCAAGCGAACTGGCATCTTGTGAAGAATGCACATCAATTGTAGCCGCATCATGCATGTTCTTCGGGAACAGAGCGCATGCCAGAGCTACGCCACCTGCACATGCAAAGCATAACAGCTACCTCGTGGTGCGGAGTCGAAGTTTGACTCCGTTGTAGATCCCGAGGTCAAAGCTATTCTCTTACATGTAGGTACACATGTATATTTCCACGCCATGATTGTTCGTCAAAGATACTATTTCCATCCCTTTTCGTTCTCCATAAAATCTCCTTCACATTACCAAATCAATCCCTACAAAAACAATGACAGACTACGACGCCATCATAATCGGCGCCGGCTTCGGCGGCATCTACCAACTCCAAACCCTCCGCCAACTCGGCCTCAAATGCCTTGTCGTCGACCAAGCCGGCGACGTAGGCGGCACCTGGTACCACAACCTCTACCCAGGCGCCATGTCCGACACCGAGAGCTTCGTCTACCGCTACTCCTGGGACAAGGACGACTTGCAAACCTACCCTTGGCCAGAGCATTACGTGAAACAACCCGAGGTCCTGGCTTATCTGCGCCATGTTGTGGCGAAACACGATTTGAGGCGCGATATGCTGTTTGAGACGGAACTCAGAGCTGCGAGGTGGGATGAGGAGACGTCGTGTTGGGAGCTGACATTTTCGCCCGCGAATGCCGGAGAAAGTCCTTCCACAACAACAACCCTCAAATCAACCTACCTGATAACCTCCCTCGGCCTCCTCTCAGCCCGCAACCTCCCCTCCCTTCCAGGCCTCAACACCTTCACCGGCGCCACGCACCACACAGCCTCCTGGCCCGCCAACCTCGACCTCGCCAACAAGCGCGTCGGAATCCTCGGCAGCGGCAGCACAGGCGTGCAAGTCATCACCGACATCGCGGGCAAAGTGGGCCATCTGACGTGTTTCCAGCGGCATCCGCAGTATTCGGTTCCGTCAGGCGATAGGAAGGTTACGAACGAGTATCGCGAGTGGGTTAACGGAAGGTATGAGGAGGTTTGGGAGGGGGTGAGGGACAGTGTGACGGGGTTTGGGTTTGAGGAGAGTCAGGTGCCTTTTGGGGAGGTGGGGGAGGAGGAGGCCGAGCGGGTTTTCGAGGAGGCTTGGGGGATGGGGAATGGGTTTCGGTTTGGTAGGGGATTTTCATTCCATCGCATGGATTGATAAGGGAACTTCGCTGACAATACGGTGCAGTACGTCTTCGATCTTGATCACACTACTCGGCCTTATCCCATATCGAATCCCCAACGACTCCCCTTGACCCCAAAACAAGACAAGAACCTCCTCCCACTGACCTCCCCACTCCCTAACAGATGTTCGGCACCTTCTCCGACATAACCACCAACCCCACCGCCAACGAAGCAGCCTGCGCCTTCATCCGGCGCAAAATCGCCAGCATAGTCCACGACCCCGGCAAAGCCGCCGCCCTCACGCCCCACGACGTCTACGCCCGCCGCCCCCTCTGCGACGGCCAAGCAGCCAGCGGCGAACCCCACTCCAAAACCGGCTACTACGCTCAATTCAACCGACCAAACGTCGACATCGTGCCCTTGCTCACCAACCCGATCGAAAAAATCGAACCAGCCGGTGTCAGAACTTCAGACGGCGCCCTGCACGAACTGGACATCCTCATCTTCGCCACAGGCTTCGACGCCGTAGAAGGGAACTACACGCGTCTGGCCATCACGGGCTCCAACGGACGCAGTCTAGCGGACGCGTGGAAAGACAGCGGGCCTTCGAGTTTCCTCGGCGTTGCTGTGGCGGGTTTCCCGAATTTCTTCATGGTCAATGGGCCCAAGGGCGCTTTTACTAATCAGCCGCCGATGATTGAGGTGCAGGTTGAGTTTATTAGGGATGTTATTGGGGAGGCGAGGGGGAGGGCTGTGAGGGTTAGGGAGGAGGCGGAGGAGGGGTGGAAGAGGGAGTGTGAGGGGGAGGCGAGGGGGAGTTTGTTTTGGGAGGCGGAGGTGAGTTTTTTCTTTTTTTCGATTCGTTTCTTCTTGCGTCGGTTATTCTCGTGAGCACAACTTGTTCTGTTTTGAAAGAGGTCTGTTTTTGGTTTTGCCATGGCTGATCATATTCCTCTCAAATAGGACAATTGGATTTTCGGCGCGAATATCCCAGGCAAGAAACGGTGTTTGAGGTTTTATTTTGGTGGGATGAAGAAGTATAGAGAGCATTTGATCAAGTGTGAGGATAATGGGTTTGAGGGATTTGAGTTTGAGGATGCTGTTGCTTTTCCGCATGCTAATGGGGAGGTGAAATCGTAGAGGGAAGGGGAAGTCTTTGGGGATACATTTGTTGTTACATGGCGTTGCTTCTCTGCATCTTTGCTTTGAGAGATGGGAATATAGCTATATTCCTCGGTTTTTGCTTAGAAAAAGGGCAACGAAGTATCAGAAGAGGAAGAAGTGATACTGCTTCCTGCTTGCTGTCGTGATGGAATGGGCATGATATACATGTAGTGGTACGCGGAAGATGTCGTTTCTACACCTCCATGTCCGCTTCACTTCTTCTTCCAATCCCAATGCTGATTCACCGTGATTCTTGGGGTATCTCGCTTGTCTTTACAGGCCGTCACCAAACGCACCTGGAAATGAAGTCTGCGACCTACCTACGAATCGACAACACCCCGCAGATCTCTCCATGATCCACCCCCGCCTTGCCCTCATTGCCAGGAAGGACTTCAACCGAACTGCCCCGCCCGAGGTATATCGTAATAGATACCTTTGTAGACCACGCAAAGGATGACATAGGTCCACTATTCTTCTTTGCTCATCCCTTAACTTGGGTTTGAACTTTTCCCATGCTTGTCAGGAACATCTCAAGAACTCATCATCTGCTTGAAAGCCTTCCTAGAGCATTCATCGTTTCGCCTCTCCCAAGACCCGTGGCTTATTTGACTAAACATTATACTTATTCGTCGAATCGATCAAGAAAATATCACATCAGCAATCAGCAATCAGCAAAAATGCCTCACGCCGTAGAATTCACGCCTACCGAATACCCTCCCTTTCCCTCCGATCCATCGTTCAAAACCGTCAACCTCGAAACCATCTCCTTGACCAAACTCCTCTCCCAAGACACCACTGAGCAAGACCGTGTCTTCGAAGCCTGTAAATCAAGAGGCTTCTTCTACCTCGAGCTGGGCGGCTGTGAAAGCGGCGAGATTATCCTCAACGGCGCCGATGATATCTGTCGAATGGCGGAGGAGTTCTTCAAACTTCCCATGGAGCAGAAGGAAGAGCAGAGAATGAGGGAAGGGCAATTGGATGGGTGAGTAGTCCCTTACTCCCAATCAACGCATCTCTAAACCAAAGATCTTCGCCCACTAACACCACCACCTCAGCTACAAACGCGTCGGCGCCACCATAACCGACAAATCCGGCACAAAAGACACGGCGGAATTCTTCAACATCGCCAAAAACGACCTCACCCTGCCCCCCTCAGAAACCTCCAAAATGTCCCGCCAATGGCCGCCCCTAATAATGTCCCACCAACCCCTCCTAAACGCCTACATGCGCACCGCCCACTCCACAGGCCTCATGATCCTCTCCCTCCTCGCCACGCGCCTAGGAATCCAACCCTCAGAAATAACCACCCGCCACCGTCTCGAGCAGCACTCCGGCGACCTGGTTCGTCTCACGCGAGGTCCGCCGCGCGCGAATCCTGAGATGCCGGAGATTCAAACGCCGTCGCACACGGATTTTGGGAGCATTACGATTCTCATGAACTGGCTGGGCGGCTTGCAGGTATGGAGTGAAAGTGCGCGCAAAGCGGGGCCGCTGGAGCCGGATTCGGAGGGCGAGTGGTTGTGGGTGAAACCTAAGAAGGGGTGCGCGATTGTTAATTTGGGGGATGCGATGGTGCGGTTTACGAACGGGGCGGTTTGCTCGGGCAGGCATCGTGTCGTTCCTGCGCCGGGGGAGCAGGGGGTTTGGCCGAGGTTTTCGGTTGTGTATTTTGTTAGGCCCGAGGATGAGTGTTTTCTGGGTAGGTTGGAGGGGGAGGGCGTCCCGCCGCTGGGAGAGGAGGAGGTGGATGAGAGGTTGACGGCAAAGGAGTGGATTATGAGGCAGGCTAAGGGGTTGGGGACGCAATTTACTGATAATTGAGATGGTGGTGATGGGTGATTGAGGGACGCGTGGTATTTTGAGGTTTTTTTGTCGTAAATGCAGGGTATCTTGCGTGTCTATATGCTTTTTTCTTTGGATGTATGTCAATCGCTTTTGTTGAGAACGCTTCAGCCCACCGTACCACGTCCCACAGTCTCGCCTCCAGACCTGAGGACGACGCCACTTCCATGCTCGACGGCAATGCCATCTTCAACCACGATTTTCACCTTGACAAATTGCCCAGGCATGACAACCCTCGGCTTCTTTTTGGTGACATCGCCTCCCTTCTTCTGCCTCAGATCCGATAGAGCTGCGATTCTACCCGGAACGTGCAGACGGCCGACGTGCACATCCACTCCACTTGGCAACAGCGTGCCGATGGCATCGATTTCAGCTTCGAACTCTTTGACAACTGAGACAGGCTTTGAGGCCGAGCAGAGTGTATCGCCGGCTTTCAGGTTGCGCTCAAGCGATTCCATATCGCCGCTTTCGAGGTGAAGGGTCGCAAGCTGGCCTGCCACGGCGTAATCGCGAGGTTCGTTGGAGATGTCAACGCTTTTGACGATGGCCTTCTCGCCACGCGGTTGCACCACGATGTTGTCGCCTGCCTGAACGTTTCCACTGGCCAGTCGTCCGGAGACAGAGAAAGGGTTCTGCACACCGCCGCGGAAGATATCTGTGATTTGCATGCGTAGAGGTCCTTTGACGGCTTCGTCCGAAACGTGGACGGTCGCTGCCATAGACTCCAGCACGGATGTCAAGGTTTCGTAGGATTCTGTGACCCAGGCTGCGTTGTCGCTTGAAGGCGCCTTTGCGACGTTGTCTCCACTCAAGCCAGAGCATGGCACCACCTTGATTTGTTCGTCCTCGAAACCGGTATCTGCCAGCAGCTTTTTCACTTCACCGCTGACTTCTTCGAAGCTGCCTCTGTTCCACTCGGGTGTGGTGCCGTCCATTTTGTTGACAGCAACAATCATCCTCTCAAGTCCGACCGCTCGGGCCAGCAAGACATGCTCTTTTGTCTGACCTCTCAGACCACTCTCAAGCTGATTGGCATCCACCACGAGAACACCCAAGTCCGCCATCGCAGCACCGCCAATCATGTTTGGGACAAAGTCTCTGTGACCAGGAGCGTCGAGGATTGCAAAGTCTGCCTTTTCGGTCGAGAAGAAATGTTGTGCGATGTCTACTGTGACACCACGCTCGCGCTCGTCCGAGCTGGTGTCCATAACCCATGCAAGCGCGAAAGAACCCTTGCCCTTCTCAGCCGCTTCCTTGCGATACTTATCTATGTCTCGCTGCGGCACAGCACCCGTGTCGAGAAGCAAACGACCCATGAGGGTGGACTTGCCATGGTCAACGTGTCCGATAACCACGAACGCGGCAGAGGGCTTGAGAGTGGCGTTGGATTCTGCCCACAATTTAGGGACATCGAGATTCTTGGACTTGATCTTAGGCTGGGTGGGTGTGGGTGGAGTCGCGTTCAAATTCAGGTTCCCGGTCTTCTTTTGCAGATTGTTGACAGCCTTGCCTGAGTTCGGGGTGGACTTACCAGAGCTTCCGGTGGCTTTAGATATGATATTAGCAAGTATTCTCCTATTTGCCTAAGCCTTTGCTTCCACTCTGCGCGCGAGAAACAACATCGTCTGGAGAAGGGTTCTGGAAAGCATCCGGCTTTGTAGTCGAGCCCAGCATGTCCTGAAGGCTCATCGGGTTGTTAAAGTTTCCAGTGAGAGGGCAAGTAGATATTGCTCGACCAAAGGCCGTGGGTGGGGCTCTCAGATCTGGCAATTGCTCTTGCTCTTCTTCCGGTTCAGGCTCCGGCTCAGCAGGTGGTGGTGTCAGCTCTCTCTTTTTTCTCGAAGGATACTTTCGAGGTTCTGGAGCGGGCGCTGGTGAACCAAGTTCTTTCTGTTCCGCCGACTTTCCAAGAGTCAACCGATCCAGCGCACTTGTTGTCTTCTTTGTCTCCGACTCAGTAGACTGTGCAGGACTCTGCCTCAGTGCCTCCGCCTTTTTCCTGCGCTCTTCCGCAAGTTTTGCCAATTTACTGGAGCCTCCCAGTAGCTTCGGCATAGGCCTTTGAGGTTGTGACGGTACCAGATCTCCAGCCATGTGGCTCGGCACGGCGCTCCAGGAAACGTTGGAGAACCACCCTCCAGACGGCGGTAAGATGTCAAGAGGCGGGCGACATTCTTCTCGCAACAAGTCAGTCGACCTGCTTGCGCCAGCGTAGCCCACCTCAAGACCCTTCCAGATCCCGGGTCCAGCTGTGGAAACAAAAGCGGAAAGGAAACAGTACTCACCTCCGACTTGTTCGGCACTCTTCTCTTGTGCCTGGTCGAACTTGCTCTTTGGCTTCTCTTTTGGTGTCGTCTTGGCTGAGGGTGTCTTGGGTTGTTTGGCATTCTTCAGGTAGGTCACACTCTTGCCCACGTCCCAAAAGTAGTGCCATAGTGCGTCTTCAATCTCCTTGTTCGCGACCTGCACTCCCGCTTCATCCAGCTCTGCGCGTACGACTGGTGTGAGGGTAGAAAAGTTGTGCCTATCTTCTTCAGTGAGGCCGTCATCGCCTGTGTTGTCGTAATCTTCGTCGTCGCCAGAGTAGACGTCGTCGTCATCGTAGTCGATGTCCTTGACTCGTTTGTGGCCGGACATGGTGGATGACGTAGGGGAGACTGCTCGGAGAAGTTGATGTGACTGAGCAGTGGTTTAAATAGAGGATGCGTAAAAGTACGAAAGAGGTGTTGCTGTCAGGAAGATGAAATCAACAATTGCTTCGAGCCAACAACGACTCACACAAAGTCGGTCACGTCAGAGATCGGCGGGGCAGACACATCCCACCAAGCTAAGTGGAGCCCAATTAAGGTCTTCTTCTCGCCCAACTTAACTTCTTCTTCACTTCATTCCATGCTGGTCTTGTATCCTCACTCTATTCATGGCATGTCTTGGTTTCGTGAGTACTTCTCGGGTTCGAAGCAGGAAGAATGCTGTTGCAGCAAGTCCCGGTCGCGATCCTCGACCCTATACCAACGCACACTGCTGTTCACGCGCTTCAAGACAGCAATCTTGACACGAGGAAATTGAAAAGCATCATGGCAGGGCATTATGTTAACTTCCAAAGTGCATACAAACGACCTATCATCTACGAAAATAGCGAGTGGGTGCGCATAGGCGCAACGATCAAACACTTCCGTCGTACTTCCTTCGTCAAACTGCCCTGGTCGCAAGAAATAGAACCATATCTCACGCCAGAGAAAGGGAGAGAAATCAAACATACACCGTAAAATCTCCAAAAGCAAAAGCATCAAGAACAACATTAACAGGACATCTCAGTGTGCTCAAACCTCAGAACAGGAAGTCAGGAATCACAACCCAGCCAACCCAACCAATCCAATAACAGCCATCAATCCAAGACCCTCAATTCCAACCTTGCCAGCGCCTGAGATAGGCAAGTCGGTAGGAACCTGAGTAGCACCGCTACCCGACGGACCAGCTCCAGTACCGACCACGGTCGTCGCGGTACCATTGGCATACGGAGTCACGCCCAGGCTGGCGGTGTTCAGCGGCGGCGACGCAGTGGTCGTAGGGTGCGAAGAATTGTCGCGAGTCGCCGTGACAGTCTCCACAATACGGTTGACAGTGCGCGTGAGAGTCCAAGTGGTGAAGCTGCTGATATCAGAAGCGCCGTAGGCGTCCTGCGGCTGGGCGCTTGCCACAGCGAGGAAAAGCGTTGCGGTTACGGCTGAGAGACGCATGGTGTTCTAGATTTTTCCGATGGAATGTTGACGGTCAGTTCCAGGTGAGTGGGATTTCTTGTAATGTGCGATGACGATGCTTGGAATGCGGGAATGGCGATCCTGAGGATGATGTTTGTTGACGATATGGAGATCGAAGTCGAAATTCGCAATTGCTGCTTTACGAGAGTTATCGGTGCGAAAGAGTTCAGAGAACTTTTGTCGCTTAGATGAAACGCCAGGCGTCTGAGAGTTGTTTGTATGGTGCGCGAAACAGAAGCGAGTCTATCGCGAAGCAAGCTAAGTCGATAGTATGGGGTATGTGGTTCAGAGAGTGTGACGGATATCGGTATTCCGGCGGTAAAGACAGTGAGTCGATGTTGGTCAAAACGATCGTGGTGCTTGTCCAGCAGCAATGGTCAAATGAGTGTGAGTATGGTTATTCCAGATAGCGCAACGGAAGAAAGAAGAGAAAAAACCTCGCGCAGCAGGCGCAAAGTCAGGCTTTCGGGTATATATGCACAGCACTTCGGTGTATACACTGGTACCACGAGACAAGCGCCACCCCAAAGGTTGGGACGGCAGCGAAGAAAAAAAAAACCAAGCCCGACTAGCAAAAGGCAGACATTGTTAGTTCGCTACCTGCCAATAATTTACCTTCCTAACCCAACCGGCGCTCCGGTATGATTGACATCACATTAACTCTGCCATTGCGAGCCAATGGGCGTTCGATCGCATGCGAGAAGCATGCGCCGGGAAATTGAAATTACCACAAAATCAACACCCGACTGTGCCACTGCCCGTGAGATCGGTCACACCACCTCCTCTCTTTCTCTCCTCGTCCCCCATTGCAACCATTCGGCTTCACTAGCCGCTGCGGGCATGGTTGCTCAGGGCTGGAATGTCTCACTAACTTGCCAGAGTGCACGGGCGGGTTCATGGACAGTGTCTTGTTTAGCCTTGTTGTCGCTGCCAGGAGGCATAACCACCTCCGCGATCGCGCTATGGTATTGTCAAAATGCCATGGAAGCTGCCGTTCTGCACTCGCTGGGCAGCAATAACTCGTCCCATGGGACCGACGAGCGTTAAGTTTTTCTCTTTTTCTTCTGTTGGGTTGCCGAGAGTTTGTGCCCGGCGCGTTATCGCGGTAGTTGCAAGCGATGGGCGCCAGATTCTTCGATTGTCGCGAGATGTCCTGCTGTGCTGTTTTGCATTACTGTTGTCAATATTATTGTACAATACATGGCAACCGTTTCCTACCGCGTGATCTTTTGTTAAATTGGGTGAAACGGTTCCTGCATTAGCGCTGGCGGTCTGCGCCTCTCCCTTCCCCTTCCCCAGCCTCTCCTCAAAGTGCACGACCGGGGGGTGATTGACTCTCTGTACAACGTGGCTAGTTTATTTCGCTTGCACAGGGGAGATTATCGCACGTGTATGATCGATTTCGCATGGACGGGCTTGAGAGTTGCAAATCGCAGTCACTTTTGTGGAGTCTTATCAATCCCGCATACTTTGTCAAAACTTCCTCTACGCCATCTCTACATATTTCTCAGCTCAGACGTTCTCCCCGTAGTCCGCATAACTAGGCGGCTGGATCGTCACCGGCACAGTGAACTCATACTCGTCCTTAGGTTTAGGCAACGACTCCACGACCTCTGCCTTCCCTTTGAGTTCGAACGTAAACGAAATACGATCATCCACATCAAGCGCGAGCTTGTACTTGCCAGGATAGATGACCATATCACCATTCTCGTCTGCACGCGCCAAAGAGCCGAGCGTCAACGGCAGTTCGAGAGCCTGCGAGCCGCGAACTGCAATGTCGTGCAAGCGCGCGTAAGAGACGAGGCGCTTGTTGGGACGCGGCGTGGGGCCAGCGTTCTTGCTCGAGAGAAAGAGAAGTCCGACATAGTCGCTGACGCGACGCCCGGTGTTCTTCACGCGCGCTTGGACGGTTGTGAAGGCAACTGTGTCTGGGAGGAGAGTGCCGGTCTTGGTGGCCGAGCGAGCTTGCTTGACCAGCTTTTGGATGTTGTAGCTCTTCTGCAGCTTATGCGTCCACTTTGTTGAGAAAGTCGTATAGTGCAGGCCGTACGCGAAGGGCAGGACGGGCTTTCCGGAGTACCACTGGTATGTGCGACCGGGGTAGGTATCGTTAGACCTGAGGTTGATGTCGTAGATGCTGACTTCATCAGCGTACGAAGCTGGGTACTGAGTGATAGGCAGACGTCCGGCGATGGATTTCTTGCCGGTCAAGACATCGAGCAGAGCGGTGCCACCTGCTTGACTTGGATATCCGGCCCAGATCAGAGCCTTGATGTTCTTATTGCTAAGCAATGCGGAGTCATCGACTTGGCCTCCACCAAATTGAAGCACGACAACAGGCTTGCCGGTGTTGGCGAGTTCTTCGATGAGATCAAGCTGGTTACCAGGCCACTCGAGCGTAGTTCTATCACGTGTCTCACGCTCAAGAGTGTTGTCGAGTCCACCAGCGTAGATCACAAGATCAGCATCTTGAGCCGCAGAAACCGCGGCATCGAAGCCTTCAGTGCTGTTCGAAGCGATTCCGGTACCTTCTTCGTAGGAAACATCCCACACACCGTAGCCGTCAAGCGCTTCCAGCAGACTGACGATGTGCCTAGCTCTTCCAGAGTAGGCACCCTGCATGTCCGTTGTAGCATTGCCGTAGGGGCCGATCAAAGCAACCTTGCGTTTGCTACCACCGTCCACTGGAAGGAAGCCTTTGATGTTCTTGAGAAGCGTGAGACCTGCAACAGCCGATTCATATGCCAACGCATCAGCCTCAGGGGTTCCAACGTCGTTCCATCCAATGCTCTCGTATTTGCCACCATCGAAGAATCCTACAGTAAACAACGCATGATAGAGTCTAGTGAGTGCCTCGTCAACACGAGCAACTGTGGTGGTATTTGCAGCCAAAGACTCGTTCAGCGAGATGAAAGTCGAACCACAATCAAGATCAGTGCCAGCATTGAGGGCTACAGTTGCAGCGTCCTCATAGCTTTCGGTAAAGTTATGCCAGTCATAAATGTCGCCCACAGAGCCGCAGTCGCCAACAACATAGTGATAGTCAGCTGTGAAGTTCCAGTGTTCGCGGAGGACTTCGTCCAGCAAGTACTCGCTAGCACACGATGGGATTCCAAGGACGGAGTTGTAGGCGCACATGACGCTTCCGACATGAGCTTCTTGGATGCAAGTCTTGAATGGCGCCATGTAATAATCGGCTAGATCCTGTTGTGTAGGATCATAGTTGTTACCGTACCTGCCTGTCTCAAGATCGTAGACGGCATAGTGCTTGCAGGTGGCTATGATCTGCTTGTTGTCGAGGTCATCGCCCTGCATTGCCGGCACAAAGTTGCGAATGTAGTTTTGTACGTGTAACACATCTTCGCCGGGGGTTTCCTGGCCTCGGCCCCATCGGGGATCGCGAAAATTGTTCATATTTGGCCTTTATAAAGGTAAAAAGTCAGTCAATTGCCTCCGAAATAATGGGTTTGTGCCTCTCTGACTTACGCCCAGTAGTCAAAGCCGGCGTATCCATTGTTTCCGAACGCTCTACCCTCGCGCCCAATGACTTTACCGATAGCTTTGATAAGCTCATCATCGAATGCAGCAGCATAGTGAATAGGTGAAGGGAAGCTGGTAGCGTAGCTGAAGTTGTACGGGGCTGGTGTGAATTGCACGCCGGGTGCGGCGCCAACGCCATGAGTGGCCTCACTCCACCATTCGTACGATGGCAGACCAATTCTTCGAGATCCAGCAGAGGCATCGACAAGGTTGTAAATTTTCTCGTCCAGGGTTAGATCTTTCACCAGCGAAGCAACACGCTCTGAAATGCTTAGGGATTTGTCGCAGACGTCCCGAGAGCACAGCGGGCTCGTCAGGCAAGCAGGAGTGAAAAGATCAGCTCCAATGGTTGCGTTGCCCTGCGGGTTATTGATCTCAAGGAGAGTCATGCTATGCTAATGATCAGCTAAAATGCCTTAAGCATTACAAAGACCATGGGCTAAACTCACATGTAACCACCACCGCACTTGCTCTCCGGCTCAGTCTGACACGGATTGCATCTGTCTTCGTCAATCTCGTTTGCATTCGCGAAATTCGGTTCATTGCCACAGAAGCATTGTGTTCCAAAGTTGATGCCGCCATATGCATAGCCCCTCTCACCGCACCAGCTCGCGCAGAAAGAAGGTGTCATGGCGATAGTGCTAAGTTTAGCAGCCGATAAGATGCTGACCCTGCTGTCATTGTAGCATCCCAGACTGGTAAAGTCGGCTTCGAATGCTGCCGAAGCAGAGTCAGAGCATTGGAAGAAGCCATCGTCTTGGGCCAGAGCGAGAGTCGCCAGAAGAGATGTAAGGGCCCATCGGTGACGCTTTGTTGGCGCCATTGTAGGTGGCAAGAAGCGTTTGTCTAGTGGAATCTTCCTGCATTGGGAGCATTATCGCTCTTATACTGTCTGCGCCATGGCGCCATGGGACTTGATCGAGGAGAGCAGCATTTTGCCGGAGGACCAGCACTGCTAGTTACTCCTCACCACCCGGCCACGCTAGAGTGTGAAGTCCATGAGGTAGAAATGCAAACAACCAGACTTCGGCGATCCAAGATGCACAAGGAGCTGTAGCGCTAAGACGGTGTCGTCATCGGATCTGGCATTGGTATAGCTACATGGGGACAAGCAATACCTTATGCAACTCGTACATCGGGTGCGTATCAGGCTGAATATGTTAGCGTGCGTTTTCGCTCATGCCGGGCTGGAAACGGAAGGTTAATGTCGTGTTGAATTTATTGCTTCACTTGAAGATCTAGTTTTCCCCGCATTTGCTTGTCTCCACCGTCGATCGTTCATAAGGTACAACAACTCGCATATTGCAATTTGCCTATTGTCGCTTCAACATCACTTGTGTACGAATATCTGTAGCTATGTGCGGAACTCATGTGTTCACCAGTCGCCGTCGTAGAAGCTAAGCGCTCTCAACAGATGATACCCTTCTCAATTAGTCATGCCATTGAGTCGTCTCTTGTCGTCAATATCTGATAAATCGGTGTCCCGAGCACGTGTCGGAAATCTAACAACCGTTCACTGGCCTAGGCATATGTATGATCAACGGCGGATCCGCCTTTAGCTCCGGATGAAGAAGACTTCAGATGTAAGCGTCTAGCAAAGTGAAGAGACGAAACATCTTAGAGCTCATGCTCAGTTTCACTCGTGGAAAGCGCGAGTACATGATCAACAAGCTGAATCGGCTTCATCTACCTTCCGTTACGCTCTAATAGCTGTGAGCGAGAGATTAGATACACCATTACTACACGCTGGAGAGTGATCTTCCAAGTAACTGAGTGCTATGTGTGATTGAGTAACGCCGAAAGCAAGTCATTGCTGGAATTAGCATCAAGCGCAAGCGCGATAGCGTAATTTGTACATTGTGTCGACTACACAGTGTAGCATGCTAACAATGTTGCAGACTGACTCTGAAGTTGCCGAAACAGAGTCCACCTCCACACAGAGCTCTGACGATTCCACCGACGAAAGCGAGAGCGAGGCTTTAGAGGACAACCGCTGGCACTCAGCAATTGACGATGATGATTTTTCAGAGTCGATCACTGAGACCTCAGAATCGATCGCCGCCACCACAGAGGTATGTTCCTGAAAACTCCCACACGTCAGGAACAGCGACTCCATTAGCCTCCAGTTTTCTAACACCTGTAGTGGTCTACTGACAGCGATGAACCGTTCGAAACGGGGATCAATCACAACTTCATCGACCATGGGCTTTCGAAAGACAATCTTGCCCCTCTAGAGGTCGGGCCAAGGTTACCCGGCCGAGAAACCCCATCAAATGACGAAAACGAGCCGCTTTCTGCCGAGCGCAAGCAAGACAAAAGTCGTCGCTACATCATGTTACCCAACGGGAGACCAAGTAGAGCAAATCGACGTGGGTTGATCCCACCAGAATATAGGGCATTGTATCCAGAATGCTAACGTTTTTTGCAGCTCGCTACCCAGAGGGCAAATACGCCGGCTTGGATGTAGAAAAGCACGAGCTTGCAGCACTTGACAAGAAGATTAAGGACGCAGTCTGGAATGATCAGCAATCTCTGATCCTTACCTACTTCCGTGACATGGGAAAGACGCGTAGTCGCATTGCAGATGTCGTGAGAAAAAGAAGTGAGAAGAAAGGTTGGGCGGAAAAGAACTTCGACCACGTCTATGACATGGAGCTCCCTATGCAGAAACACTGTTTCCGATTTGCGGAAATTCTCGAAAGCAGGGGATGGAAGAACGATGATCATGTGCCGTGGTCTGACCTTCCAAAGTTCCCCACCACCATAGAGGAATTGGAGCAAGAAGAGGAGGAGTTGGAGTTTCCTATGGATGAAGACGACAAAGGCTACTTCACTCTCCAGAAACGGGACGTGGCCCCACCAGACTTGGAAGACGGAGACGATAACAAGGAAGACGACGAGGAAGGCGAAGAAGACGAAGAAGACGAAGAAGAAGAAAAAGAAGAAGAAGAAGAAGAAGAAGAAGAAGAAGAAGAAGAAGAAGAAGAAGAAGAAGAAGAAGAAGAAGAAGAAGAAGAAGAAGAAGAAGAAGAAGAAGAAATGAGACGCGAGTCACACAACATGGCCCATCCTGTGAGAGTGTCGGACATCCACGAAGATGAAGAAGCCGACCTCCCGCGCCGTCAAGAGTTTGAGCGTGAGTTTCCAGAGCACGACACCCCAAAGAGAAGCAAGAGCAACGAGGAAGGCGAAAGTGACGAGCAACAACCCGCCCCGAAACGTCGCAAGTCGGAGAAGCAATCACTGGGCTCCACCAAGCAGCATGCCCGTGAGACTGGATCGCGTAAGTCTCGCAAGTTTAAAGATCGGAACTAGGGGCGCAAGGAAGTCCTGATACTGCACGGAAAATGACTGTAACGGTTGGCGAGTACGATGACCATCTTTCTTATCGAGGCGGCGACCAGTGTCGTCGAAGGGAACTAAGCGATGAAAGCTTGAACGATTAATTCTAAGGTTGGAAAAGCTGATCACCAAGAACAACGGATTACCAAAATTTTGATGTGATCGAGACGGAGTGCTGAGACGACTTTGCTTTTACTTTTGTCTCTGACGATTAGATGGCAGTTTGGAAAAATTGGAACAAGTGAAAGTTTGTGTAACGAATGAACTAGCTGACTTAAATGAGAAATCGTGTTTTTCCAATATATCAATTTTCCAATACCCAATTTCACTGTCACCTCTCGTTAACGCTTTGTCCAACAACTGTTTCTGGCACCTTTCTGACGCCTCTTTCTGACGCCTCTCTCGATCGGGGGAGGAGATGCAAAGCATACGGACGCTGATAGCACTTGCGTGAAAAGCACAGAGATAACAACAACATCTAACTCTTCTGTCGGCGGTTGTTTGAAATTTACATTATACGGGCGCTTATGGTAGTTACCTAAAGATTAGAAAGATCATCGTCTTCTTCTAGAAATATTCCCAATGGTCTCCGGATAGTGGGATCATGTTAAAGCTAACGGTACTTGCATCAACGAATTCGGCTCTATTGCTTGTACTTATTCACTGACAGATGATTTGTGGCGCTCATTAGCAGTACTAAGACTAATGTCTTTCAGAGTGCTTACTGCCCTCTTCTAGCTGTATCGTATCTAACCTATTCTCCGGTTGCTGGGGGACTTCTTCTGTCTGTCTAGACAACCCCGAATCCCTAATGATTGTCGTGAGAGCCAAGCTTATCGCTATCAACACGAAGCTCCATATGAATACTGCCCTGCTCGCAGCAGCATACGCTTGGGAAATCTGTTCGCGCTGCGAAGGGTCAAAAAGACTCAGATCGGGAGCTGCAAAACTATCGGCTGCAAGATACTGTAACTCCTCTGGCAATGAGCGCCTGAGTGTGTTCGCAAGTAAGGCTCCAGATACAGCTAGCGAGACAGAAGCGCCTAGGCTTCGCAATGTATTGCGGTTGGACGTGACAACGGCCCGTTGTTCCTTTGGACAATGTGCTTGTAGTGCAACAAGAGTCGGCTGGAAGATGCTGCCTGTGCCACTTCCAGTCAGGATCAGGAACAGGGCTACCAGGCCGAGGTTGGTGTTCTCATCACACATAATCATCAGGCCAGATCCGATTGCCCATATCCCAAAGCCCCAGTAAACGACCTCGATGTAGCGGTTGAACTTGCTCATGTAAAGCCCAGCCAATACTGACGCAGCGGACTGAGGTATCACGAGTGACAAGAACACAACAGCCGACATTAGCGGTGATAGGCCTTTGACGTTCTGGAAGTAAAGCGGAAGATAGTAGAGGTAGGCGAAATATGAGGCGCCGAAGAGGAAGCTCTGTGCGAGCATGGCTGCAACTGATGGGCGCTGGAACATATCCAAGGGCATCATTGGTAAGGTGGCCCTCCATTCCACGATCAAAAATGTTATACCCAAGAGCCCACCAACAGTCAGCATGGCGATAACAAGTGGTGAGTTCCAGGGTGTTCCAGGATGACCGCCCTGCGAAATGGCAATCAAGACCAGAATGATGAACGCTGTTCCCGTGAAGAGACCTAAGAAGTCGATCCTCCGAACTGTCTCCCAAAGATTGACCTTTGGCATATTGGAAGGAAGGTAGATGTAGCTAGCGAAGGCAACGATCACCGTGAAAGGTGACAGAAGATAGAACAAACCTCTCCATGTCAAATTGATCGCAAAAGCGGATGCGATGAGTGGGCCTGGATGATCGATTAGCGATGCTGGCTCTGGTCATGGTAGAGAAGCCTGTTTACCGAGTGCATTGCCCATTCCTACCATGACGCCCAGGATCCCCTGGTATTTGCCCCGTTCTTGAAGTGTGACGATATCGCTCACGATCATCATTGACAAGCTCGTGATGCCACCGTTCGCAACACCGGCAAGTCCACGAAAGATGTAGAGCATTGTTGAGTTGATGCTTAGTCCGCAAGCAAGATCACAGAGTGCTAATAACACAAGTGCTGAAAGCATGATCTTCTTCCTTCCGAAAAGATCACTCAGGCGGCCGTACAGGACTTGGAAGACCGTGTTGGCGATGAGGGCGCTGGTACCCGCCCAAGTGATAGTCGCTTGTGCATCCAGATCTCGAGCAATGGATGGCAAGAGCACTCCGATGCCGTTCTGCTCCGCTGCGCAAATGAATAGAGAGAGCGCAATTATGGAGAAGACAACCAGAAGTTCCTTTGTTGGTAATAGCTGTGTCTGGTCGTGCAAGGCCTTCTCGGCTGGGTTTGGTCGAGGCATCTTTTTCGTGGATACTGATGATCATTCGTGTCATGATATTATATTCTGCAAAGCGCCAGGAGCATGCTGTTGATATATGCTTGAATGGTTTGGCCTTGGAGCATGAGAGACCGATGAGTCGGCAATGGGAGTCATGCAATCGCACTCCGGCATGCCACGAATGTGTGAATAGTAGAACAATTCGACGTTCAGCAGCGAGATGCAGATCACACAGTCATTTTTTTAAGACTCACTCGACTAGCGAGCGGGAAGATGTGGTGTTTGACGAGAACAGGGAAGAAAGAGACGAAGATCTTCGGAAGCCTCGTCAATGTCCGATCAATTCCATCGGAGCCATGCCGAAAGTTCGGAGGTATACCGCCAATAATTTTCACCTGGGAGGCGTTCTCCATGAGACGACGTAACTTAGTCCAAGTGATATAAACTACACTACGCCCGCGACTAGTCCAGGACGAAGCGGCGAATAATACCTTATGGAGAGTAAGAAGATCGAGTGTACTTAGAAGTAGCGTCAAAAGACAACGAATTCGACGACGAACCACCCACGAGCTAACGTACATCCTGGTAATGTAGACAAAGCTCACATGGATAAGTTCTAACCTGTTCAAACGCCTTCAATCGTGCTAGAACACAATCGGTAGAGCCAATTGTGGCTTCAAACCCAGAGCAATATTGATGTGGCTACTTTTTACCTCTTCGTTGGGAAATATGCGTGCCATCAATGGATCGTCCCAATGTGGTATTCCCTAGTAATACTGTCTAAGAAAGAGAAGATCTACAATGCAATAGCCAACACTGCCAGACCAATAACACCAACCACAAATCCTGAACATGCTGACGCGGTCTGGATTGCACCACCCGCTTTGGTCATCGTACCTCCAGTTGACTCCGAATCCTCGTTATCACTCTTTCCACCATCTCGATCATCTCCGCCAGCCGCTTGTGTTACTCCGTCGATTGTGGGGACAATCTGCCCGTCAGAAGTTGGAAGGCTCGTATGTGTGTACCATGGGTTCGTGTGCTTTTCGTCGTTGGGGTTGGGGCTCGCTGTGGGCATGGCTACCACGTACGCTGAGCTTCCGGGCACAGTGGGCGTGAAATAGAGTGAGACATCCGTCGCATTACCAATGGGATCGTAGAAAGAGAACGAGTAAGACGTGCTTGACGCGGCTGGGAAAGACCTTGAGCTCTTTGAGGCAGCGACAGGATCCCAGTCAATGGCGCTGTAGAAGGCTTCACTCAAGCTGTCTTCTGTCGGGGTGTTCTCGGCATCGCAATAATGCCTCATGACTTCGTCCTGGCTGTCTGCATCTGATGTGAAGCCAAGACTCCATATCTCACTCGGATGCAGACCATGCTCCTTATAACAACGTCCACACCCAAGAGACATCTCTGCGAACCGCGATGAGCAGAGGCACACACGGTAGAGATCTGGCGGCTGCTGTTTCCACTGGTTCGTTCTATACCGGTCGGGATGCGGGTTCTCGTACACATCTTTGAGCCAATCGAGCGCTTCGGGGCCGAAAATGCATTGCTTTTGGATGGCGGTTGCAGCCCAACAGGGAATAGACCAGTCAATTTGTTCTCCAGAGGCAGATGGCGGCGGCTGGCAAACGTCAGACACACAGTCGCGACAACGGTTTTCTTCTTCGTCGTAGTGCTGTCCGGTGGAGACTCGTGGGCTTGGATCAGAAGTTCGTGATGCTGTTGAAGTGTGACGAGTGTGTCCCGTGAATGAGAATGGTGTCGCAGTGTCGGTAGCTACTTCCGCGGTCTTGCTGCTATCTGTTGCTGCTAGCACTTGAGCAGAGAGGAAACTCATGCCGACGACAGACAAGCTGACGAATAAGTGTTGGTGCATTGTCGGAAAACTAGAACAACTCAGAGCAAGTTTGACACTTGCGGACCTTCCTTGACGAATCGGTGTCCAGCAAAATGGGCACTTTCCAAAAGCGAAAAGCAGAAGAGGGACATATTATTTAATCTTCGTGTTTTCCTTGAGAAAATCCTATATGTTCTAGTGAAACCACTAGGTGGCTGCACAGCAAATTCTTCGGCGAAGGATTGCTTGCGAAACAAGCAAATTTACCATCGACTGAATCGTAACCGAACAACACCGTGAATATCGTGTCATGAACTTGAAGCGTGGCTCAAATTAATGTGGGACTAATCGAGTAGGATCACAGCTCAATTTCATGGTCGCAGAAGTCTACACAGCATCAACGTATTATCAAGAAGCGATTATAATGTCATTAAGCAGAAACCCTCTAACTTACATCTTACAAGCCGTACGGAACATCTGGAAAATCCTCTCACTCTCTCACCAGATCCCTCAACTGGCTCAGCGCCTCTCTAATCTGAGGGCTCGACGATGGCCCACCAAGCAGAATCTCCAACTCATCCTTCATGCCACGCTCTTGCATAATATCAATAACAGAGCGGCCATCCTCATCTCTCGCAGAAAGATCCGGGCTACCCGACTCAGCAAGCAACTTGAAGACCTGCGTCTCGCCATTTTCCAAAGCCTGCAAAACCGCGTTCCACCCACGATACATGAGGTTCATGTCGGCACCCCGCTCGATCAAGTGTTGAATGTAGCTCAGATCGTCAGCGCGGTGGCGGCGAATGGCTTTGATGATGGGTAAATGCTCGCCGGGGGTGTTCGGATCGGCGCCAGCTTCGTCGAGGAGGTAGCGGAAGATGGCTTTGCGGTCCTCGCGGATTGAGGTCGTTAGAGGGCTGAACACGCCGGCGTTCTTGTCTTCGACGTCGACGCCTTTGGCCAGCAGCATTTTCACGCTGTCGATTTGGTTCGCCATGACGGCACGTTCCAAAGCACCCTTGTTGATCTTCTTTGTCTCGATGAAGGGCAAGAGTCTCGCCAAAATTTCCGGATTGCCAACAGCAAGTGTGATGGGCCATTCTTGGCCACGGACTGCTGGGTCTGCGCCTTGGCTGAGAAGTAGGTCTAGAGCTCGTAGGTTGTTGTTCTTGATGGCCGTCGTTAGTGCGGTGTGACCTGAACCATTGCGCTCGTTGACGTTGACACCGTAGTCGAGAAGGATAGCCAAGCAGTCAATCTCGTTCTGGTCGATGCACTTCTCGACGATACCCTTCGGGTGGTGAGGGTTTGCACCGGCCTTGAGAACCTTAGCCAGAAGGTGAGGACGGTGGTATGATACACACTTGAATGTGGGATAGTCCAGAGCGGCCAGGTCTGGGTCTGCGCCAGCGGCGAGTAGTTTGTTCACGAGTTCCTCGCGGTTGTCACGGATGGCGGAGCAGAGTGGAGTGTAGATACCGTCCTTCTTGGCGTTAGGGTCAGCTTGGAATTTGAGAAGGATATCGACAGCCTCCATGCTGTTGGTTGAGGTGGCGAGCTCCAGAATGCCAGGCGCAAGCTTCAGGTTGGCGCCTTTGACCAAAAGACTTTCGAGTATCTCCGGCTTGTGGACAGAAGGCCAGAGCATGTGTTTGGGGCCGGGCAAGTTGGGGTCGGCATTACGTTCAAGAAGCAGTTGAACAAGATCGAAGCGATTGGCATTGATGGCTCTGAACAAAGCCGTTTCTCCGTGGAGGTTTTTGCCATTAGGGTCTGCGCCAAACTTCAGCATCATCTCGACAATATCGGCATCTGTCGATGTGTCCATGGCCTGAATGAACGGGGTGTTTCCGTTTGCCATTATGGTGTCTGCACGCGCACCATGTTCGAGGTACAACTGTGCGAAGTGGGCCTTTCCCTCTTTGAGGGACGCTGCGAACGGAGTGTCCTTGTTCTGGCCGGCACTGAGGTTTGCGTCTGCGCCATACTTCAAGAGCATCTGTGCTCCTTCAAGGAACAAGACCTCGGTCGCAGTATAAAGTGGTGTGATGCCGGCATGGTCCTTTGCATTGGAGTTGGCTCCGAAAAGTAGCAGCAGTCTTACGGCGTCCAAGTCGTAGTTAGACACCGCAAACCGTAGCAGGCTCTCTTCGGGTTCGCCTGTCACAGGTACACCAGCGTCGAGAAGTCTCTCCATGGCCGTGTGGTCTCCCGCGCGCACCGCGTCTACGAGTGCGGCTTTTTGAGCGGGTGAGGCTGTATCTTTGACTTTTGGTGACCAACGTGGAGCAGCTCTTGAGTCCAGCGTTGGTCTTGTGGTGTAGCTTGATAGAACGCTGTCGACATCGCGTCGGCTCGAGCTATCGTCCCAGTATCGCAAGGATTGGTTCGACATGGTCGATAGAGAGAGACGGTCATCACCCGCCGCCACGACATGTGACCCATTGACGCTCCGTTGTCCCAGCTTCACGTCGGTGCTTTCAACGATGGGGCTGACAGACCTTGAGTGCTCTCGCACCGGCGATGAGATACTTTGCGTTTCTGAAAGCCGAGGGAGTGTCGGAGCGGAACTGGTTGATTGTTTGGTACGGAGAGGAAGATCCAATTGTGATGTGGGCTTGGCAGGCGACACGTCCAGAAGTCGATCATCGAAGACTGCCAACAAAGCAGTGTAACCAATACCATTTGAAGTATCAGGGCTGCTTTTCCTGATATCTGCAGGCACCATTGCTAAAGCAATTCGCAGACTTTCCTGGTCCTGAGACAAAGATTTGCGTAGCTTTTCAATACCCGAGGCAGTGCCCATGTTGCGGAAACCATTTCCCAGTCTGCTGATGCCATGTTTGTCCTCGCTCTTAAGTTTCCTCTTGATCAATTGGCTCACGACCGTGAAGGAAGAGGAGACGCGGCGTAAACGTTCGAGAAGATCAGTGATACTGTCTTTCGACGGGTGCATCGTGGCTTGCGATGAAGCGAGCAGAGAGATCCCATCTTGGACGCGGAAGAGGATGCGGCTGGTGTCCAGGAAGTCAATGGCAAGGTTCTCAAATCCCACGTCCTGAGACTTCACGGCTCCCAAGTAATCCAGAAAGTGTATGGCGATGGTGTTGCCAAGGGTGATGGTGCTCGTACAGAGCTTGAGGTGCGAGGTGAACTTGTTTTCGATACCCATTGCAAAAGATATACGCCTTAGGCAAGAAGATTGGTTACGAAGAGACGGAGGCGCGCGGAGGGATCAGTCTCGCGGCCTTGTTATATACGCGAGGCATCTTTGGTACTGAACAAAGCATCACCGCAAATCAGAGTCGAGGCCGCGCCACGACATCAGCTAGCAGAAACGCTGAAGACCAACGAAGGAAGGGTTCCATGTTTGACCAGCCTCCATCGCCAAGTCTTCACGGTAGCCCTTCCTCTTCACGGCAGTCTTGGGGCACCGTTGTGGCGAATGGGACGTTTTGGATGGATCGAGAGCGAAAGATGTGGCAGAATCCTTCTCTGGGGGGGGTTGACGGGCCGTGATATTGGTGTCGTTAGTCCAATTGATGTGCCTGACGAGAGCGCCACTTCTTTCCCAACCGGGCTCCTGGACCTGGTGTCTTCCAGCCCTGAGGTTACCCCTGACTCGAGCCGTGTCGAATCTCGAATCATCAGACAGGCGGTGCGGGTCCACGAAATTATCAATGGCGCCCCCCGCTAGAGGAGTATACTCCGCACAGAAAACAAACTCCCGTGGCATCAAGCCCCAATATTCTCCACGAAATGAAAGAGAGGAAAATACTTTCATTGAGTAATCATACCTATGCCTCGACTTGACGAGGCTCGCTAAGTTATGCGTGCCGTCCTTTCAATCTCCGACCCGCGAAAGCTGACTTGTCCAAGTCCATCATTGAGGTTAACGTTAAAGTGAAGGATGGTTGCAAGTTGCTACAATCCTTCGGCAATATCGCTAAGCACAGGTTCGATGTGATTGGTCCACATCTCGATATTCATACGCAATTACTACTAAGATAAATTCGGATAGAGCAAGGTCTCGGCAAGTCGCAGTGAAATCAGGGTGGACTATCCCAAAGCGCATCCATCGGGGTTCTCCGTCGTCAATAAACTCGATGACAATCCGCGAGGACAAGAGGACAGACTTCAAGGCAGCCACCAGCAGCATTGGCGGCCTCTGAAGTAGTATAAAGAAAAAAGAAAAGGAAACATAGCTTGCAGAGGCTGGGATAGCGAGACCTATCACATGCTTACAGTCCAAGGGCACAAATCGGCTTCTTCGAAAAGCATTTCGTGCCTCATCTAAGCCGAGGTCATCGTGTACGGAAGCAGGGCGACAACTCTTTACCCCAACCCTAACACTATCTACCATCAAGATCGTTTCTTGCGAATCAAGATTCTGGATAATACAATCTCATAACCCTGTATATTCGTCGTAAAGCGTGTCATGCTTTTCTATGGATGGCAAGCTATATATGAAGCTGTTTTCCAAATCATTGCGATTAGTTGTTTGGGCCACAGCCAATGGGAAACGATATCGAAACACAACTGGCCTCCGGGGTCAAATCGTTGACGGGGTACGAGTTGCATGATAGCCTGCCGACCGGATGGATCTCCCCAAGGTTCACACGCAAAGGGAATTAGTCCTCACGCACCACTATACGAAGCTCAGGAACAGTATCATAGCAATATCAGAGACCATATGCGTATGTGTAGTGCGGCACCTCCAGGTATGGAATAGGAAGGTGCAACTTTCAAACGATCTGCACATGCGACGTCTCTCGGTATCACACAACACCGAACCTGGATGATACCTCGCACGTATTACATTCAACGACAGGACCGTTATCACCAACCACAAACAACCAACAAGACAAACGAGTAATAGTCATTCCCATATTTGATCCCAGCAAGACAAAAACAATGGCCTTCATCCGCCCCGTAGACCCCTCAAAAGACACCGCCGCCCTGGACCACATCTTCCGCACAACCGCAGGACCAGCGTTCAAAAGCGAGCCTGCCGCCACCATCGGATCAAATCTCTTTTGTCATCCATACCCCACTCTCGCCCAAGAGACTTGTTTCGTACTCGACTCAAGTTCCGGCGAAGCAGTCGGCTACATCCTCGGCACGCCCAACACAACCGACTTCGCAGAGCGGTGGCGCTCAGAGTTCGCAGCGATCGTTGAGGGAAAGCAACATCCCAGCATGCCTCGTCCGCCCAATTATGACGAGCCAGGCAAGGTGAGGCCAAAAGCTGAGGAGGATTTCCCGGGCCATCTACTTGATATGCTGTACAACCGCCCGGAAGATCTGCTCAATCTCAGTATCCCCAACCTCGTGGAGCGATGGCCAGCACACTTCCATATTGACATTCTCCCCTCACATCAAAGGCAGGGCTGGGGAAGAAAGATGATTGAGACCATTCTGGAAGCTCTCAAAGCGAAAGGTGCCAAAGGCGTGTTCCTAGGAATGGAGGCCGCTAACGAGAGCGCGGGCAAGTTCTATAATGCTATGGACTTTCACAGACTTCCCGAGGTTTTGGATGAGGGTGCGTGTGGAGAGATGGGAAGGACAGGTGGTAGTGTTAACGGGACGATCTTCCTGGTTAAGGATTTGGTGTAGAGATGAGAGGCTTAAAGGTGATGGTAATGAAGAAGAGAAAACTTTTGTTATACTCCAGCAAATCTAACAATGACCGTGGCTCGTGTACAATATGAAGTCGCTCGCTCAAACGCTCAAAGAAATGCTCAATCTGAATCCAGCTTCCTATCACCTCAGCCCTCCTGCCTGCAAATAACTTCCAAGCCCAAACCTCATGGACTCCCTCGAGACTCGCGAGGTCTCCTGACTGGGCCTCATCCCATTCGTAGCAGGCCCACGACGTCCGGTGACGCCAGTAGCGGCCGCCGGCGCATGCATCTCCCATGCACTACTGACGCCGTCTGGCGCGGCAGAAGAGAACAGAGTGTCCGCGGGGAAAAGGCGCTTGCCATCCAACTCTTCCTTGCGCGCCGTGCGGAACCCAGCGGCCTCAGCGTCGGATACAGTAACGCTGTAGGTTGGGTTCTCGGAGCTGCCGACGGCTGCGTCGTTACCGCCTGGCGGGTCAATGGGAATGCTGCGCATCGTGGCCAGGAGCTTGCACATAAACTTGTTGCGGCGGATTTGGCGGAGATGCTCGTTGGAGAAGTTGGACTACAGACATGTTAGTGTTGTTTCGAATATGTTCAGAGATTACAGAGCGAGGCTTACCTTATGTCTGATCTCAACCCGCAGATCCAGTTGTTTGAGGTCGCCCAAGCTGATCAACTCGATATCCAAATCGTTCTGGAAATCACGCTTGTTCTCAGGCGCCTGTACGAACTGTTCGAGCTCAGAGCGGAGAGCGAGGATATCAGCGTTGCTAGTGGCCGCGCAGACGGAGAAGTTGTACTGTTCTTTCATCGATCTGCTTCGTGAGACGTTCTCAATCCAAAGGGTGTTGGCAATGTTGTGTGGGATCTGGACGGTCTTGTCGGAATCGATGCGGCGAAAGACGGAGTACATAAGCGAGATGCGCTCGACAACGAGTTGGACGTCTTTAATGTCGACTCTGTCGCCGACATCGTATGGGTGCTTGACGAAGAGGAAGATGATGCAGGCGAGGAATTCCGTCACTGTACCACCGATAGCGAAAGCCAGACCAGTAAAAGTGGTCCAAAGCTGCGTTGCCCTGCTTGCGAATGCTTCCGAGAAGAACGTTGCATAGATCAGGGCGATTGCAATTAACACAATGAAGCCCAAGATCTTGTCCAAAACGCCAATGGCGTGGCTGATGTCTTGCATGCTCGTTGCTCGATTCTTGCGCTCTTCTCCAATGCCGGCAACTAGCATAGTCATCTCTTCCATGCTGACGTCGCCGTTGCCGTCTCGATCAAGAGCCGCGAAGATGATGTCAGCTTCAATGGATCTCGACTCTCCAAGAACTTCGAGGAGATCAGTCTTGAGCAAAACATCCCTACTGTCGCCAACAAAAGACAGCCAAAGTCTGCGTGCAAGAGCTTTGGAGCCACGTTCGGTCTCCAGTGCCTCAATCACGACAGAGTGCGCGCTCGTGGTACTAAACATCTCTTTGCCCGCAATATCTGAAGCCATGACACCGAATGCCGCGGTGACTTTGTCGCGTGCGCGTCCCATATCGTTGAAGATTTTCGTGCCAACACCAGCCTTAGCCATTGCGTCTCGAACCTCAGCCAGCGTATTGCCTTGAATTTCCGCGTCTTCGATCTCGAACTCTCTGCAGTATTCCGGGAACAACGCACGCGATGCATCGTAGAGTAAATCCAGTAGTCGAATGAGCTTCTTGCTTTCCTTGATCTTTTCGTCATATTGCTTGCGGTGATAGTTGATACTGATGATCTGGATGAGCGTCTTTTCTCCGAGGAAGATCGCAGCAACGATAATGCCCGCCTTGAACACGGTTTTGAGGATGTCGACCCAGCCTCCAGGAGGCGTACACCCTTGCTGAAATGCGCAGATGACATTCGTAGTACCGAACGCGACGATCGACCAGAAAAGAAGAGAGATCGGAACTTCCAAAGCAGCAAGTACGAGTGAGTACTTCCTGATTCCGGTGCTAACGAGTCCACAGATGGCTTGGAAGATGAACGGCACAGTCTTCGCAAAGAGCTTGCACAGCCAGAGACTCACCCAGAGGATCTCAATCCACACGAAGATGCCGAGGAGTCTGACACCATCTGCTTTAGCGTCCTTGTAGATAGTGTCGGTGAGTACAAGTGGCACCGCCAACAGTGCACCAACGGGGAGGATGTAAAGAGCGTAGCGAGTGAGGATGTTGGCGCTGTGGATCTTCCAAAGGAAATTGCCGACCTTTGTGAGGGTGTCTTCTTCCTCTTCAATCACCTGTGCTGCCGAGGCGGTGTCAAGATTGCTATGTGTAGTTTTCCTACGACCTAGGACAGGTCGCACGCTCGATTCGACGGAATGAACGGTGATATTAGTTGCCTTCTTGCCGCCAGACTCCAGATCCGAAAGAAGGATTGTCTTGTGGTCTGACGACGGCGACGGCGTGCTGGG
Source organism: Cladosporium sp. MBC 237 (assembly GCA_030772445.1). Lineage (NCBI taxonomy): Eukaryota > Fungi > Ascomycota > Dothideomycetes > Cladosporiales > Cladosporiaceae > Cladosporium > Cladosporium sp. MBC 237. Next base: position 278,314 of record JAPHCH010000068.1, read on the forward strand.
TTTGGTAAAGGCAAACGACATGGCGAAGGATTAGATCAGCGGAATGCTTTCAGTGAACGACAAGGAACAGCTGCTCTGTGCACCAGGCAACAGATGTGATGTTCGTAGTGGAGAAAGCAAAGAACGGCCCACAAAAGGAATGACAGGAAGAAAAGTGACAGGATGTCAAAACACTTCTCACCTGAAGAAATGATGAACACCTAGTAATGATCGCCACGGCATGTTCACGCCTTGCGCTTTGACGGTCTGGCCATTTCAGTTGTTTCACCTGCGAGCTTCAGGAGGTAGGTGGCGCTCGCTTGACGGTACGCGTTAACTGATTGGGCGGGTGGCTGCAGATGTTGAGATGCTGTGAGAAGTCGTCAACACGGTTGTCGTCACACCGGTTTTCTTAGCCCAACATAGACATGAGTACACGTATAGTGGGAGAGTGGGCATCGTTCCAGTAGGTCTCCGCGTCTCCACAGGTTTTGCTGTTGTCTTGTATTTTAGCGCTTGCATTCGTGGCATCGTCCCGGACTCCAGCTCGCTTAACCAAGAATGCGGGAGAGGCGCAGCCACCAAACCCCAAACATCCTTTCGTGCCGAAAAATGGGTCAACTTGAAACTCAAGCCGATGAAGAGCAAACGGGGTATCATTTTCACGCCTAATCTAACAAGAGCAGCTGATATCAATAACTATCCTACAAGTTCAGGTCCAAGTTCTCACTTTCCTCTCCCGACGCCTTTCACTCCACCGAGCACTCGCTCTGTGCTCTCGAACGCCCGGTCCAGCTTTGCAAGAGCCTCAGCTTTCTGCTTGTCTGTGACCAGCTTGTCTCCCAATGGTAGATCGCGTAGGGCATTTTGCATGAGCTCTGCTGCCTTCTCGGCAGTAGTCTTTGTGGTGGGTGGGATGCGAGGTTTGCTGACGCCAGCACCCGTGGCGACTGCGGATGCAGAGGGGAATCCACCGTTGGACGCGCCGAATGCTGATGTGCCGTGGACGTTTGCAGGTTCTTTTCGTCGCAGACCTACTTGGCCCCTACCATCCATGAATGTCTCGTAGCCATTTGTGTCAAGCACTTCTCTTGGGACGTCCTCAACCGCACCAAGAGTGACTGCCCCTCCCTGAAGATGCCTTACACCGGCCATTTTCTTGATAACGCTGGCATTCTCCTCACAGCCTTCGACGGCAAAGCGGAGACACATAATGGCGTGCTCACGAATGTAGGGATTGTGCTCGTCGTGTCTGCAACATCCAACCAGAGCCTCGAGCCCACCGTAGTCGCGAACTTGATCTTGCACCATGCGGTTCTTCCAAATCAAGGATGAAAGCACAAGTACGGTAAGCTTCTTGAGGTTGCGCCATTCGAAGTCTGAAGGCTCGTCTTGCGCATCTTCGGGGTAAGCAAGTGGTGTCTCGGCCTCGAAGATTTGTGACTGCGGTTGCGGTGGCGGCACCGGTAAGGGAAGTGGTGGAAGTGTGGGGTCAGCTACGTCGACATCGAATGGTCGTTCCACTGCGACAGGAGCTGGACTCTGCGCAGGCTGGCTGGGTACGCGAGCGTCTGCTGAGGACGATCTTTGAGGGACCTGCCCAGCTGGTGCACTCACTCGTCTTGTGGGCACAGGCTGCATCATACTGGCCGCACCCATCTTTGGGATCCCACCTTCTAGCTCTCGCAAGAGCGTTACCAGCTCTGATGCAATCTCCCATCCACCGAGGATTTCTTTCCAGACACCCTCCTCGGTAAGGACCGCGAAGAATTCGAGATATTGGTAAACTCCCTCGTACATGCGCTCCATGTCCCACAAGTTGAGAGGGAAGTCCTCGGGTGAGGCGCGTCCCATATGGATTTGTCCTTGTAGGAAGATGAGGGCGCATGTCTGCGGAATAATGTGCTGCCGGAATTCGGTAAAAATGAAGTTCAGGATGTGGAGGTCAACCCTTTGCGGCACGTTTGGCGGCAAGGGTGTGCCCGAGCGTAGAGTCAAGAGCGTATCGACATCTACCATCGGTAAGGGTGTAGAGAGGTCAGCCGTAGCCGCAGCTTTGTTGCCCTCACTGCGTGCCCGGAAAATATTTGTGAGCAGCTTCATGATCACCGCTTGTGCTGGAGAGATGATGTCTTTGCTACGAGACCGATCTCTGAAAGCATGGTAAGCATATGGCATGAGGCCATTCTGCAAGATGGCTTCCATGATTTTGACCATGAACTTAAAGTAGAGCTCCTCTTCCCGGAGATCCCAGGCTGCAACGAATATCAAGAGCTCCCGGAGCAGGTTACGCCCGTTGTCTTGGGCCAGAAGCAGATGGCATCGCACGGTGTGCATGTTGATCAAGGCATTGCGCTCTTGTTGTGTCTTGCATTGAGCGAGTTGATTTGCGGGCGGTACTATGCCGCTCATGACGATCATAGGAAGCACTTCGATTTCGCTTGGGCCAAGGATGAGAGGAACGTCAGTCAACAAGCCTCGACCGTCTTCAGTCGAGCCAGGGTACTCCTCTTCTTCGTCTGCTTCCTCCTCTGACTCCTCTTCATCCGCTTCGCTGTCTGATGTAAGGCTTTCGTCGTCGAAGTTCTCGGAATCCAGCAACGCGCTTCGTAAACGCGGCTTAGGCTGGCTTGGTGGAAGGCGAGGGTCAGATGGGTGAAGACGCGGCGGACTGTGGCTCATCGTTCGGGTACGCTCGATAGGATTGCCTACCATATCAGTTCGTTGCGGTCTGGTGTAGACACCATCCGGGTTTCTGCTGGCTGGGAGATTGGGATCTGGCGGAGGCGGCGGCTCATAGCCTTCCAAACGCTTCATCAGCTCTGACTTGCCGGACTCCAGAATTTTAGTGCCAGCGTCGGCGGTAAAGAGCATCTTTAGATCGTCATGATTGATAGGTCGAGGTTGGGCGCCCTGCTCAGTCCAATTCAAAGATCCATCACTTCCATAGACGCCAGGCTCCATGGGGGTCACGCTTGGTGTCTCACCCTTGTATCTTTCTGACAAAACGTCTTCCAGCTGAGCAATTCGCCTTTCAGCGCTCCTGCTATTCTGTGAGTTGTCGGCAGCCCGAGCTGCAGCGCGTTGCTTCTCTGCTGCGAGTGCCAGCTTCGCCTCGAAAACCTTGACATCCGCCAGATATTTTTCTTGGGCGTCTTCATACTTCCGTTGGTAGTGTGCCTTGGCTGGCGGGTCGAGCTCCATCCATCTCCTCGGCATATCGAGATGTACTTCCGCATATGTAGGGTCGCGCTGGTATGTGTCCAAATATTCTTCAACGCAAAAGTCCAGATTCCTCTTGACGAAAAGCACATATCCATTCGGCGTCATAGTCCTCCTACCCTCCTCCACCTCTACCGGCATGGGTTTCCAGTCGTCTTTCATGAGTGGGACCGCGCCTTCAAGGGTGAGCGTCTCCTCTCCGTTGGTACCGAAGGCCATCAGGACATGGCGTTTTGTCACAGGGGGTTCCGGCTCTCTCGTTGGGTTTGAAGGAATGTCCTTGAGTCCAGTTGAAGTGGTATCGGGTATATCCTCTGGCGCAAGTACTGTCTCGGACGTGCTGTCGAACAAACTGACCCAAAGCATGAGTTTTCGGCGCTCGTTTTGTGCCACCATATTGTTCAAGAATTGCAAACTGGTGATGAGCAGCTTTTTGTACGCATTCACAATCCACTGCCACTTTTCTTCCTCGCCCGTTCCTGCATCGCCATCGTATCCCCTAGCAGTGACTCGAACGGCGCAGTTAACCAGCTTGAAGACTTCCTGCTCTACACTATGTTCCGCGGCCAGATCTTGGGCGCGGTCGCCAACTGTGAGCACATTGCGACTGATCGAAATCAGATCGTTGAGCCTCTCCAAATCTTTCCATAGGCCAGGATAGTGGCTTGCAATGAGAGCACCACTTGTGCTCTCATAGTCGACACTTGTGGGATCCCATATAGAGAAGCTCCTCCTCTCCAGACTAGTAATCGCAGCTTTGAAGAGCGCAACAAGCTCCGACCAGAACTTGGGATCGGTGCCAATGGCTTCTCTGACGGCTGAGTTCTGCGCAGTCCCTCTCAAGGTCTCCTTGCAGACTTTCTTGTCGAGGAGCTCGAGTGTGCTCTCTTTCATATATCTGGGCGCTTTGAAGTGGATGGTATAGGGCGGCAGTACGAGGCGAACGAAGACGCTGTGCGCCTTGGCCGTTTTGGCCGGGTCGTCGGCGTCGCGCGCCATGTTGTAAGTCATATGGAATGATGTGTTGGATGTATCGGTGGTCGGATAGGTGATATCGATACTTTAGCGGCCACCGCCGGGCCCCATCATATTCTCGTCGCGTAGGCGGGTTGGTTGCTCTGCAAAGCAGCGGACTGTACGAAGTAGAACAGCCGCGGAGGTCTTGGCGCATTTGACATCACTCGAAGGTGGTCACCTTGATCGTGCTTTCTAAACGCGACTCAAAAATACTCGCTACATTTGCTTTGAGGGCCGTACAACACGTATCTACCCCTTTGCAGTCAGTATAAACCACATTTATCATGAGGTAATAAATTCCATTTTGTCAAGCTTCGGGAGCTTTCTCCTCGGTTATGTCTAGTAGGCACATACCTAGGTATGAATTGGCATCCTGCAAAGCAAGGTGCAAAGCAGGAAGCAACTACACTTTTTCTTACGATACCTGCCTTACTATCAAACCATACGTGGTAGTCGTGATAAAGCCCACAGATGACAGAATGAGCAGGCTCAAAGATTGGTATATTAGCTGTAGAGGTCTTACAGACGCCGAGTTCCATCTCCCGCATTTGCCGAGAGCCATACTGCTGACGGATACCAAGACAATCTCGTGATTGTGGCCTAAGAGAGAATCTATCTGGACATGTGGAAGTTCCGATCCAGCTCTCAACACAGGACTCGCATTTGCATGCTGGCTTCATGGTGTATGATTCAGATTCATTAATTAACAAGCGATCTAAATCTAATGTACAGGATATTCTCACAACCCTGCCAACTACTGCTTCCGACCAACTGGGCGTTTCAACACTACAGCAATCTACCTCCTGATCGACAGCAAACGAACTGCTATATGTCGATAATCTAGCAAGAAGCCGGCTTAGGGACGTTCTTGCACTGGTACTTGTCGTCCTTCTTGCCGCCAGTGATGTCAACACCGGACCAAGTCCAGTCGGAGCAGGCACCCTCAGCGCAAAGAATGTAAACGGGGACAGCCTTGGATGCGACGTTGCCGGTGACGTCCTCAATAGTGAGGCCAGTGATAGGGATGCCGTCGGTGGGAGTGCCGGTAGGGGAGCCGTTCTCGTAGTCCTGCTGGATGACAATGCCCTTCTTGGCGATCTGCGAGTTTGTTAGTTGGCTGAAATGAAAATGTGGAACAATGGTGAACTTACGTTGTCGAGGGTGATGCCCTTGTAGGTAACGTTCTTCACCTTGCCAGTCTCCTTGGAAACGGTCTTGATGCGAACACCGTTGTCAGAGTCGACGATCTTGGAGTCGAGGATCTTGACGCCATCAACGACGTTGTCGTCGCGGCCGCCGACAGAGCCAATCGAAAGACCGTGGCCGCCGGAGCAGTAACCACCGCTGAAGGTGATATCGGTGCCAGAGTTGATGGCAAGGCAGTCGTCCTGGTTGTAGACCGTAGCGCCGGTGATGGTGATGTGGTCAGACTCGCCGACATCGAAAGCGTCAGTGTTGTGGCCACCGTTGGAATCGCCATCCTTGTTGTTGATGGTCACATCGTTGACCTCAAGGTTGCTGGAGTCGTTGATGGAGAAGACCTGGACAGGCGAGTTCTTGACCGTCTGTTCAGATCTGTTAGCATACGATCACAACTAGCAGGATAACAGCATTCTTACGATGCCCTTAATGACAGAGTTGGTCATCTTGTGGGCGTAGAAGAACTTGGGCTTCTTCTTGCCACCGTTGGTGCCCTTGGTATCCCACCAGCGGGATCCATCACCGTCCAGAGTGGCACCAGTGCCATCGACAGTGATGTCGTCGCCAGAGACGCGAACAAGGGGGCCCTTCCACTCCTTGTAGCCGAAAGTGGTGGTGCCCTTGAAGACGACGTTGGTGCCCTTTTTCAGGTTGCTGAGGTCGAGAGTCTCGCCGGCAGGGACCTCAATGTCGGTCAGAGTGATGGTAGAGCAGGACTTCTTGTTCTCAACGGCCTTGGACCAGCCGCTGGAACCGCTGAAAGAACAGCTGTCGGCGCGCTTGTCCAAAGACGCAGGAGCAGCGATGACAGACGTGGCAGCCAGTGCCACGGTGGTGAGGGAAGTGAAGAGATGCATGATAAGAGACTTAACGAATGACTGGGGTGATGTAGAGAAGAAGAAAGGAAGGTGTTGGTGCTTGTACTCACTCTGTAGTGGGCGTGAGGTATTCTTTTATTCTTGTCTGTCTCTATGCCTCCAGGCATGAAGTCGCCCGAATCATGAAGACAATCCATGCCGCTGTTCCGGTCCAGACACTATATCAGAGCGGAGTCGTGCTTGAGACCCCGGTCACTCAATCTCTGGGCTCCACCAGCGCACGTCAACATACCATTTGAGAACTCTCCCCGAGCTTATCGCCTAGCAAGAGCTGAAAAGCCTATGTTGCTGTAGATGGTGTGCCTCAGTAGGATGGGTCTACATCAAGCGCGGATGCACTGGAACACCGGATGTTGGACCTATGTCAAGATACGCATGCCCTATAGGGCCTATAGGGCTGCCGCACGACTCTTGTCATTGCCAACAAGCACGGCTCCATGTTCCGCAAGGCCAAAGCTTGGTTCTGAAGCCAAGGGGGCCTGAGACGACACCTTCTGGTGATTCGCGGAACATTTCAGATATCCTGGTTTAAACTGCAAACGTGCGAGCCCTACGATGAACGGAGGTCCGGACACGGTCCCGAGAAGATATCGTTTAGGGTTCGCTACAATTGTAACAAGCGAGGCGACGAGGGGGCAAAAAGCGCGAAAGAATTATTACCTCCCACCGCGGCTGATTTCCGCAAAGTGGGCTGCTCGCTTGATTGTCGTTTCAGATATAGAAGGTAATATCTCACTGTGCCGATTTTGCAGAAAATGACTTGGCGATGCGATCAAAGAAAGGCTTTCTTCGGAGGCAAGCTTGTTACCAAGCATTCTCGATTGACGGTATAATTCGATACTATGTGGAGGACGATATCTTAGGTAAGAACACAAGGCACGGTACATCAGAATTTTGAATGGTTTTATGTGTTCTTTTCAGTAGCAGGTACAGCCAATCCTGCCCCCATGTCATTCACCCTCTCGACTCTCAATCTGTCCAACTAAAATGCTGAATCAACCAAGTCATCCGTCGCCTTCCGTCCCTGACTTTATTCTTGCCCGCCGACCGGTAAGACGCCTGTCTTCGGTCAATAGGGCTGTTACCAATCAAAACATGAGGATATAAGACCCATCTGCCTCGCCCGCTCCATGTGCTGCCTCACCTCCGGTGACATGTTTGCCAGCTTCCTGGCTTTCTTTCTTGCCATCCTACCCTTGTCCTCTTCCGAAAGACCTTGCGGCGGCTTGTCCAAGACCAAAATTGGCTTTGCGGTGGACGATGGGTCCTTGCCAGCGAGCTTGGTGTACTCACGTGCAGCCGTGGCAAGGTGATTTACGAGCATATCCTTCCGTGCACAGAACTCGAGACCTTCGGCGTTAAGAATAGCGTCGGCGGGGCCGTTGCGGAACACCCACTCTTCGAGCTCGTCAATTTGGTACTCCAAGTTCTCGGCGACCATGCATGCAAAAAGCATGTCTTTCATGCCTGAACCAGGACGTCTTTTGCAGATGGGACGCTCGGGATGAATAGAATTGGCACCATAGGCCCGGCAGGCAAGAATCTTCTCAACGTATTCGCTCTTGTAGTCCTCGAAGCGCATTACAGGCTTTGTCTGGCCGTGTTGCAATCCAGCGATGTCTATCGCCCAGCGACTACCGTCTTTGAGAGTGACCCGGAGGATGTGGTGGTTGCAAAAGTCTGTCATCATAGTGAGGTCGGGGAGGTGGCGGCACTGAACACGCGCTGTTCGATCATGCGTACATCGATTTCTTCAACCTTTTTGGTGTAGCCTGTCATTTCCACATGTCAGTTATGTCTCATCAGTTACATCAATGATTAACTGACCCTTGAACGCCTTCGTTGCAAGTTCATACATCATGCCTGTAAAGGCCTCTCCGCCGGCACTGTAAGATAAGACAGGCCCTCGAGTTGCAGGGTCCTGATCAAAATTGATGGGACCATACATCATGTCCTTGGGTCCAGAGAAGATGACTAGCTTGCCGTCTTTGGATTGACGAAGACTTTCGATACTGATATCGAAGACCTCAGCTCTAGTGGCGAGAAATGCTTCCTGCAAGAGCTGCCCAGCACGGAACAGCTTTTTCGTGGCGATCTTCTCGAGTTGCGCAGCGCGACAGGCATCCTTGTGCGATGGCCAGTCCTTTTTCAGGCAGTCATTGCTGCAATAGAAAGTTGGAGCGATGTTTGAGTTCGTGTTTTCGGCGTCATAACAACTAGTGCAACGGCGAGCAGGAGTCTTGCCGCAAGTAGCGCAGGTGTCGATTGCTGAATCTGGCGTGGCCATTGTTGGTGAGAGGGAGAGGAGAAAAAGTTTGGGCGGTGGTGGGTGAGAGGGTGAGGGCGGAGCGTCGTGTAAGATGCCTTGGGGTGTGCCAGGGATTTTGAGCTACATGCAGGCGAGCTCGTTTGTCATGTGAGCGTTTGTCCAGTGGCGTGCATGATGTGATGTCACACCAACAAACGGATTTGAATCTTCGTATGTGAATGCAATCACAGGCTGCTGAAAAGCCTAAGGCAAAAATCCATTGCGTAGAAAGAACTCGCATTCCCGACAATTCTCATTGACATCCATGCCCGCGCAGGCGGAATCAGATATTACCAGTGCTGGAGCCAGGAACAAAGCCAGAACGTTTCTATCTCTGCGTAGTTCTTGTTTCATTCCTAAGAAGGATTTATTCTCATACTGAGAGCGCTCATTTCTTGCCTTTCTTCTTGCCAGGCTCTTTAGTCTCTTTTTCTGTCTCAGATGAAAATTCGCCTTTCACAACCGAATCTCTTGCAGCTTGGTTGATCAAACGAAAGCGGTCTGGCCCTAAATGGATCCCGCCATACCATCGGGTGACAACCACCATGGCATTCCAGACGCCCATTAGCTCGAGTAGATGCAGCAACCTGCCACCGGCAGCACTCTCTCCATCATCGTCGCAGTCCTGGAATTGCACACCATTCTGACCTTGAATACGCCAAGCAGTGATATTGTGCGTGGCTTTGGCGGCCTTTTTGTCTGTACCGAGGAGATGGGCAAGATATCCCTTTGCCTCCTCTACGGAATGCACCTCCGCAGCTCGAGCGAGGAAAACACTTTTCTTCTCGGTGATAACGTCTGATAGAACCCAAGGCGGCGGATCTCCTAAGTCGGACAATGACTGGTATTCGTCAGAATATGCCTCGAGACTTCCAGAGGGGCCATCGTCCTGACCGTTCGCTTGAGTAGCTTGTTGCCCCTCTTCCCTTGAGCTTGAGTCCAGGCCGAGCTGCTGAAGCTTTTGACCACCTTCCTCGATGAGATCAAAGATGCATGGTGAGCCGGGGATATAGATCTCGGCAAGGACGTCCCGAATGCAGTCGACAATTTGTTGCCCCTCGCCTTTGGCAACGTTGTCGCCAATGTGCTGTGTTCCAAGAATCGAAGGGGGTGCATCTGGGTAGTCTGTTGGAAATTCGGCTCTCAAAGATATGTTCGATTTGATCGGGAGAGTCAGAGCATATATTCTGGAGTCGTCCGAGGTTGGTACCAAAGTACTGTCGCCGTAGATGGAATTGATAGATGTGATCTCATCCAGTAAATCCTCGGACATATCTTCAAAAAGGAAAGTCGACGACTTCAGAGCGAAGTAAGATATATCTTACCACGCAATGCTTTCAAATATATTTCATTCGCTCTAAAGTGAGTCAAATGGTCAAAAGTGAGGTGTGAAGAGGATGAAGTTGAGCGTAAGTGAAGCGGCTAAAGCCGCTGCGAGGAAGATGAGGTAACTTCGCCGAGTGAAAGCCGAGAGGCCTTGAACTTCAACTTCTCAAGCACAGCGCGCGCAGTACCGCGACCATCTCTTACTTTTGGTACTAATCAACATGGCGGCGACACGCGGCGCATTCTCGCTGTCAAGCGCATTACCGAAACCCAAATATACTGGAGAAGACGAGGAGCTACCAACACACACACAGCAGAAAGGACCCAGAGTAGTCGACTCTCGAGAGGTCGAATCGAACCAACTGGTCGTGAAGCGATCTGGCCCGCCGCCATATGGACAAAGAGTATCATGGCGACCCAGAAGCGCGGAAGACTTTGGCGATGGCGGTGCTTTTCCTGAAGTACCCGTTGCGCAATACCCGCTCGACATGGGTCGCAAAGGTGGCTCCGCTGCAAGCTCTTCCAATGCGCTGGCTATCCAGGTGAACAACGAGGGCAAAGTCAAATACGATGCTATTGCGCGACGTGGACACGACGAGAAGAGGATTATTCATGCCAGCTTCAAGGACTTGATCCCACTGCGCCAGCGCGCGGACGTGGGAGAGATTAGCTTGGAGAAGCCGAGCGAGGAGGAGGTGCAGGCATCGAAGGAGAGGACACAGAAGGCTCTGTCGGGCTTGGTGGCAGGCGCGCTGGCCGCACAGAAACCAAAGAACATCAAGGGAACATCAAGGCCGGAGCCGACTTTCGTACGATACACACCAGCGAATCAAATGGGCGACCAAGGCAAGAATGGAGATCGCATCATGAAGATTGTGCAGAGGCAGCAGGATCCGATGGAGCCGCCAAAGCACAAGATCAAGAAGGTCCCTCGTGGACCACCCAGCCCACCTCCGCCTGTCATGCACTCGCCTCCTCGTAAACTCACAGCCGAAGACCAGGAAGCCTGGAGGATTCCCCCACCTGTTTCGAACTGGAAGAACCCGAAGGGTTACACAGTACCTTTGGATAAGCGCCTGGCCGCGGATGGAAGAGGATTACAGGATGTTACAATCAACGACAAGTTTGCTCAGTTCGCGGAAGCTTTACAGACGGCAGACGGGCACGCAAGAGAGGAAGTGCAACAGCGTCAACGCATGCAACAACGTTTGGCTGAGAAAGAAAAGGAAGCGAAGGAGGAGAACCTTCGGATGCTGGCACAGAAAGCACGCGAAGATCGCGCCGCAGCGGCATCTGAGCGTCGCGGCTCGGATGCTCGTTCGCGTTCTCGCAGCCGCTCAGTGGACAGCCGGTCGTCATACTCGTCATATTCCTCGCGATCAAGATCGCGTAGCAGAAGTTACAGTGCTGACAGAGGCGACCCATCAGAGCGCGACCGCCAGGATCGCGAGAAGGCTCGCGCTGAACGTCGCCGCGAGGCCCAGCGCGATTTGCGCAAGAAGAACATGGGCCATGAGAGACGCGTTCAGATGATGGCGAGAGAGCAGAACCGCGACGTCAGTGAGAAGGTGGCGCTTGGAATGGCAAAACCGACACAGAACAAGGAGGCCATGTATGATTCACGACTCTTCAACCAGAGTTCTGGATTCGCAGCTGGATTCAACGAAGATCAACCTTACGACAAACCTCTTTTCGCCGAACGAGATGCGCTCAACAGCATTTACCGACCAAACGTTGGCGATGACGATGAGGAAGATGGTGGTGAGACTTTGGAGAAGATCCAAGGTGCGAAGAGGTTTGAGAGCCTTGGGCGTGCACCTAAGGAAGGTTTCAAGGGCACTGATGCGGCGGAGCAAAGGAGTGGGCCTGTCATGTTCGAGAGAGATCGGGGAGATGATCCGTTCGGTGTCGAGGCCATGATCTCAGAAGCAGCCAAGGGAGCGAAGAGAGGCGCCGATGATGATGCCGGTGGAAAGGGAAAGAGGGCCAGAGTGGACGATGAGTGAGACCTGGAAGCCGTGCAACGATAAGTATAACATTTTCCAAAACTATTGTATGAGAATGAGAACACCTAGTGTCTGAGACCCTCGTAGTTCCATAAAGCCGCATCCATTCACTTCATTTCTCGCTTTGAAATCGAAATCTGAAAGCTCTCAACCACCAGCCCAAACCACAGCGTTGTACTAAAGGGGCAAACGCTTTTCCGTTTGACTTGTTCACTCCGTGACAGCCAGCATTCACAGACTACCTCTCGCAAACATGCCTCCCACAGGTCCTCCGACCTCAGTCTCTCCCATCTCATCAGTGCCTGCCGTAGCGGAAGTCACCCTCACCCCAACTCAAAACTTCCAACTCACCCGACAAACCGCTCTTGCCACAGCCAGCATGACCAGTGCCATCGGAAAGTCAAGCAGACATAACCTCTGGCCAACACCCAACGTCATGTCCAGCAGCATTCCCACAACTCTCATTACTATGCCAGCAACAACTCCGACTGTCGAGGCGCTATCTTTCACTACTCACATCATGAACAACGCAGCTGAGCTCACCACAACACAAGTAACGGCCACACCTTCGCTAGGCAAGCCGCTGCTCAACACCCCAGCAACCAATCTGCCTGGCTGGCCTCCTTTCTGGACCTTCCTCCTGTTCGGCTGGATAACCGTAGCCTGGATCGTCGGCATCGTGTTGTTCTATGCCACTTTTCCTGAGAAAGTCGAGTGGCTGGCAGACTTTGTCCTGGACTTCATACATGGAAAATGCACGGGTGGGTATGCAAAGACAGAAAAGAGACTGCCCATGCATCACACTAATCAAACCTCGTGCAGCGAATCCTCGCCTCACCCAGACGAACCTCACCTCAAAGCCGTCGCAAACACAAACAGCGCGGCCACGGCCACAGGCTTAGGGATCTCTCTCGACGGCTCTCCAGCAAACACCCCTCGTCTCCGCCGACCGCTCGCCCTCGATCCAGAATCCCTGGAACTGCTCAAAAAAGACTTCTTTGGCATCCCCAAAACCAAGGAAGAGTTCTACCGCACCTTCTCTGCTCCCTTACCCTCTCAGCGACGCTTTGATCCCTCCACGCCATCTCCCACTATCGACAATCACGACGACCAGCCCACACCTATTCGTCACCGTCGTGCTGACTTGGAGGGGGGACTGCAGAGCGCCAGCCCAGCGCCTGGGAGCTTTGAAGTGGATGGTAGGGATATTTGGGTTAAGGAGCAAGGGAAGAGTCGGAGAGGCTATGGCATCACTGCTTTCTTGGAGAGTGTCAATGCGGGGATTGGTTTTGTGGCGGGCAAATTGGCCAAGATGGCCAGTGATGATGTTCGAAACGGGGCGGAATCGGGCTTGGTGTTGCCTGTGAGGAATGCAGAGAGGGAGCACGCTGGCGCGGAATTGGTATGATTGCTTTACTCGTTGATTTTCTAGGCTAGCTGGGTGTACTCCACAACGATAGAGTCTAGATATTCACAAACCCATCACCACATCCCAAAAATTGTCCCAACCTCCCAAATCGTAGATATTTTCCACCTCAGCCAAACTCCAAATTCTCCTCCACAGCGCCTCCTGCCCTTTCGGAGCTTTCCCATCGTTGGTTCTAACAACAATCTGATCGCTACCGACAGGCCACTCGACGTCCGGGTCATCCTCCGCACCCGCCATCAAGCCCAGGGAATTCCCCAAGCTCACGTCAGCTCTCACAGCAGAGTCGCGATTGCCGCTCGCTTGCGCTTCTTGCTGTTTCTCGCAGTGTGCCCGGATCGCTGCGCGGGAAGAGACGAAGACGAGCCCGTCGGCCATGTCGTCGCGCCAGTCGGCCCATTTCTGGCTTTCGTTCGTCGTCATGCCGGCCCAGATCAGGTAGCAGTGGTAAGCGAACAGGCCGAGGGGCAAGAAAGCCGTGGAAGCAGCGAGCATGCCGACACCAGCGATTGATAAGCCTCCGGCGTTGACTGCTCGGACTGCCGCGTCTCCCAGGTGGCGGAAATGCTCGAAGCTGAAAAATGCTGGGCCGGTGGGTGTTTGCAGGTAGGGTCGGAGGATGTACCAGCTCAGGAAAGTGCCGTAAAATTCCAAGGCGCTGAGGGTTACTAGGAGGAGAAGGAACCAGCGGTAATTTCCTTGGCCTAGACAGTTGTTTACCCAGGGGCAGTGGTGGTCGAGTTTGGAGATGCAGGTCTTGCACAGAGAGCAGTGTTTACTGCGGGCTGGTTTGGAGATGTGGCATGTTCGGCAGGTTTGGAGGGGGCGGTAGAGGATGTGGTCGTATGGGTAGTTGTGGGGGTGTTTGGTTTGGGAGTTGAGATGGTGGCTGGTGTGGGTGGCGGAGAGGTAGGTGAAAATGTAGGGGAGGGCGAGGGCGAAGGGTGCCGGGATCAAGAGGCATGTTGGAAGGCGGTGGGCACCGTGGTAGAGAAAAAGCACGGCGCTCGCTGTGAGAATAGACAGGAAGAGGATCTGAGATGGACGTGTTAGTGATGATACCGGTAAATCTGACTTGTACTGCTTGCTTACCAGCACCAGAGGATTCTTCTCAAAGAAGAGATATTGACCGAGTTTTCTTCCTTTCGTTGATAATGTTCCTCCGGTAACTTTTCGATCAACAGCTTTCAGTCCATTTGGCAAATGCAGACAGAGTGCTCGTTGCAACCAGCCGATGGGTGTCCGTCGAAGTGCAGGTAGCTGTCCAAATAAGGCGATGAAAGTTATGAGGGAGATGACCAGAACGCCTATGAGAAACTTGCGGATGATGTTCATGGTCGATTTTTCGTGTCGAGCATGCCTGAATTCCCCGGGTCAATTTCAGGTATCGTGGTGTTGATTATTCACTTTCCTTGTTCCTCCCAGAGTCGACGACGTTTCGTCCAAATGAGCTTGGAGCTGCAGGCACTGTCCACGTTCGAAGGCGCTTTGCTAGGGAAGCAGAGCATCATGCAGATTATTGTATTGGAGCAGACATTTTTAATGTCGCCAGTCAGACATATGTATTTATAGACTTCGATTGACAACGAACTACTTTATTTTGACTACACTTTCCTTTTCTCCATCTCCCATCTATCACGGGAACGCGTGAGGCCATTTTGTCGCGTTCGGTTCGCGCGGGGCCCACGCTGGCTGAGAGCTGCCACTTCCACTTTACAGCCATCCCGTCCCGTGGACAACATCAATCCATCATTCGTCGCATTGTCGCATGCAACACCTTCGGCCACCATGGCCACCAACGGAGTCGTCATCACTCGCGCCGACGATGCCACTCCCGCCATTGGAGGCCTCCTTGACGGCAAGAGCTTCTTCATCACCCAGCGCGTACCTATGCGCAGCCACTACCTGAATCTCGTCAAAGCAAACGGCGGCCGCGTTGTGCGACTCGAACTCCAGGCAGACTATATCATTGCCGACCACGCCCGCAAAGACTGTCCTCCAACCAGCTTAAGCTATACCTTCATCGAAGCCGCGATTAGCGATGGAGCCTTGCCGGAACCCGACAACCACCGCGCCGGACCCGCGCCAGGAGTTGTACGAGAGGTTGGGAGTACAGTCGTCCCGCCTCGAGGCACGCGGACACCTTTCACTGCGCAGGATGACCGCGACCTTTGGGAATGGGTGCAAAAAGCCGTCGCTGCAGGCGCAGCCGTCAAGGGTCTCGAGATCTACAAGCAGCTTGAGGTCGTGAATCCGAGGCACACAACGCAGTCATGGAGGGATCGTTATCTTAAAAAGTTAATGCATAACCCTCCTCCAGGCGTTACTGTTCTTGCGTCTTCCAACACACCATCAACGCAGACCCCCGATGCGGCTAGGTGGAGACCAGCTGCAGGCATACCATCTGAAAGTGGAAGAGGCGCGAGGGTGGCTCGTGAAAAAGCGGCAGAGGTAGAAGCAGATGCACAGGAAGAGGTGGAAGGAAACGCGAGAGAAGATGAAGTTGACGAGGAAGAAGAAGGAGAAGCAGAGGTTGGAGACGACCACGAAGGCGCAGACGAAGAGGAAGAAGAGCCAGACGTGGATGAAGAGCATACGAAGGAGCAACGCCTTCTAGGAACAGATTTCGATCTTCTTATGGGAAATATCGAGTACATTACAGTGGTGGGAGCAGAAAGTTACGAGAGCATGTGGGAGCAACTCGCAGAAACCGAGACACACCGCACTGCAGAACAGTGGAAACGCCTGTATGAGGAAAAGGTGCTACCAGCCTACGAGGAGAAGCGGAGAGAAGAGCGCCGACTCAAAGGGACTCCTTCGAAACGGAATGATCGTTTCTCGACGCCAGAACCACCAGAACTCCCGGAAGAGATGTCTACCCCGGAAATGGTCGCGATGAAAGCAAAGGCTGCGAGAGAGGCGCTCGAGCGCGAACGAGTCGCTCAAGCGAGCACCCAGAAGCGTAAGCGCCAGACGCCGACGCCCAAAGCGTCCAGCAGTCAAACCCGCAAACGCATCAAATCGAATCACAAGGACGAGAGTGCAGAGGAAAGTCCTTTGAACGGGGCTGCAAACCAGAATCATCTTACAACCTCTGTTGTACGCTCAGCCGAGCACATTCAGGCTGGCAGAGAGATGCAAGGTGATATCGAAATGGCTGAAAATGGGGAGGATCAAGCAGACGCTGAAGAGCTATCACTGCCGGACGAAGATGATTTTATAACATCGGAAGCTAATCGTGCGGCGAGAGAACAGCTAGAGGCTGAAGCTGATCTACCTGACGGTCAACCGGCACTTCCGAAGCTGGCTGATTTTACAACCAAACATGCCGACGAATCCGTGGTCGCCAACGGGAGTGGGGAGACAGAGCAGGTTTATCTAGAGGCTCAAGGCGAGGAAGGAGACGATCTTGCAGAAGTTGAGGAAGCAACACCAAAACAGAGCAAACAACTTGCTCCTCCAACTGATGCAGTCGCAACGGAACAACCAGCTCCCATCACTGAAAGATACTTAAACGGCCAGCAAACAGTAGAACCGCCAAGCAAGCAAGGAGAATCGGCCAATATTGAAAGTCCTACTGCAGCAAAATCCACCAATGAAGCCGTCCGTGACGGCGGCCTCCAATTGACCGAGAGCAATTTGGCCAACCAGCAAGCACAACAGAAAAAGGAGCAGCGCATCAGAGCAGTGGACTTGCCTGAAGACGACGAGAACGAAACCCAAGAAGATTACGCAGACTACTTGCAAAATCTCGTGCGCGACAAACGAGAAAGCTTAGAAGAGCAACGGCGTACGGGTACTGCAGCTGAAGTTCCAGACCAGCTCATGGATACACCGGAGGAAAAAGAGCTCGATGCCATTGAATTGGGATCTGATCCTGATGGCAAATCTGCCGAGCCCGAACGGGAGCCGGAATCTAATTTCACCAAGAACGATAGGGATGTTGGAGCTTTGGGTCCGCAGAATGAGGTCGATATCAACGGGACTTTCACATTGAATGAGGACTGGCCTCTTGCTTCGGGTGGTGTTTTCAGACCTCAAGGAACGAGTCGAAATCTTCAGACTATGCTCGATCCAGAGGTGATTGCCGGAAGCGCAGAGCCACGGGAGGAGCCACAGTCGCCAGAGGAAGCTCCAGCGCGCTCTGGTGATGACAGGCCGGCGGGACAGGATGCAGTAATCAACCAAGACGACAGAAACAATAACGAAGACAATGAGATAGATGGCGATGTCGAAATTGATCTCACTCTCGCGGAGCCGGAGGGTGGTTTTGCTTTCTCGTCATCACAGGAAGAGTCGCAAGCACAGCAGTTGCTACATCAGTACCGGTGGGAGCAGGAGCAGCAAAGTCAAGAGGATCGGGAGGAAGAAAACGGGTTGGAAGAAGCCCCAGCAAAGGCTCTCACTCCCAACGCTCAAGCCCTCGACACCCAGGGCATTATCGACGCCGGAACGCAACAGCCAGACCTCAGCTTCCCACTTCCACCAGACTCCGAACACGGAGAGTCTGAACCAGAGCTCCCAGACAACTCGAGCCTTGCACCTCAGCCTACTCCCAAACGACCGACCTCCTCCCGTGGACGCCAAATCCCTCAGAGTTCCATGAAGGAACGCAGTCTTAAACGACCAACATCCCGCAATCAGCGTAGAGCATCCACACCCAAAGACAAGAAGCCCGCACAACCAGAGCAACCCGCACCCGAAACGATACAGACCTTCATCGCCCGCCTCACCGCCAAAGGTTTCGACCAAGCTTCCCTGCACAACGCACTGTATCGCACCTCGGCGCAATTCAAAGCCGCAGAAATGCTCGCCATGTCCGAAAAATACGGCTTCCCTTTGGACGAATCCATTCCCGCCATCTGGACTGCCGAGGATGATGCCAAAGTGGGCAGCACCGACGCTACAGTGTTGAGGGGGCTGATCGAGAAGAAAGGCTGGGAGGAGTACGAGGCGAGGGCGAGGTTTTTGGAGGAATGGAGGTCTGGGTGAGGGCAGTGGATGGACTTCTCTCGAGACTAGACGCAGATCGCGTTCGCTTTGCTTTGCTGGTTTCTATCTTTGCCCTTTTTAGATGGTTTTATTTCGGACACGTCTGGTAACGCAGCCCAGACAGAAAAGCCTTCGAAGGCAAACGAATAATAATCCTCTCCTAGCCAGTAAATGCAACAAAGATTTCCACATGCCTTTATGTTTTCACATATTGCCACAGATCGGGAACCCCATCCAAAATCCGAATCTCAGCCTGAAACTTCTCACTCCCCCCTACTTCCTCTCCAAATTCCCATGCAAAGTATGCTGCTTGATAAAGGCGCTCGACACAGCCGCCAGAACCGCACAGCCCAGCGCAGCAACCCAAACGCCCCTGAAAGACTCGACGTAAGCTTCAATAACGCCATCGTACCAGCCCTCAGGCAACCTCTTGACTTCGTCAACGGAGTCTCTAATACGGCCAATCTCCTCCTCAGCGCCAGGCAGGGAGCCAAAACGCCTTTCAAGCCCGTGCTTGAGCATGTTTTGGAAAATGGCGGAGGAGATCGTGATTCCGATCGTTGAGCCTGTGGAGCGGAAAGCGTACGAGGCGGATGTGATGACTGCTTGGTGTTTGTGCTCGACGGCTGCGATGAGTGAGATGAGCGTAATGGTTAGCATGCTGCCGTAGGCCGTGCCGCTCATGAAGAGGTAGAAGAAGGGCGCGATGGCGTTGACGCTCGGGTTGAAAGTGCCTAGGATCGCGGCTGCGGAGGCCAGGCTGAGGACTTGCATGAAGAAGTTCCACAGGCGGTATTTGCCTGTTGCGCGCATGATGATGCCCGTGCTGAGAGAGCCGAGCGCTGTGCCGGCTGATTGGGGAATGAGGCGGGCGCCGGCGGCGGTGGAGCTGAGGGACAGGACGGTTTGGAAGTAGATGGGGATGTAGTAGAGTAAGGCGAAGACGGCCATGGTGATGAACCAGTTGGTCAGGCATGCGGCGGCGACGGTCTGTTGCGTGAGGAGACGAACGGGGATGACGGGCTCGGAGGCAATGCGGTCTTCGATGAAGATGAAGACGAGCAGCGCGACTAGAGACAGCGGCAGAGAGGCCAGCACGAGAGGGTGCGTCCAGGGGACCAGGTTGCCGCCGGAGTTGAGGCCAAGGAGAAGCAACACGAGAGTTACGCTGAGGGCGAAGGAGCCGAGGAAGTCCACACGGCGGATCTTGGAGGTGTCACTCTCCTTGATCGGGATGTTGACCGTGACGTAGCTCAGGACACCAGCCACCACGATGAACGGGACCTGTATTAAGAAAGCCCAACGCCAACCAATGGAATCGTGGATTGCGCCTCCGAACAGGCCTCCCAAACCCATGCCGGTGCCGTAGACGATGTTGCCGATTCCTTGCCAAATGCCGCGTTTCCGCAAAGGCACAAGGTCAGAACCGACGAAAGTAGAAATGGTGTTGAGACATCCACCACCGGCTCCGGCAACCAGACGACCCATGATCATGACCCATTCTTCTGTTGCGAGACCACACATTAATGTACCAATAGCGAAGAAAGTAGTCGCGAAAGCCAACCCAGCCCGGCGGCCGTAGATATCCGTGAGCTTTCCGGACAAAGGCTGGAAAGCGGCGTTGGTGATCAAGTAGCCCGAAGCAAGCCACGAGAAGAGCGTGAACGAATTGAAGCTCGCACTGATAGGTCCAGAGAGAGTGGCCACAATGGTAGAATCTGACATGACCTTCCGTCAGCTTTCACAATTCCTCTTGCGCTTCGATCAACACATGGTATTATCCATTTTATCCACATACCCAATGCCGCAAAGAAAGTGCTCATCCACATGCTGCCCATGGTAATGACCAAGCGTCTGGTACTCGGCTCATCGGCGACAGGCACAGTATTGGCGTCGTATTCCCTCCTCTCCTGCCTGGCCCTCTCCTCCAAAGCTTCGGTATCCTCATGCTCTTCGCCTCGCGCCAGCAGCGGAGAACGCTCATCCGCGACTGGCAAGGGCTCTACGGCCGTCAAATCTCTCGAGCCTCTTTCCGCGCGCGTCATCTTCGTCTTTGTCTTTGTTGTTCTTCTGCTCCAGGCGAGCGCGAGTGTCGCAGAGTCATGGTCGATAAGCACGCGATCAAAAGATGTGTAATGGCCAGGGCGCGGGGACTAGCACTGACGTTCACTTTAGCTCGGATCCGCTTGCAGATCGGGGACCGAGTTCGGCGTTTGCGTGCCGAAGGCCTGCCTATTTGGGAGAGTGGTAGGATTATCGTATCGTATGCAAGTTTTGGGTTTCATTAATGCTACATTATATGATGTTACATGACATTATTATTCGCGCTCGCAAGGGCTCTCAAAGCATGCAAAGGTATACAGCAACCATTGCCAAAGCGAAAGTTGCCGGGCTCCATCTGCTGCTCCCAGCGCCGTTCGAATCAGCATCAGAACTCGGCGAACTTCCCGAGTCATCAGTGGCGCTTGCGGCACCGGTTGTTTGCTCTCTGTTGGGCTGGCTCGACTGCTGTGTACTGGATTCACTAGTCGCCGTGCCGGATCGGTCAGATTGAGAGTCTTGATCGCTGTCTGAAGAGCCTCCGAAGCTGTGTATCTGGGTCAGGCCATCCGCTGCTGCGGTGAAGGTGGCACCATCAACCTTGGCTGCAGAGCCGCCCATCGAGATCGTATGTGTGATATGCGTGTCGGGAATGGCCCACGCTCCATTGGAGTCTTCTGAGCAAGTCATGGTCTTGCTGCCAACAGTGATGACAGTGGTGTGGACTTTGATGCCAGTCACATGGCCATGGCCATTTGCAGTTCCTCCATTGTTGTTTGCTTCTTCGTTGCCTCCTCCATTTTCGTTTCCTCCGTTGTTGTTATTTTCCCCATTGGTGTTTCCTCCGTTGCTGCTTTCTCCATTGGCGTTTTCCCCGTTGTTGCTTTCTGCATTGTTGCTTTCTCCATTGTCGTCTCCTCCATTGTTGCCTTCTCCGTCAGATGAAGCGTCAGAAGAGCCTCCAGAAGAGCCATCGGAGTTGTTTGACGAGTGTCCCTCGTCGTCCTGGCTTGAACCAGAACCCCCAGAAGCCGAGTTGCCATCTGAGGCCGAGTTGCCATGGGTATCATCCGAATCTTGTCCATCAGAGCCTGTGGACGAAGAGTCATCTTCGCCGTCCCCAGAAGAGGAACCACCGTAGCCTGCAGACATCGTGTAAGGTTCATGGCCATCACCCTCAGGCGATGCAGCACCCGTAGTCTCGGGGAGTGCAGTGAAATGTTGCCTTTCCGGAGGGTCATCTTCGGATCCAGGACCATCCGATGGTAGCTTGATACCAGAAGTCTGCTTCGGCGAGACAGGTCCATACTCATTGATCGGGCTAGCAGGCGTGCTTTCGGGCTGGCTATCTTCGGTGGTAGTTCCAGGTCCATATGAGGGTCCTTTGAGCGACGCTTCCTCGGTGAGAGCGATAGGTGGATCCCAGACGCCGTCGGGGTGAATGATGCAGTTATCACCCCACAATTTGTTGATCGCATCTGTCATAGTTTGCGGCGGCAGGAGTTGCGGCTGGTAGTCGTTCCAGATTGTCATTTGCTCTTTTGTTAGATTTCTGAAGGGGGCTTGGGCAAGTACCACGGCATTGTTGAGACCACCGAAGTACGCATCCGCAGGGACCTGCTGGTAGCAGGAATCTTGCGGGACGTTATCATCCAGTGTAGCATTTGTTGTACCCGTATCCATGCAAAAGTAGTTCAAATCGGCGAAATCGAATCGGTGGTGCTCGAAAA
Organism: Cladosporium sp. MBC 237; assembly: GCA_030772445.1. NCBI lineage: Eukaryota > Fungi > Ascomycota > Dothideomycetes > Cladosporiales > Cladosporiaceae > Cladosporium > Cladosporium sp. MBC 237. The sequence continues at coordinate 300,438 of JAPHCH010000068.1, forward strand.
AGACACGGTAGCCGCGAACGGACGTCACTTCTTCAGGTCGGACTGGGATAATTGTGTGGTTGACGGTAGTACCGCAGCCATCTACGCGACTCACGTAACCGAGAGAAACCGCGACAGTCGGTGAAGTAATAGTGATTCCTTCGGTGACGAATGAACGCGGCGGACCAGTCGGTGAGCTGGTAATCGTTGACGCAGTCTTGTTGCACAAATCGCCCCCGGAAGCAGTAGTAACCGGCCAGAACATGACTCTTGCGGTAGAGGCGTGTATCATGCAGTTGTCGCAGGTATTGCCCTTGTCCATCGAATAAGAATATGACGAAGACGGTGTCACCGTGCATAGCGGACCCGCGCCTGTTGCAAAGCCTTCTTTCTCGAGGGCACTAGACAGTGATACATCGTATGAGCTGGAAAGGGCCTTGCAGTCCTCAGGCTGAATTGAGCATGGTGGGGGAGTGGGAAAGGCAGTATTCCTATCAGACTCCGTAACGGTGTTTGTCCAAGCATCCGTTTTGGTGTATTTGCTGCCAGGGGAGGTGGATGTGTGCCCAACTACACGTGGGTGGCCGTCGCAAAGGGTAATGATGGACGAAACTTCTGTCGTGCCGGGCTTCCTCAAGGTCTCTGTTATGGCGCTCGAAAACGTGTAGGTCGTAACAATGGCGCTGCTCCATTCATATGAAAACGAGGCACTGCTCCAGATTTTCAGCGCGTCCTGGCATTTCGACGCGTATTCGATTCCCGCTCCAGTAGAAGCTAAGGAGGGAGTGTGGCTCGAAGATCCATTGTTGACTCCCAGCCCAGAAGCAATGTAGCCAGCTATATTTCCGTGCTGCGGAGTTGGCAAAGGCGCAGGATTCGCCACCACCGGTCGGCTTTCCAGCAGACAAAACACCAGAGCAAGTAGCGAGGGAGGTAGTGAGAAGAGCATCTTTCACCACGCCGACCAGCACACACTGGCGTGGGTCAAGAAGGATGCAAATGCAAGAAAGCAAACGTTAGACATCAAGGAGAAGCAAGCAAAGAACACTACTCGCGCAGCTAGGGCATCGAGGGCAGTGCCCGTACGCTAAGAGAGGATCATGACGACGCATTGTAGGGAAGGTATGGGAGGCCGGAACGCTGGGAGCTTGAAAGGACCATGGTACGGTCTGATGGCGATGCTAAAAATTGCTAAACATTCTTAGATGCGAACCTTGGAGGCGGTTTCTCGTACTCGGGAGCGGCTGCGGCGTTTTAAGGCTGGAGCCGAGAGCCGAGAGCCGCGCAGGATCAATATGATTGGCTAAGCGAGGGCACTACTCGGTCAGATTATTGGGATTGACTAGTAGTGACTAGGTTGTGTCTTGGAGACGGGTTGAATACGATGAATGTACGTATAGCACAGGCAGATGAGAAGAACAGATGATGAGAAGTAAAACGATCATGGAGCACACAGAATGATATGTATTATGTGCGGCTAGGTGAAAACCTTAGCCTGATATAGAAATATATGCCCATTAACGCCATGCACCATCGACCTGAGAACCATATACCCAACAAAGGGTACGGCCAGGGAAGAGAAGAAGAGAAACGTTCTTCTGTGGTGCGAAAGAAAATTGGGAGAAATCCCAGCCGAACACCTCGGCGCAAGGGCGTGAAATGTCTATACAAACCATCAATCCGCACGCTAAATGCGTCCAGGCCAGCAAAAACGCTGGCAATCCATCTCTTTGTGCAAAATCATATCCTGGGGACCTGGGAGCCCAAATGCTAGAAGTCGTTAGTATGCAGTCATCCATCCGCGCTAAGGCTAAGAGGTTTCCAAAGTCGTTAAAAGTCGATCGCAAGGGTATATTTTGCTCCAGTGCGCAAGTCGACGAGTCGTAAAGAACGCTTCGTCAAACAAAGCAGCAGAGTAAAAGCGCATCAAGCAAAAAGTCGAAGGCAACAAGTAGGCAACAACGGGTGTACACGCTCTCGGGGTGGGCCACGTGACAAAGTACGAAAAACTGCTGCTCAGGCGAGCAACAGCACCACCATCGGGTAGGAGCCGACGCTGAACTACACACCGCTGTCATGCGGCACGATGTGGTTCAATGCGGCGTACTGGTTCCAGGATTTGCAAGTTCCCTCGAGCTGGCAGGAGTCGGTGACTGTCTCCCTGATCTGATCCTTGGCTTCGATGATTTGCAGAGCGAAACCCATTGATACGTGCCATCCGATGTGACAGTGCATCAGCCAAGCCCCTGGGTTGTCAGTCTCGAAACCGATGACCAGGTATCCGCCCTCTCCAGTCTCGGGATCAAATGGCATGATAGCGGTGTCGCGTCTGGGTGGGTTGTCAAGCTTGAGCGCAACACTATCGTCGTAGGGTCCTGTACCTTGGGCGAGTATGAGGGAATCGTGGCCGTGAAGATGGATCGGGTGAGGAAGCGGTACAGGAGACTCTACGATTACGTAGACCCATTCCTTAAGCCTAGGCACCTCTATAGCGAGGTTTCCCGAGTAGCTGGGGACAGTATCGTTCCAGTAGATGCCACCGAGAGTAGGGTCGCCCCATTGGGATTGGAAGGTGTTGCCGTCAAGGGTCCACTTGAAGAGGTTGGGGGTCTGAGGGCCTTCGCCGACAAGGATATTCTTGTGGATCTCGGAAGTTTGGGGGCCAGCGTAGAGAGGTGCAACGGGGATGAGTTTTTCGTATGGCTCGTCGATGCACTCATCAGTGTATTCGCGACTGATTGTGCTAGGTGTGCCTGTGAAGCCTTCGTAGTGAACAATGCCCTTGATATCCCTGGGGTTGTGGAGCTCAGCGCAGGCTTGCTGGTTGTCGGAGCGCATCCAGTAGTCCCCAGGCTCTTGGTCTGCACGAACAAGGATGTTGTAACGTTGCCCAATGTTGATGTTGAGGATGTCGGTCTCGTAAGGCTCGATTGGCACGAAGTCGGCAGAGATGACGGTGAATTTATGGCCATCGATATGGAACTTGAAAGTTGACTGGATCGCAGTGTTGACAACGCGGATCAAGTGGGTCTTGCCAGGCTGAAGGGTCATTTCAAATCGGGATCCCGTGTAAGTTGTGCCATTGTCTGGGCTCCAGACGTTCATGCCGTTGATGAGACCGGTGTCCATGATTTGAGGCCCGAACGTTGGTGCCTCTCCGATAGTCTCGGCGAAGTGATACTTGGCTTCAACGGTCTCGTGGCTCCAGTCTTGCAGTGCGACAAAACCAGAGTCGATGTCATACTCTGCGGAACTGGGACCATGAACGATCATGGTACCGAACACACCATCGTACGTCTGCAGCGCGAAGTGGGAATGGTACCATGTGGAGCCGTAGTTGGTAGCAACGAAAGTATAAGTCATACTCTCGCCAGGTGCAAGAGCACATTGGGTGATTGATGGGACACCATCCATCTCGTTGGTGTTGAACATGCGGATGCCGTGGAAGTGGAGCGATGTGCCGTTGTTCTGCAGCTTGTTCTCCAGGTGGATGACGACGGTATCGCCCCAATTGGCTTCAATGAGAGGACCAGGCATCTGGCCGTTGATCACGAGGCCAATACGCTCGACACCATCGGGCGCGATAGTGGTATTTGAGATCTCAAGGAAGTATTCGCGAGTACGGCAGGTCTTGGGAGTGACCTTGTAGCTGTCATCATTCACAGTGTAGCCGCAGAAGTTGTCGGGATCATCACCAGGTTGACCGTCGCAAGGTATGCAGAAATCGGTTTGGACAGGCTTTGCGGTGCATGACGAAGGAGGAGTGAAGTTGCCAGCGGTCCTCGTGGCTGATGAGTTCCCGCCGAGAGGGCCGGGATGGTGAGTCGCGGTTGCGTTGCTGCCAGGAAGAAGCTTTGATGAGTGTGTTTGTACCACGGTACTTGTCCAGACACTCGTCATTGTCGTGTTAGCAAGGAAGGTGCTGCTCCTGGTGATGTTGCTGTTCTTGAAAGTCCATGTGCTTGTCGTGGGGACAGCGGTCGCATAGACGCTGGTGAATTCTGAGATGCTTTCGTCCACCCAAGTTGTTGGCTTTGGAATGGGCTCAGCCGGTGCGGCATCTGACTGGCCTTCTCCCTCCTCAGGAACGGGGAAAGGGTGAGATGGGCCATCAAAAGAAGTGGATGGGGCAGACTCAGGGGCTGAAGTGACAGGATATGAGGGTGCAGCCGGGGCAGCATGCTCGACACCAACAGAGGACTTCGGTTCACTAGGCTTGCCCTTGTGACCGTTTGAAGGTGACTCTGAAGGCGGAGTAGGCTGTGGCTTGGGTTTGGCGGAGTCGTGGGATGCCATCGAGCTGGCGGGGCCAGCCTTAGGCATAGACTTGTGTTCTGAAGGAGCGGGCTGTGGCTCGGGTTTGGCGGAGTCGTGGGTTGACATCGAGCTGGCGTGGCCAGCTTTAGGCATGGACTCGTGCTTTGAAGGAGCAGGTGACATCGAAGGAGGCTCGGATGCCTGCGGTGTGCCCTTCGTGCTGTGGGTCAGGGGGATCTTGCCGTAGTTGCTAGGGTCCTTCTTCAAGCTAGTAGTCGGCGCAGGCGATGGGTCGCCGCCAGCCTCGCCGACCGGAGCGCTTGGGAAGTCAGGACCAGCAGAATAGGGTACGGTGTGGTAGTCGGTCTCCGTGGCCGTTGTTTCGAAGTAGGAGATAAGTGTTGAGGTTACAATGTTGTCGCCAGAAGCGTGAATCGGTCCGTAAGGGTGGGCCGGGGTTAGTACTGATTGTGAGCTGGAAAGGGTCTCTGGCGCAGCCGGTGGGCTGTTGGGGTTGTAAAAGTCGACGGGTGAGCTCTTGGAGCAAACGGTATCGTGGATCGTCTCGTAAACGGTGACGGTCTTCTCGTCGAGGTATGGAACAGCTGACGGTGTTTCAGATGCATACTCCGTAATCATGGAGACTACGGTCGTAGGTGCAACCTCAGGTGAGGGATTTGATGTCGCAGAAGGGATTGGCTTATAGCTGAAGCTATCTTTTCGATGGCTCATCTGTAATAAAGCTGCGATGAATCGATTCCCCCATGTTGACTCCGTTGTGGGCGGATTTGAGGCTGGCTCACTCAGTGAAGAGGAACTCAGTTGGCCGGATGATTGGGCGTCATCGGCTTGCGGCGTGTCGAAATGTTGTGCTGGTGATGTGTTTTGCCAGCTGCCACGTTTTGTGCCTGCAAATCCACTCGGGCCTGGCATTGCGAGCGCCGGAGCAGCGCTCGCAAGGGTCGCCAACCAGGCGGTGGTCTTCATGCTTAAAATTGACTTGGCTGCGTGAAGGGATAAAAGGAAGTAGAGAGTATAGGTAGGGCGAAGCTACACGCAGAAGCGAGCGACTGGAGAGAGAAAGAACGAAACTCAGAGCAGCGAGTGAAGGGTAGGTGTAGTACAATGGAAGAGTGTCTCACTAAAAGTGTGAGGGGTAACGGTTGTTAGGAAAGGTGTAGAAAAAACGGTTTCTGTGGCAGATGGACGACTTATAGCAATGAGATCGACCTGACAACTCAACGGGCGGTACTGGTCCTGCAGTTAATGGAATGTGGCACTTCCCTCCATCACGGAACTATATCCCTTGGCCATGGCTGACGGCTCTGGGCTCCACGTCCATGTGTTTTCAGTCGAAAAGATCCAAGACTGACCGTGCTTTCTCTTGGGAAGTGGATGATATCGTATCTTTAAGGCCAAGACATAGCGCGTGGTGTCGATCATCCAGAAGTACCATCCTGAACCGCTCGTGGGGTCCATCATAGGGGGCTACTTCGAGAAGATACTGCTTGAGAAGCAGCAGTATGGCCAGTCTGTGGTAGTTGGCCGTATGTCGGTCAATACGATATACGGCACTCGTTCGTTCGATAGCCTAATTGCTGGTGTGCGCAGCCGCTGTGAATATCGACGTTGTTGTCGCCTGACAAAACCGCTTTGGTGGACGTTGTTAAGACAGTTGAAGTCTGCGCATGTCGAACGCACGGCCGTTTCCCGTTGCGCGCTAAAAAGCGTTCTCCCAATGCAGCGCTTCCCTTGTTTGTGCCTCCTCTACTTGCTCACAACCAACTACCACCTAGCCACGCCACCGAAGACGAATATCGAGCTGCTTTGCATGCGAATACCATGAGCGCCACTGCCAATGAATGTGGGCTCTAAGTACCTGAAAAAGCCCGGTGTCCCAGCCTAATGCTTAGCATTTCTCCAACGCCACAAACTTGACATTACGCCTCATCGCGTGTCTCAGGAGTTGAAACGCTACTAATGGGAGACGAGCAACCGCTATGCATCCAGGCGTGATGACAACAAGTCTACGGGGCAACTGGTATTCTGCTCGACTTGAATTGTCTTCTTTGTGTTATCTCTTGGGCCATCACATGATCCGATTGTTTCCGCATGGGTTTCGCCGCAAGTGGCATGGAGCATTTGATCCAACGGTCATTTTGTTCGCGCACATGTGTTCCCTCTCGCATTCTAAAATCCCTACAGAATCGGGTTATATTGCCATGCCTGCCAATAATATGTGAAAAGAAGCCAACGCCAAAAGATCCACGGCCAAGCTTTCTCTTGACCGATCAGACCCAAGAACTCATCCCTGAGACACTTAGCTGTCAAAGCCAATGACAGACGATGGGACTTCGGGGGTCTTGGTCATCCTCAAATAGCACGCTCGCGAGTCTCAAGATGTACGTGATCTTATAACAATAGTGTAGACACCGCGTTCGTTCTGCAGATATTAGTCGCATGACGAGCTTTAGCATATACCAATTTTAGCTGACAATTGTGCATGAGATGATATTCTTGATCCGCAAGACACGGACTCTTTGTCTTCAACAATCCTTGCACTGTGCATGTGGGTGTTTATGCATGTCATTTTGTCAGATCTGCGGCCATGCCAATCTCTCCGATGGCGCTCAAGCTCGCGCACAGGTCTCTCGTATCAACCACTTCACCACTCCATCACCAAAGTCGCCACCAAACATGTGATGACTGTGCTGCCCAATGGCAAAAAGGAATTGAGTACGCAAGACGCGCTCGTCTCACCAAGAGAGCGCCGTGAGGCTGCCTGGTTGTACGTCACTTGTGCGACGTTGGCAACGGGCTTGTACCGAACACATATCCAACCGCTCTTTCGCTACGCTACCGGCCTCCTCGCAACGGGTGAGGCTATGTTGGCTGATGAACCGGCGTCGCCCGCTATTGTTGTGTGTGAAGTTGCCTCGATTCCGTTGCTTGGCCGCCTCTGTTGTCTCGGTCGTAGGACGAATCTCAGTCATCTTGGGAGGAGCCAGGAACAAAACACTGTCGCACTCGAGATCATTCAAGAAGCTGTCCAAGGATACATTTCTTGATGTTTTCTTGACATTTTCTTGTCGCCAGTACAATTCTTTGGCGCCGCAGTCAATCTCATAGCCACTGGCTCACGAGTGGCTGTCGCGATCCGCACTTGCAAGCACATGATCCCTCGTCTCTGTTGTCGCATGGCTGGCTGCCACGTTGCAAGGCGAACTGCCATGCAACGCAGGACGACTTCAAATCTCCAATTGACGCCTGGGCGGTCACTTGATGGCGCCACGTTAGGTCTCAACAGCCTCCGATAATTGCTCTTGGGAATGGATGAGCTCGAGCCCAGGAATGGGTGCAATCAACAAGTGTACACTCCGCCGCTGTAGCCTTTGGTTTGAGATTCCCTAACCCAACCCTAACCCTAGACTTCTATTCTCGATGATACCAGCGGTTGCGCCCATCGTATGTACAGGTCGGGGTACAAGTCGGACGCAATTGAATAAGCTACATAATGTACAGATCTTTGCTTAGCATGCGGCAATTGATCTAGTCGCTATCAGGCTTCACTGTCATGGGCGAGTCTAGAATACATTATCGATAGACAGAAGCAGATGTCGGCACATGGCGATACACATAATCAATTTTCATCGTCTCGTCTTATCCACTATCGTAAGATTCTGCTACCATAAGTGCTGTTTCCATGCCCACCGATAATAGATCGTCCACAATCTATCCACTAGTACTACTAGTACTCCATCGCATCCGCAAACAATCCAGAAAGCTGTTCCCTCTCCTCTTCTCCACCAGAAGTGTCAAGGTTAGGAGCCAGCTTCAACACTCTCGCCTGCGGGATTGTTCCCTCAACCAGCATATCAACGTGCGAAGGCTTGAAACCCAGCGCCTTCAAGCCCCGAGGCTGATCGCCGAGGTTGACGAGGAATTTTGCCAGGGCTTCACTGAGAACCTCGCCTGCGCTCTCCTTCTTCACGTTCGAGATGTCGACGCCGAAAGCTTCTGCTGCTGCCAAGTGGCGCTCAGGATTTGAGGCTCCGGTATATTTGAAGACGGCGGGTGCGGTGACTGCGACGGAAACACCATGGGGGATGATGTCTTGTTCGACATCGTAGCCAGCGTGCTTGTACCCGGGGTTCTGCGAGCTGATGGGGTAGCTCATGCCGTGGCAAAGGTGAACACCTGCGTTGCCGAATCCGACACCAGCGAGAGTGGCAGCCAACAGCATCTTCGATTGTGCTTCGGTGTCATCGGGATCCTTTACTGCGCGTGGAAGATACTTGATCGTGTCGCGGAGGGCCTGCAGAGAGAAGATGTCGCTGATGGGGTTCGCACCCTGGTATGCAGGACGGTCAATAGGATCCTGAGGGCGAGGAGTACGCTCGTTGTAGGGAATTGCGGTCCAGCTCTCGAGACTGTGGCAAAGAACATCAAGACCAGATGAGGCGTGAACGGCAGAGGGCATTGTTCGTGTGTTGATGGGGTCACAGATTCCTAGGGTCGGCTTCATATTACGGTGGGCGATGCCGGTCTTTGCCTTCTTCTCGACCAGGTCGAAAATTGCAGTTCCGGTGGTTTCGGATCCAGTACCTGCAGTCGTGGGTACGGCGATCAGAGGCTTGAGCTTTGAAGTGACGGGTTTGCCTTTGCCAATCGGAGCATTGACGAAGTCCAGGAAGTCGGCGTCTGGGAAGGTGGTGTAGAGGTTCATCAGTTTGGCGGTGTCAATGACACTGCCGCCACCAACAGCCAGGAAAGCGTCTGCGTTTAGAGGTCTGGCCCATTCGATAGCCTCTCGAATGCTGAGGTTCAATGTTAGCTGTGTCTGATATGTCACCAACGAGCAAGCTTACGAGTAATCTTTGGGCTCAACCCTTGTCTTGCTGAAAACCTCGTAGGGGATTCCCTCTCTTTCCAATCCCTCAACGACCTGCTTCATAGCATCAAGCTTCAACACAGTCGCATCTGTCACAACCAGAACCTTCTTCGCCCCGAGGTGTCTGAAATCCATTCCCACCTCTTTAGTGCATCCGGGTCCGAAACGGATGGAAGATGCAGCCATCTCGAATGCATACTCTTTCTGTTGGCTCAGGTCGACTGGTGTCGCCAAAGACCGTACGCGACCAGCATAAGGGTTCTGAATGTGGTGATTGTGATGGTGGCCAGGATTGGAATGGCAGGGACATGCACTATGGGTGGAATTGATGGTTCGGAGGAGGTTAAGGGCTCTCGTGGCCCGGGAGGGCGCAACTCTGGTGATAGCCATGATCGACCAATTTGTTTTTATGTGAAGTGATCCTTGTACAGATCTCACACAGCGTTTGAAGTAACGAACAGTGATCCTGTTGCCATGTCGGTTATCTGACCACTGTCTGCCGAGGCAGAGCGGAATCGGAGTGGAGACTTGGAGCTTTCCCCACGATTGCGTCGTCCTTCGGTCGCTCTTTCCCACGATGCCTGATGTCATCAAGTGAATTTACGCGGCAGTGCGGATCATGGAAATCTGACAGGTCAAAGTTAACATTTCCATCCATCTCAAATCAATCTTGGCCAAATCATCCCCACGACACCAAATCAATTCTATACAAGATGGGACTCCCACAACAAACACCCGAATCGATGGCAGCACCGTCCACAAACAAGCCAACGTCTGTCTCAGAACTCCCACCCGAAGCGCTTGAGCTTGCCTCCAAACTCTTCGACTTCGCCCGTGCCGGAGACACTGCTTCGCTCTCACAATATCTGTCCGCCGGTATCCCTGCCAACCTTACGAACCATAAGGGCGACACGCTTCTCATGTTAGCTGCCTATCACGGTCACGCTGAGACTGTTCGTACCCTTATCGAGAAGGGCGCAGACGTGAATGCAATCAATGATCGCGGGCAGAGTCCGATTGCTGGCGCTGTGTTCAAAGGATACGAGGATGTCGTAGAGGTGCTTGTGAACGAAGGCAAAGCAGATATCACGGCAGGCCAGCCCAATGCCGTTCAGGCGGCTGAGATGTTCAAAAGAGAGGGATGTTTGAGGATTTTGGGGGCGGGAGGAGCGGGAAGTGAGAATGCCGAGTGAGCGAGTGGTATGAAGGAATTATGATGATGTGGGAGCCTTTCACTGGAATTCCCAGCCACTGCAAGCAATTCTTTCATCTATACTGGTCATTCTGGCTTCATCGGAAACCTGGAAATGCGTTGCGCAATGAAGACTTGTCGTCTGTGGGATTTTTATCCACCTCGGATCTCCCGGACATCATTATACAACCTGAGATCAGCACCACGCAACATATTGCTGCTATCTTCTGGACCAAATTTTCTCTATGGGGTGCACTCATTTGCATCACACTTAGAAGGAATGCCTTGGGATCCGCACAACGATACGATACATATACGATTGAATGAGCATAATCACGTCGGCCGAAGAAACTGAATTCTTCGACTCATGCCATAAAACCAACAGTCTCAGCCGCAATGCGCTGTCAGTTGATGCCGCTTCTCCTTTCAGGCACTCATCATGCTGTCGAGATAAGGCAGCCTTGCATCGTCAGTTGTTCCAAGCGCATAGCGAGGTGGCGAGACATCTGTGTTGACGAGATTTTCCATTGGCCTTGCGCCTGAATGTGGCTTTGCATCGTGGACTTCATTGTTGGTATGGCGTGATATAGCAAGCATCTCCGCATTTCAGCTACGGGAGCTTGGGCAACTTGTATACAATTTGTTTCTCAGATATATGAATGCGATGGAGAAACATGAGGTCCATCGAACGCCATCAAAACCCAGCAATACATCAAGCTAGAAACCATATGGCAAACAAGATGACAGGCCAAATCTCAGACACCAGTATTCCATGGATTGTACCTTCATTCGAGCTTGTCGCGGTTTTCGATGCTGTAGGGCCTGGCGCGGCGGACTGCGTGCTTGTAATGTCAGGCGATTGCGTTAGGACGACTCTCGTGCTCGTCAGCATTTCGTCGGTGACAGCAGTCTGGCCATCGCGACAAGCCTGATATGAGAACAGATCCGTCGAGTTCGGTGGAGCACCCAAGCAGCTGCCAACTCCCATGTCACACAACGAAGCAATTTCGAGTATCGATGTCTGACAGACGCAGCTCTTCACATCGCTAGCATCCTGATATGTCGCAGAACAAGCGCTAGTGGCCGCGTTGAGATTATTGCAGTCGCTCTCCGCACTTAAGCAGTTGGCTCCGTCGAACGTGGTTGCGAGGGATGACAGAGACGACGTCGTCGGTGAATACGTGAGAGTCCCATCACAAGCTGAATGCCATAGGGCGAAAAGACCCTGTGATCCAAGGAATTCTGCATCGTATGCATTCCCTTGAGCGCATACGCGAAACTCGCTCTGACATCTAGCATCATTCAGCACTACCACACTGCTCCTGTATGCTGTACAGACCTTGCTTACCCGGCAATGGCATCAAGAACTGTCTGCGGACAGTAGCAATCAGCAGCAGAAGATCCTCTCAGGCTGTTACAAGCTTCCAGCTTACTCCCGTAAAAGTCGCAGTTTGAAGCCGTTGTAAGAGGTCCGATGCAATCATTAGGGTCAAGCGTCTGCCCGCAGGTGCGCCCAATACCGAGTGAGAGAATGAATAACCAAAGTACTTTGGTTGTCTCCATTGTAGCCGAAATTGGGAGAGATCCTTCGCAATCCAGCGTTCGCGCTAACATTTTATCGTAGACATCGCATCAGGAGACACCAAAACAACAGTGGAGCGCGAAGAAATTATCATGCGCAAGTATCTTTTACACCGGTCTGGACGCCACATCCGACCATGCATGTCCATGCAAGCCTCGAAAGATCAACCCACCACCTGCAAACGACCGAAAAGAGCCAAGTCGCGCAGGCCACTCAAGAAGGCCAGAACATCAAGACATGATGTAAACTGAGTCGTAGAAACCGATTGCTTATGCAATTTTTCAAAATTACAGCGGCATGTTGTGCGGTTTGTATGGGGATCAAGGCTCAAATTGTGACTCTCACATTGCGTGAGTAAGCCCTCGGTTATTATGCCCGCTCGCAAGAATTAAGCAAGGCCGGTGAAAGATCATACCACAAATGGCCTGGACCCAGCCCCCAAGTCTAGCACACTGGTCATACGAGGTCATCAGAGGCCGGCCAATGGGACGACCCGTAACTTGTGAGGCTTGACGGAGCTTGGTCTTTCCAATGATACTGACTCTTCGCATATATGGCTGGCCACCTTGCAGCTGAATCGCTCACGATTTTATCCGCCGGTAAGACAGTTCGAAACCGCAGCCTCACGAATGTCATCTCTAAAGCCCTTCGAAAACAGACAATATGGCATGGCGAGCCTGGCAGCTCAAATGGACGGCTTGCATTGTGCTGTTCGTGGTTGAGATCGGGATCATAGTCGCCTTGGCTGTGCTGGACAGCCTCTCGAAGAAGAACGACGGCTTCGTGGCCATCAAGCAGACCTTTGTAATCAGCATTGCAGACTGGCACCCCACAATGAAAGGCGGTTTCCTCTGGACGACGATACCTACGCTGTTGATGTCCTTATTTGCCCTCTACTGGAGTGGAGCAGTCACTGCCTATGCAGATGAGATGCCTTCCAGGGAGCTGCAAGATCCGAATGGCAAACAGCTAGAGAAGACGGTTTTGCTCGACTACAGGCAGTACAATGCCTTCAACAACTGGATCAAAGCTTTCAAAAATGGCCACAGACTGCTTGGATTCTGCATGTTGCTGGTGCTAGTCGACACAATCATCTTAGTGCCCTTTGCGGCCCACCTTTTCCAAGTCATCGTACCAAACTTCGAAAGATTGGCAGATTTTCCAATTGAATCGCAGTACACTGACAACAACATGAACTCCTCGATCGACTACGAGCCAATACTGGCCAATGTATCGGGTGTCGCAAATTCCGGTGGCCATTGGCCCCAGTGGACAGACGGCATCTATGCAGTTCCCGCCTTTGGGCTGCCAGATTCCACTCAGCGCAGTCTCAATATGACACAGCTCCGACCCAACGTGACCGCAAACTTTGCAGAGTTGAACTGCCAGCAGGTCAGCAACTTTTCCATAACCAGAGATTCTATCGGTGAAGACACAGCTACGCTGCAAGTGGAGATCGAGGACCGTGGCTGTCAAGTCTCACTGAAGGGGGGCGTCGGTGGGAGCAGTGACATCTACTTCAAGCCTGAATCGATCATTGACTGCTCCGAGTCAGCGGGATTCAGTCGTGTGGCTGTATTCGGTGGCAGTTACTCCACTACCGCGACTTACCTTCTTGATAACCTCATTATCATTTCCTGCATACCCAGGTATTATGAGATCAATGGGACAGCCGTTACGAGCCTGGATTTACAATCCATGTCCTTCTCACGCGGACCCAACAAGGCCATGGAAGTACGTCCAGCGAACTGGCGAGGCTTCGAGCAGGACCTGTTCTATTTGAGTAATCTGGGCAACAACGACTCTCCCGATTTCACGTCGCGGTTCGGACAACTCGTGTTGGAAATCGCTCGAAAGCAAAGCTTGAACCCTTTGTTGGAACCTGCGGCGCTGACAACTGCTATGTCAAGTACCTTTTCCTCAATCTTCGCCGTTCTGGCAGCGACTAGGCTATTTCAGCCGGTATCACCTCCCATCATTGCCACTGGTAGCATTTCCATATCAGAAACTCGGCTTTCCGTCGTGGCCTGGTCCGCTTATCCGTCCATCGCTATCATCGCCGTTCTCGCGGTCCTTACGGTCTGTCTTGCTATCACTGTTAACAACTTGCCGCCTGTGTTGACTGAGGAGCCCCATGGTATGCTTACTGCTGCCAATTTACTGCACAAGAGTAACTTGGGGGTCCTGATTCGCGAAGCACATGACGAACAAGGCTCTCCTTGTGAACTGTATGCCTGGATAAAGAGGACATATCAGCTTGGTTGGGAGAAGTGTAGACTCACAGAAGATGGAGTCGTAAGTCTTGAGCATTTGATGCCTAGGCCTGGAGATTAGATTAAGGTAGACATTGTACCTAGGCTAGTAAGGAGCGCATGATGCTAGCTGACTTTACGAAAGTAACGCAATACACGGAGAGAAGATTGGTTGAAGGACGTGGCCAGCTGCGTCGATCCGATCAACTAGAGTAATACATGTCGAGTATGCCAATCTTTGAGATGTAAAAAGCTTTCCAGAACGCCGAGCCGTAATGTATGGTTGATCTTGAGATTATTGTTGTTTGAGCCAACTGTCAGCCACGGCACTGGCAGCTGTATCAGAATTTCCTGAAGTACATCGGGAGTGGATAACGTGTTCAACGCGACGGTGGCCTGAATACTGACAGCTATAGCTCACCACCTACGCTCCGGTTGGCTTGACAAAGCTCCTTCACCCAATGCGAACCCTGGCACGCGTTGAATCCGCGGCTCATACCGCGGACATGTCTTCCCATCAGGCGTTCTGAGGTAAGCTCAAGTCATATCCCTGCTTTTCCTTGTTTGCTTCTTGTTTGCCCAACAGAGACAACAGGAGATATTCACGTGAGGAGAGACTCTTACATGTGATACAACAAGGGCGCACAAGGAGAGCTCGGTGTCATGTCAATCATCTGACAATCCGCTTCTATCAGCACTCATCCCATCACCTCACCACGCTAGCATGGGCCAATCGGCCGCTATAAATCGCCAAGATATGGCTCCTCTCATACATGACAGTCGACCTTCTCCTCCACGCCGCCTGATACGCTGTCTCAGTGGTCAAAACTCTTGCCCTACGCAACATTCGAAGCCCCACTGCAAACTGCCTCTCAAGTTAGCAAGTCGAGAAAATGGACGGACTTATTCTTGGAGGTGTGAACCTGACCGACCGTTTCGACTATTGTATGGACCACTTTCTCCGTCTCAATGCTGGTAGGGATTTCCGACATACGTACCAGAAAGCCGCTTTGGAGCTCATGCTTCTCGGGAACCGTCTCCGTCGTTGGCAAGAAGCATTTCGAGGGCAAATCTGGGCCAACACAACATCTGAAGACGGCCACGATGCCATGTTGGCTTTCGACCGCATCGTCCAGACTTTACAAGATCTTTCAACAGACACCGAGAGCTACCTACCGACTGTTTCTCTCGCTGACTTTGCCAGCGTCACAGATATCATCTGTGAGATGATGCGAGTCAAGCTGGACAAGAGCTCACGCCCGAGATCTATCTGGCAACTCCATGACTCGAATGCTGAGGGTAAAATATCCCGCATCGTGTTGTACATAGCTACCCTGGAGAATTTGTCTCCCGAACTGGCACCAGAAATTAAGAGGCTCGCCAACGATGAATTCGAAGAGCTCACCACTGAAGCTGACACTCAAGACTTGGATATCTTCTCTCCCTTTCGCGACATCTCTGTGAATGAGATAGACCCTTGGCTTCAAGAGCCCATAGCTTTGAGGGAGGAACCTGGGACCGCAAACATCTTGCAGTTACCTGGTGCCTACGAGTCGGCGGTGGCCGGGAATGCTGTTCCAATGGGAGAACGGGAACACGGAAGCATGATCGGTATGGGAGTGTCCAACGTTTCTTCGAGAGTGTCGCAGCCACCGCGCTCTGGCCGACACGTAAGTGCAGCACAACAGTGGGACTTTGGAACTCGAGAGATTTTGCACAGCTCTCACGATGTCACCGCGTATGAATTGGATGCTATGGTGAGAAAACAGGTCTCAATCGGCGATCCGGTCCTCACATGCTCCCTTTCCTGCGAATTCAACTCCTGCTTGAATCAAGACCTGGACGGCAGCACTGATTTGGGCGACTTTCTGGTCATCACGGGAAATGTACTTTGCGCTTATGCTACCACTTGTAAAGACTGGATTAAGCAGAATTGGGGCCCAGTTGGCTTATCAGTCTTGGAGGCTGCAAGTGAAGTACTCGAGCAAGGCAGATCTGAATCTCCACACTTGAGTATTCGCTTGCATAGCGACACTGCTGATGGAGACTATCTCAAAGCTTCCATTATTCACCCAGACGTTGCCGATATCGTGAAGATAGTTCAGACCCTCGTCTGGCTCGCGGTGACATTTCGGCCACTCACCCATAACTGCTTGCATTACTCTTCCGCGACAGCATCTTTGAAGGAAGGCGCTCTGATTATCTCACTGAAGGACCTTGCGCCAATCAAACCTTGGGTTCCTACCTCTTGTTGGCACCATCTCGTCGGACACTCGATCATTGCTGGTGGCTTCTACACAAGAGCGGGCGGTTACGGACTTGAGCTGCCGTTTCCCTTGATGCTTGAATTGACAAGCATGATTTACAAGACTGATATTTCAAGATTGTTCACGGCCGAGGAAGAAAAGATATCGTCCAATGATGATCGACTTGCACAGCATTTTGGAGAAGTCGACTCAACATCAAATTTCGAGAGCTTTGAGAGCGGACCTGGAGATCATCGATCCGACAACGATGATCATGCTGCAGAGCCGTCAGGCATACAAGTTCAACCCACAGTCGTTGACGCATCAAATGTCCCGGATGTCGATCACTCGTTGCCCGAGCATATCGAAAGCCCAACCACCGGTATTTTCTTTACAGGTGTTCACAGCATTCTGTACCCTACCGAGCGGAGCGACGCCATGCGTACCTTGAAATGGCACTACGCAGAGTCCAGCGATGTGATGACACCGCCAACAAATGGAACTTGGCTTCGACTTCGTGAAGCTGATCTGGTTGATAAGAAGACTATTCTCGGTTATACCCCCGAGGTGCAAGTCAAGCTCGGCACATCAGATCGTTTGAAGCAGTATGGTAAGATGAAGCGCTCGCGTGCACAGAAGGAAAAGAGCGCGTGGAAATTGTCCTTGGAAGGTATTACAATACAGGGTGGATTTGCCGGTAGCGGCGTCTCGTTCCCCTTCAGGTTCGTCCGACGCAGAGGACAGAGGATTGCTCTAACCGCAAAGCCAACTTACGATCAGATCATCAATCAAACGGCCGAAAAGCCCGTGATCTTGTTTGACACCGCTCGTGACCGAGAAACTGCCTGGTTGGTATCTCAATTGAGTGTCATACTGGATCTTGTACTGTTGCAAGCTTCGCAGAAGGAGTCATGGCAAGACCTAGGAGATGCAGGGCGTTTGGCCCTCCATGCAAAACCGCACTGGAATGGCGGAAATGCTGCATTCCAGGTTCTCAACGATTATGGGCGGGCCAACACAGTGCTTTATCGACTCCCAGACAGCAACAAGCCCTTTGCAATCAAGCATTTGGTAACGCAAATTTTCGCTGCAATGAGTTGTCGAACCCAAATCGATCGAGAGTACCCATCGCGATCAATTCTCTCAACACCTCCGCTGCTGGGATGGGATCTGCTTGATCTCACGAACACAGTGGGAGTCGTCGACAGACTTCAGGTAGACGTCCAAAAACATTTCGGGCTCAACAACAGTCCCACCTGGCTACCGCTTGCGCAGGAACTTCCTGTGTATTTCTGTAACAATCTAGGCGACGTCATGAACTCCAAGGTACCAGTCTGTATCAACATGCAACTTGGCCAAGAATATTTGGTTGCTAGTATGTCTGCCCTTCGCAGCAGACTGCTTGACTGCGCGGAGAGCCATGATTGGCGGCATTGGCACATTGACATCAAAGGCCAGCCCATGTGGAAGGTTCCTAAAATATTCACTGAATGTGATCATGGCAAACATGAACAGTCCGAAGCGAGGTCACTGTTCGAGGAGGTGGTGCAGCTCTTGGTCCCGACAAAGCACAAATGTCACGACGCCATGGCGGACCACATTGTTGGGCCGGAAGAGGGGGCAGTCGTTTTTGGACCGAAGCGAGCAGATGCACCGAAAACGAAGCCTCGCTATGAGATGCATGAGGTTACTTCATGAAAGGCGAGCTTCCACTAGGCGAGATACGCCTGAATCTTCACGAGAAAGAGCGTTCCTTTGCAACCATTCATTTGTGCTCAGGTTGTGCAAGCCGGTAGCGATTATGCATGTTATTGTCGTAAAAGCTGAGTCCTTAGTTTCGGTTGTCGTACGAAAGAATATCTACTTCAGTAAAATGTATCTTCCCATCTACCACGCCTCCTTACCATTGGTCATATCGTCTCTTTTGCTCGTGTTGATTCGCTGAACTACTGAGGAATCCGGGTACATGTACAGCTAAATTGAAAGAGTGTGAAGTCAGAGTCCAGTTTCCACTCTATTAGCGCGATTGGAGCACAGATCGATTGATTGGCGAGGTTGGGTCGGGCGAGAATGATGAATGCTCGTTTCTCTTTCCCCGCAGCGCGGAGAAACAAAACATTGGCGTTCTGAGTATATTCACGGATTCCGAGTCTAGAGAGGATCTTGTTCCAACGTTAACGAGCAATGTATAAGCGCAGTAATAGGTAGCGAACAGACTGGTCAAATTTCCATCCGTCCGACGGGGTGTCACGATCTGCTAAACACAAGCCTACGGTTGTGAGCACTTGTTGTTGATGTAAGCATGGGTAGGAGGGGGTCTGATAATAAGTCGGATCTTCTTTGTTCCGATGGACTTCGGTCTTGTGCACGAAGGACCTTGTTTGTTCACAGGCGGCCAAGGACATGGCCTTGGATCTCTCCACATCTACATGATCTCTCCAATCATGCCCCCGTCTCGCCCGCTATTTCTCCAGCCGATTCACTTGCTTTACGAGAGTATCTTGAGTCAGGCGGCCCACTCTATGGTTCAAGCGCGAGTCTTGGGACATCATGGTAATGCCTGTTGTCAAGCGAAAGCACCGTCATCAACAAGGTATGCAAATCCAGCAAGATCCATCTACCGGTTCACGACTAGGATAAGCTACAATGCCGAAAGAAGCCGAAAAGTGATGCCGTACACCGTCCTGGCATCGGAGGGGTTCCGACTGGCAACATGATGGGCAGATTGCCAAACTGCATATAAGTATGCACTTACCTCGCATACTTGTGGGCATCTCTTTCTTTGTTGGAGCTACACCCAAGGACAAGACAAGCGGTACTCTCCATCATGAAGTCTTTAATCCTAGCCGCGGCCAGCGCGGTGGCCATGGTCCAAGGACATATCGTGGCTCGCAACGTATCTGACAGCCTACCGCCTTACAAGAATGCCTCTGTTTGTATCGAGGATCGACTTGAGGATCTTCTCTCGCGCATGTCACTCCTGGAGAAGGCTGGCCAGATGTTCCACTCGCGTACTTTCATTACCGACGGTGCGCAGAACAACACTCTGGACGGCGATCTCAACCCGGAAACCACCGACTCCATCACTCAGCAGCACATCACCCACTACGTGTTCAGCGGTCAAATCCCTGATGCCCGCGAGGCGGCTGCGTACCTCAACTCCCTTCAGCGTGTCGCAGCCAACACGTCTCTCGGCATCCCCCTCGTCATCTCAGTCGACCCTCAGCACGCCACAGTCAACCAAACGGCCGTCTCCTTCGTCGGCGGTGCCTTTTCCCGTTGGCCTGATCCGATGGGCTTTGCTGCTCTCCGTGATCCTGAGCACACCAGCAGATTCGCCGAGGTGATACGTGAGGAATACCTCGCCATGGGCATCCGCCAGGGCTTGCATCCGCAGATCGACCTTGCGACCCAACCGCTTTGGGGTCGTCTCAACGCCGGTTTCAGCGAGGAGGCCAACCTGACCGGTATTCTCGGTGCCGCCTGGGTCAAGGGTCTGCAGGGCGACAAGCTCGGCCACACCTCTGTTGTTGCCACAGCCAAGCATTTCCCTGGAGGCGGTCCTATGGAGAACGGTGAGGACTCTCACTTCCCATGGGGTAAGAACCAGACATACCCTGGTGATAATCGCGAGTACCATCTTGGTCCTTTCAAGGCCGTCATGGAGGCCGGCGCCGCTCAGATCATGCCGTACTACTCACGACCCATCGACACCGACTGGGAGGAGGTTGCTTTTGGATTCAACAAGGGTGTTATCACGGATCTACTCAAGAACGAGCTCGGCTTCGAAGGCATCGTTGTCACTGACTGGAACATCGTTCAGACCCGCTTCTGGGGTCTTGAGGACGCTTCTGTTGGCGAGCGTACCCGCCACGTCATCGAAGCCGGCTGCGACATCTTTGGTGGCGCCGATGGCTTCCCTGAAGTCATTGTCGAGCTTGTCAACAACGGCACTATCACCGAAGAACGTATCGACTACTCCGTCCGCAAGCTCCTGCGCGAGAAGTTCCAGCTCGGTCTCTTCGAGAACCCCTATGTCGATGAAGACGCTGCCGCTGCCACTGTTGCCAACCCTTACTTCACTCGTCTCGGCCAGGAGTACCAGCGCCGTGTCTTCACTCTTCTGACCAACGACGGGATCTTGCCCCTGCCCGCAGCCGCTCGTAACGCGAAGTTCTACGTCGAGGGCATCAACTCGACATTCATGGACGCCTTGAACTTGCAGACTGTGGACACTCCTGAGTTGGCCGACTATGCTCTGCTCCGGCTGCGCTCGCCCTTCAGGCCTACCACTCTTACAGGTCCCCTTGGCGAGATCAACAACGGCACCATTGAGTTCAGCGACGAAGAAAAGGCACGCCAGGCGAAGATATACAGCACCGTCCCCACCATCGTCGACATCAAGTTCAACCGCCCTCCAGCCGTCCCGGAGATTGTGGACCAGGCAGCTGCCTTCTTCGCTAGCTGGGGCTCAGACTCGGCTGCTTTCTTGGACGTGATCTTCGGCATCGACGGTTGGGAGCCCGAGGGCAAGCTTCCTCTGGAGGTGCCTCGCTCTTTTGCCGCCGCGCAGGCCCAGTATGAGGATGTACCATTTGACAGCGTTGATCCTCTCTTCAAGTTCGGGCATGGTTTGAGATACCATGACCCGTGCTACCCCAAGGATTGCAAGCGCTGAAACAAGTGAAAACACAAATTGAAGGGCGTAAGCAGGAAAGGAACAGACTAGATGAAAGAGTTTCGTAACCTTGCATCTTAGCCGAAAAAACTGAAAGAACTTTGTTGCAGCCCAGTTCACTCGTATGCATACCTGTCATATCCATCGGACGTTTCTTTGCGGAATCAGACGGCCGAGAATCTTGCCCCCAGCTGCTCAGATATAGCGAACCTGATGTTGAGAATGGGGGGTTTGGTCAGAAGTCGGGTTCCCTCCGCGTGCAGACGACAGCACGTAGAAAATTGTAGCCGCTATCAAAGGTGAGAGTGGAGAATTTGGTTGGACGATAGATCACCCGTGTTAATGCAATTAGCTGGTATGATGAAGGCCTAGGATGTCGGCTCTCCAGAAAGTAGAAGGCCTTTGGGGGCGTTATGTACAGCCAGTGAATTTTTTGTAAGCGGTTATTTCGAAAAGTCTCATTAGTTACACCACATACGACCATAGGTCAGTGAGAACTGGGCATCCCGTCCGCTCTGCCATACATAAGCACTGAACCGGGCGACTAGTACTAGAGTGGGTGACCATCTGGGAATCCCGCCTGTTGTATGTTTTTTTGTCTTCTTTTTTGGCCTCCAGGATGCTTTCTTGCTTGATATATGATAGTGCAAGTGATACAGCGAAGCGCGCAGCTGATGATTTCTTACATTGATTCCAAAGGCAGTGAGGGGCGCGTGCGCATATGTCTCATCAACTTCTGTTGCGTAGATTAAGACGAGATGGCTAAGCGATAGCGAAGCAAAGCACCGTGGCTACCGAAGAGGACATCAACGTGGTGACACGTCATGATGCGGATCGCTGTAGCCTCTGAGCCAGTCTGAAAAGCCACCAGGGCCACCTATAAATGAATGAGAGTGGGAGGCCGGGCGACTCGTGAGGCTCTAACGCCTCAGAGAGAGAGAGGAAGAGAGCGTAACTGTTGTCAAAGGTCTTGCCGTCTGATGAAAAGCAGCAAGAGACCACAACTCCAAGTGCTCGTTCCGAGGCGTTCATGAGAACAAAAAGCGTCCCCGCCGGATATAAGCTATCGACTGCGTGGACATCGTGTTCTTGACGTCCAGATGCCTTGTTTGCGCGAGATGTCTGCGCAAGGTTTCTTCATCTCCCACGTCTTTCATTTTGCCATCCGGGTTCAAGAATCATATCCTGTCATAAGATCCAGTAAAACCCATCGCATTCCTCCACCAGTCATAAACTCCACGGTGCTGCATTTGGCTGCCAAAGTCCTTCACAGTGTCGGTTTCGTGAAGGCCTGTTTGTTTCAAGTGTTGGGGTTCCGGTGTGTTTTCGCGCTGGACCGCTGATACTCGAGCAACAAGTTGGTAGTCTTTGTACCGGAGGTTCTATGCAATTTAAAAAGAGAAGTTTAGTCTTTATGTTTTCTCGAGGCAAGGCAAAAGCTGGGACCATCATCGATTCACCTACCTGGACAAACTGCACCCATTGCGACACGTTCTCCTCTTGCCCTTCCACGTACATCACACCCGGAGCGCCACCGCTTCGCAGGAGCGCGTATACATCATGGAAGCTGGCTGCTTGTTTGAGTTTGGCAACTTTCTTTCGTGAAGTGATATGATGCGTACGAATTAAAGCATTATATAGGCATCGCATGCTCGTTGTGCGATGGCATGTATTGGTCGTGCATGTGTGTGGTATGTTTGACGTTGTGTAGGAGGTAGGGCTGCTCGGCTTAGACGGACTATGATGTTCCGAGATCATGTCACGTGACGCACATCTGACCCCGGAACCTCCCGCCAGATCGATGAGATGAGCTCACAGCTCACACCAAAAGTGGTCCGCGCCGCCCGCTCACCTTAAAATCTATGATCCACTTCCATCTTTCGGTGAGATGTCCGCAAAGACGGGAACTCCAGAAAAGGCCCATCTTAATCGAGAGCATGGAGAAATGGTCAAAGACTTTTTCGACGGCGGCCCAGCGATCTCAACGGGGGAATGACCGTTTTCTCATGCGAAAGAAAGAGCAAAAGTGGATTTTATTTCGCACGGCCGAAGAACACTTTTTGCACCTGGACTACGAGGTAAAGGGACTCCTCAGCGGTCGCGTCAAAGTCGACTCTTGTCACGCCATCGATGAGAGCGGGATGAATTCGTCGATCCAGTCAACACCGACTCCCACCACCCAATGGTGATGGCTGAACAAGCTCAGTGGCAAGACTTTCTCTCCAGCTAAGACAAACCGTGACAAGCATTATGGAGCCAGCCACGCGAGGGGGCGTGGCATGGCTTGTGTGTAGTTCAAGACTTCTCTGCCGAGCCTTCAGTAAGGTACTGCAGTTCTCCGGCGGTACTACTACTCAATAATGCACCGCAGAATATGCGATTTAGGCTCTAGGCCTACTCGCCCTGAGAATAAGTACTCCTCACGTTTCTTTCTTGTGTCGATCTCTTCTACTTACTCTGGTCTTTCTTCCACTTTCCTTTACGCCTGTCCTGTATCAGCAACTTCATCATTGCCATCATGGCTAATCCTTTACAACAAGATCACGCCTTAGGTAATGTCATGGCTGATTCGACACAAAATACCCAGGACAATGAAAAGAGCGCGGCCCTTGCTGAGTCGTCGCCCAACTCGGTAGAAAACTCATCAACTGGAGGCTCAGATCTGGACGACAACTACAATCTCTACAAGCAACATGAAGGCGATGCACCCGCGGACCCTGCAGAAGCTAAGAGCGTTCTTCGAAAAATCGACTGGCGCGTGATGCCCGTTTTGTTCACACTTTATCTCTTGCAATATCTGGATAAGAACGGCCTGAATTACGTACGTCTTGATCGAACCAAATATATATGTTGCCACAAGACTACTCTTCGTCCTGGCTTTGCGTGGCATTTAAGGTATTTTGCTGACATTGATGCGATCAACAGGCCAGCGCCTTCGGTCTACGAGAAGATCTTGGTCTCAAGGATCAGGAATACTCATGGCTTGGCTCGATTTTCTACTTTGGCTACCTTGTCGCACAATTCCCGGCTGGATGGATGATGCAGAGACTACCTGTAGGAAAATTCCTCGGCTTCACAGGCGTCTCTTGGGGCGTCATCTTGATGCTTACTCCTGCTTGTTATAATTTTGCTGGTATCGCCGCGAACAGGTTCATGCTTGGTCTCGTGGAAGCTGCTGTAAACCCTGGCTTTGTTCTGGTCATGTCCATGTGGTACACCTCCAAGGAGCAGCCTTTACGTCTGGAGATCTACTACTGCACCAACGGTATTGCCACCATGTTCGGCGGTCTCCTCGGTTACGCCATCGGTCACATCACGACCGGCCTGGCACGCTGGATGTACATCTTCATCATCTTTGGTGCCATGTCCCTGGTTTCTGGAGTATTCACGCTCCTCATTCTCCCTGATCTCCCCTCCACAGCCAAGTTCCTGAACCAGCGTGAGCGCGCTGTGGCCGTCGAGCGAGTCGCTGCCAACCGTCAGGGTGTCAAGAACCACAATTTCAAGATCGATCAAGTATGGCAAACACTGGCCGATCCCAA
Organism: Cladosporium sp. MBC 237; assembly: GCA_030772445.1. Classification (NCBI taxonomy): domain Eukaryota; kingdom Fungi; phylum Ascomycota; class Dothideomycetes; order Cladosporiales; family Cladosporiaceae; genus Cladosporium; species Cladosporium sp. MBC 237. The sequence continues at coordinate 325,057 of JAPHCH010000068.1, forward strand.
GACGTGGATCCTTTTCATTCTTGCAGTTTCCGCTCAAGTTCCCAACGCCGCTATCACCAGTGTAAGTTCCGTTCTTTTAACAATTGTGTGCCCTCCTGCTGACGTTTTTCCAGTTCACATCTTTGATCATCGGAGGTTTCGGCTTCGACACTCTCGGAACCCAATACCTTCAAATCCCCGGCGGTTTCGTTCAATTTGCCGCTCTCCTGGGCGGGGGTTTCATTTGCAGCAAGTGGCCCAACTCTCGTTGCCCAACTATGATCGTCGCCAACTTGATCTGTATCGCTGGTGCTGGTATGCTCGTCGGCCTTCCTGACGACAACAAATGGGGTCGCTTGGTCGCGCTGTGGCTTTGCTACTTCCAAGGTCTGGGTTTCAGCATGAGCTTGACCATGATCAGCAGCAATATCTCCGGCTATACGAAGAAGCAATTCACCGCTGCTCTGCTGTTCACCGGATACTGCGTTGGTAACATTATCGGCCCCCAGACGTTCAGAGACAGCGAGGCTCCGGGTTACCACTCAGCATACATTGCGTAAGTCAAGCGTTACATCGATGTTTAATGGAAACTGTACTAACGTTTTTGCAGCATGCTGGTTGGTTACTCAGTAAAGTGCCTGTCTGTTGTGGTGCTTTACGTCTACATGTGGAGCGCCAACAAGAAGCGTGATCTCGAAGCCGCTCGATCCGACCTATCGCCCGAAGAGGTCGAGAAAGCCGGTATTGAATGCGGCATGCAAGACATGACCGAGCTGGAGAACAAGGCTTTCAGATACGTGCTATGAGTTATAGGATCACGAAAAACTATTGCATCGCGTATAACAAGCTGCATTGTCTATGGACTGACCATGAAGGCCCGGCAGGGTATATTAGCATTTTTGGCACTGGAAATTAGTACATATACATTAGTTGCGGTCACTGGTTGAGTAAAAGTATCTTCGCTGCCAATTCATTTCCACACTCAGATCATCAATTTCACACTTCATCGTTCCGCGCCACTCCTGACTAGCTATCATCGAGCGTGAGTGCAGAAAGAACAACTGTTTTGGCAATCACAGCAGCAATAATGTCGTCGGACCCAAATCAGCAATGGCAGGAGAGCAACCAGCAAACCCAACCGCAACAGCCGCAGCTCTTCCACCAACAAGGAATGCCCATCCAATCAACCCCGACAGGCAACTACCAACAAAGCCAACAAAGCTACAGCTGGGTAGACGGCAACAACCATATCCAGCACCAACAGTCGCAACAAAGCTGGTCATGGCAGCCACAGAGCATCACTCAGACTCCAGCCGTTCTTCAAACTCCCCAGCTACCAACTTTGCCTGGACCGTCTCCTATGCAGGATACTTCTCATCAGGAACTGCATCAACAGCTGCATCAAAGCGCCTTGAATCACCATCAACAGGCCCTTTCTCACCATCAGCAGGTGATGGATATGCATCGAAAAATGGGCACGGGTATGGGCATGGGCATGGGCATGACCAGTATGGCTCCGATGATGCAGCAACCAGAGCAACCACAACAACCTATGCAGGTTCCATATCAGGCGGTTTCATCGCCTGTGCCTCAGCAGCCACAAATTCTGTACCAGAATAATACAGCTCAGCAAAACTACCAGCAGCCTCAAATCGCCTATCAGACACCGCCAGTGCCTGCTACAACTCAACCAACTCAACAATACCAACTGCCGCAGCCTATAGCTGCTCCGCCAACGAGACTACTCGACCGGCCTCAGTTAATGGGAGAACAACATGTGCAGGTGCCACATCAGCAAGAGCATATGCTGCAGCTACCGCCTGTCCACAATTCTGCACCTCAAATCGAACATGCCAATCCAAATGCTCAACAGCAGCCACGGCTTCGAGAGATCGAGCAGGCACCGGATAATTTAGCGTACGATAGGACAAACAGGGAAGACTACGATGATCGATTCAAGGCCTTGGAACGCAAACGCGCCGAAGACATCAAAACGATGAACCGAGAAGGTGCCGCCATAAGCAAACGCCTACAAGACCTCGAGCGAACCAAAGCAAAAGAGCAAAAAGACAGCGAAGCCAAAGACCGTGAAATCCGCCGCCTGAATGAGCAAATCGCAGCCAAGGAGCTCCAACAACAGCGGGATAAAGAAGACCAAAAGCGCATACGCGAGCTCGAAACCTCACGATCGACCGCCGAGAAAGAACGCGAAATCCGCCGACTCAAAGAAGAGGTCACATCGATCGAGCGTGCACGCCGTCAAGCAGCCGAACGGAACAGCCAACAAATGGCCGATCTCGTACGTTCACAGGCAACCTCGCCTTCGTCGGCGGGAACTTTCTACATGAGTGCGTTGCAAAAGGTCATTCGCAAGACGCAGGCGCAGCAGTTATCTGCCAAAGACATTGAGCGTGTGATCGAAGAGCAGTTGGGCAAGCGTCTTAAGGGCGTGGCTTCGAAAGCGGATATTCAGGATGCTGGACAGCAAATGCAGGGAGCGTTGAGTAAGGTTCCTCCGGGGCTCTCGGAGGCGCAGGTACAGCAGGCTGTCAACAAGGAGTTGAACAATGTCATGCAGGATGCGGCGAATCGCATGCAGCGGCAACAGCGGCAACATCAACAGATGCTTGCCGAAGGGCAGCAGAACCAACAGCTTCATGACTGGCAGACGTTGCAGGCAATGGTGGAGACGGATTTTGTTGTCGAAGAGCTTCCAGATGATGTTGTTGTTCCAAGATCCGACCGCGGGCGCAACCAGCGCACACGAACCGCTTTGTCTCCTGCACCACTGCCTAATAAAAGCAGTGCATCGGTTACAGCTGTCAAAGCTCCGACTCGTTCTCGGTATGCGGCACTGGAAGCGGCTTCACGAGTTGTTGAGCCTGGTACCCAAGATCCAACTCCAAACAAGACTTATGCGGCAATCAAGGGCTCTCAGGAGTCGACCACAGCATTGGGAGGCGCCTTGGTACACTCGGGTGTGCCCAACACAACGAATGATGCACTGGTGCGGTCTAGAGGTGGTAGTGAGATTGAGCAACGCCCTAACTCCGCTGGACATGCTCAGACAAATCAAGCAGATGCAAGAGGGGTCAGTAAGTCCAAACATATCGAGGCTCCCAAGCCTCAGAAACAGCTGGAAGCAAAACCCTCAAGCCAGCCGATTGCAACGACGGGACAGGAGCTTGTGCGGCAAGGAAAGGGGCTCGCAAAAAATTCTGCTCGCTAGACGTTGATGTTCAAGTTGATCCGGAGTTGGGTGCAAGGGTGCGGTGAAAAATATCTTCCATTTCATAGGTGCTTGCATTTCATTTTTCCATAGCCAGTCGTATCGGTCGTAACCGTATGCCCCAGTAACACCATCGCTAACCACGAGATACCGCGCACATGTGTCTTTCGAATTCCATCGCCGTACCAATTTACAGTCCCAAGCTCTTCCTCACATCAGCCTTCACCCTGCTCTCAAACTCCGGCCTCCTCTCCCTCCACATCCTAGCAGCATCCACGTTCGCAGGGCTCTCGTCGTTGGGTTCCGCGATCATGCTCATGACACTGATCAAGATCTTCTCAACGCTCTGAATCGGACTCCAGCGCTCAGACGCTTGTTCGTAGTGGTTGGGGTCGTCGCCGGGAGGGTGGAGGATGGAGATGCAGACGACACCGTTCGCGTAGACTATACTTTGTCAGCTTTTGGTCATGCATGCACTTCCGACCATGCATGCGTCTTACCGTTGGGATGCCAGATGTCACACTGGAACTTCATGGTGGGCGGCATGAGAGGGTAGTCCTTGGGGAATTTGAGTTCGGCGGGGAAGACACCGCCTTCATATGGTGTTCCTTCAGGACCTTGGATCATGGCCTCCCATAGGAAAAGGTCGTCTTCATTGACTGGGCCGGCCGTGATACCCTCTGGAGGGTCGGTGGTGAGATGCTTGTACTCTTGAAAGAGTCGCTTGGATGCTACGGAGTTCATGGCTGTAGTCCTGTACGAGTTTCTGAAAGGTGGTTCTATATATGCTGGAGTTTGCTGGTTGGTTTGTGTTTGATCGAATGTTTAATGTTGTGGTTGTGAATAATGAGTGTTGGTACCTGATTTCCATGCGCCTCGGTCATTCTCGCGGCGAGTGCCGAAAGCAGCAACTACAGAGGGGCCCAGAAGCTGGGGAATGTGATGTCATGTTAGTGACTTGTGTTTGCTTCTCGTCTCAGATGGAACAACTCCTTACATACCTGGTATACTGTGTCTCTGTGTCTTCGAGCTATTTCCTCTCGATTCACGTTTTCTCGCTCTCAAAGCAGGCTCTCCATAGCTCGTACTCAAGATACCAATCCCAGTTAATACTTCACTTCATCTACCCCCGACCATGCAAGGGGCAAAGAGATACCGCCATGGATTCGCCACGTCGCTATCGCATATAAGTTTCAACTCCGGATACCAGTGCGCGAGATTCGTGAGAAACTCGACATCAATGCACATGCACTACATCTTATGATCAGACGAACCAAGAAACGATGCGGCGGCAGCGAAGACTTGGCCGCTCTTCAGGCAGCAGTTATCGTCCAGCCAAGATCTGGTAGAAGAAAGAGAGCAGAGCCTGGATCAGAATTGTCACTTGCTGTGAGAGAAGGCGTTCGAAGAAATCCAGACAAGCAATATCTGCAAGCGGCCAACGATGAGATTCTCCGTCTGCGAGAATCGGGAGAGTTGGATTCTAGTATCAAGCCTCTTGGCAATCCGACGGTGTATCACATCCTCCAGGATCCCGAGCATTGCAAATTGGATCCTCGGGGCCAAAAACGGGTCGTACGAAAACGAGTTCTACAACAAAAGAAAACCAACAAGCAGCCAGCAACATCAGATGGTATGGATCCTCATTCTCCTGAAGATGCTACGATACGACAGAGTGTTTCGCCATGGGAACAACCACCCACGATCTCACATCCCCCTAATACATTCCCCCTACAAATCTCTCCCAACGATTTTACAACATACCCAAATGCAACCCCGTTGGCCTTCGTATGCGCCCATATAATCTATCATTTTTCTGCCGACGGCGGCCACTTCAATGCCAGAGAGCATCATGCTGATACTGCGCAAGATTGTTTTTAACAGATCCTATTAGCAGACTTGTACGTCAACATGAAGGGAAATTTTATCCAGTCTTGTTCGTGCTCTCTTCGGCAGTGCGTTAAGGGAACGAATCCCAGGAAGAGACGGATACGAATGGGTATTTCTCAGGCTAAAACGGTGCATATGCCTAGTTTCTCGGTTCTGAATACTCGTAAACATCCTGAACTCGATAATGTTGGTAAGAAGCTGCCATTTGCGATGAGCAAAGACAAGGCATCACTATTTCCTCAGACGTATGTGCAAGGCCCGGAGAGGTATCTCACCAACGATTAGTCAAAACATTTGTGTGAACAGTACAATATACCTAGGAAGTAGACGGGCTTGTACTGTAAAGTGATGGAAATGATCGACAGCCAGTGTGGAGACGGCAACTTCGACCAGGCCAGTCGGAGGACAACAGGAACACGTGCTCGCAACCACACTTCTACGTGGTCTGCCAAGTTGCATTCATCACCTACTAAATTGAACCTGCAGACTAAACCACCTATTCCTTGATAGTCAACAAAAGCCATTCATGCAAACATCACAGCCCGCCCACGTGCCTCTGCAGACCTAGTCCTCTTCCCTGCCTCTTCAGGCAGGTGCTGAAGGCGCAATGCCACTATATAATCGCGGCATACTCCTCGTTGTTTCCATTTTCTTTGTAGGCTCAATATATAAGTTCTGGTCCAGCTCGGAAGACATGGCAGCATCACCAACTATGAAGCGTTCCCTGGTAAGCTTAACGCTGCCTCGTAAATTGCAGAAGCCCTCAATATGGACTAACACTCTAAAGGTACTTACATCCATGCTCGGCCTATCACAAGCAGCATTAGTCGAGCACGTACAAGTCCAAGACCAAAGTGACATCCGCATGAACCAAATCCAAGTCGTTGGAACCCACAACAGCTACCACCGCGAGATCAACATCACCACAGAGCGCGATGCCTTCGAGCGATTTCACGACAACGAGAAAAACCTCTACTACTCTCACACAGACCTCGACATTCAATTGGACCACCAAAGCGTGCGCTCTCTCGAACTCGACCTCCACTCCGACGTCAATGGCGGCCTATACGCTGACCCTCTCCTGTGGCGCATGGCAAACCTCACAAACGAGACGATCCCATTCCACAGCCCGAACATGACAAAGCCAGGCCTCAAAGTCTTCCACGTGACAGATGGAGATCCTCACTCGGTGTGTCACACTTTCCTCGAATGTCTCTGGCAGCTCAGAGGTTGGTCTGAGAGGAATCCTGGCCATCTCCCAATCTTGATCGACCTTGAACTCAAAATGGAGGCGCCGGCATGCGGCAAGGGTGGAATCTGCGACGAAGAAGCGCTGGTATGGTCGCTTGAGCGGATTCTCAATGTCGATTCCGAGATCCGAAGCGTATTATCGTCCGACAAGCTCATCGTCCCGGATGACGTCCGGCAGGACAACCTCACGCTCGAAGAATCCGTCCTTCAGCACGGCTGGCCAACGCTCGAAAGTTCTCGAGACAAGTTCATGTTCTTCTTCGACAACGAGCCGGACTCCGGCCCTCCAGCGCTCTACACTGGCAACGGGCACGAGTCTCTTCAGAACCGCACAGTCTTCACCAACGGTGTAGAAGGTCAAGCGGACGCAGCGTTTATCAAAAAGAACGACCCGACAGACACCGCTGAGTTGCAACGGCTTGTGCGCAAGGGCTATATCATTCGCACACGAGCCGACATCCCGATCGACACTGTCCTCAACCGTGACACTACGATGCGCGACCTGGCTTTCGAAAGCGCCGCTCAAATTGTTAGCACGGATTATCCCGCTTATGGTATGTCGAGTAGGTGGGATTGGGACTATGCCGTTCAGCTGCCTGGACGTACTGTGGCGAGGTGCAATCCAGTGTCTGCACCGGAGTGGTGTGAGGACAGCTCTCTGGAGTAGATTGAATTCCATTACGATTGTATGGCCAGTAGATGAATAGTTATAGATCAAGCTCATACGCGGCCATGGGATACCACCAGTCCATAAATCACAAAATAGCCCCATCCTAAGAAAATGTGAACATAAAAGCATAAGGTACCGCCCTGAAAAGACCTCTGTGGTATTCAAACCAAAACTCCTTCGACAGACAAGACACCCAGAGAACAAAATAGCACCCCTCCCCTCTCAACCCGGCATCCTAATCCCCCTCCCCCCCTCACACCACTTCGCCCAAACGACCTCCCTCAGCACAAACTCCATCCTAATCCCCACCTCCCGATCCCAATCCCTCACCTCCTTAACAGCCCTCCTAACCAACAAACTAACCTGCTCACCAACCTCCCCTCCACCAACCTTCCCTCCACCGCAATCCCCACTATCCCCTCCCTCATCCCCCTCCCACCAACCCTGACCCTCCACTTCCCCAACTCAGCATCCAACCCCCTTCCCTCTTCCCCCCTCTCCTCCCCATCAAGCAAATCCAATCTCACCCGATGCCCAGCCTGTCTCCATCGAATGATCCCGTAAATCATGATTCCGCAAGCGGCTATGGCGCCGAATCCCGTCTCGGTTGATAGGTCGGCTTGGGAGTGCAGGAGGATGTGGGCTTTGGCCAGGAGGGGGAGGGCGGTTGGTGGTGGGTGTGATGGAGTTCTGGTCGGAGGGTTTGGGATTGGGGTAGGTTGTTTTTCTTGGGTCATTATGGTCGATTGTTGATTCTGTGAGATTTCAGTTGTGGGAAGAGTTTGAGAGAAGGTTGCTTTGGGTCATGTGTTGGAGTATTGATTCTTTCCGGTATTTGACAATGAGGTATAGTGGATTTGAGGAGCCATACACTGCATGTATGGACGGCGGCCGTGACTGACGGGGAAAGAAAAAGCAAAACACATGGACTACTGTAATTTCCCAAACCAAAGAAGGCGCTACAATTACAAGTCAAAGGAACCCAGGTCCTTCCATGGCCATGTCCATGTTCACCGGACCATTTCCAAAACTCCCGCTAGAACTCCGAGTTAAGAAAAAAAGAAAAGTAAAAAAGAAGAACCAAACCCTCACCAACCAAACCACCCACGCCCCTACCTACACCTACACCTACTCCCAATCATCATCACTATCCTCCTTAACCTCCTTCTTCTCCTCCTTCGGACTGCCCGGCGTCCGACTCGTAGCGCCCGAAACAATATCGTAGCTCGCATCAGAGTCCGCAACGCTCTTGGACTCTTCCTCGTTGCTTCTTCGGGGCGATTTGACTTGCAGCGAGTCGTTGTTGGTAGCAGCGGCAGGAGCGGGTTGTGTAAGAGTGGTGGTGCTGGCGGAAGCCTTGTGAGAAGTGGTGTTGGCTTGCTGGGGAGTCGAGGCCTTCGCGTCCTCGGCGGCGTCGTCGTCTTCGTCGTCATCGTCCCAGGCGATATCCTCTTCGTTCTCGGCCGCGGCGTCTGTGGGTTCTTGTTAGCAAGCTGAATCCTCATCTTCATCCCATGACCGGGGCTTCGAAAGAAAAGAAAAAACATACCCTTTAGAATCTCCTTCCTCTTCTTCTCCTCCTCCTCAATCGCCTTCCTTATAAAATAATACCTCACCCAAAACGCCCTATACTCCACCTTCTCGGGCACAAGCTTCTCCATAGCGCGCCTGAGCTCCTCAAACTTCTCCAGATCCCCAGCAATAGCCTCAGTTTGCCTGTCGATATCGAACTCCCCCTCCCAAACCTTCCACTGCTCGCCCTGCGGGTCCTGCGTGAAAGATGCCGCCGTGGTGTGCACGGCGTGCAACTGCGCGTCCAGGCGTGTGGTGTGGAAGACTTTCTTGCCGGTGCCTTGCTCTGTTGTCTCGAAGAGGACTTCGTTGCCCGCTGCGTCTTTGCCCTTGGGTTTGTGGGCGTCTGCTTCGGTGGGGGCGCTGATGACTACGGCGTCTTTGAGGAAATCACGCACGTTTGTGCCGAATTTCAGAAGAGCCTCGTCGGCAGCGTCCTCTGCTTTCTGCAAGTCTTTCAGCTTCGACGAGGCTGTTAGTCGTAGACTGGCGACCAGCGAGCCGGCTTCTTTGACAATATCCGCCGTCAAACTCTCCGGTCTCGCCGGGTCCTCTTGCACCTCCTCCTTTTTCTTGGTCTCCTCAACACCTCTAGGCATAGGGACCGCCTCCTCACCAGGAACGCCACTCTGCAGCGCACCCTCGGCATCAAACTGCAAGCCCGCAGTGCGCTGCGCCAATTGACCCCTCAGACCCTCCAGCCCTTTACTCGCCTGCTGCTGGGCCTCGCTGGCTTCTTTCTGCAACTCGGTGTAGAAACTCTGGCCCTGCTTGCGGGCTTCGCCGAACCAGCCGCCGAGGCGTGCGCCCCATGGCGACGCAGAGACGGCTTGGAAGGCTTGTTGGAATTCGGTGTTGAGGGTTTGAGGGGCTTGCGATTGCTGCTGGGAACCTTCGGTGGGAGTGGATGAGTCTCGTTCGTGGTGGGGTGGGAGGGATTCCTCCTGGATGTGGTCGTAGGCGTAGTCCATGGTGGGCGATTTGATGTTATGTTTTATGGGTTGGGTGTTGACATGAGTGGGTTTTTACTCTGTGCTCGGAGTTGTGTAGAAGGTGCGACTGCGGTGTTTGTTGGTGCTCTTGTGAGTGGTGGTGTTGGAGCTGTCAGGGTCTCGCTGTTGCGGGGAGAGCATGAGCATCGATCAAGCATGTGAGAGGCTGTATGGGTGAATTGAAGGATGGACGTAACGTAGATCAAGAGGATCAAAGAGATACCATAGTTTGTTTCAAGCATTCACAAAAACGACAGCTGATTATAATGATACACGATAAGAGTGATTCCAATTCACCCAACATGCCAGTAAAAAGGGAATCCCATATCACAACCGACACCGCAAAGCAGTTGAGTAATTTCTATGATCGAAGAGAAAGCATGCTACACACTATCTGCGCTCCAAAAATAAAAACACCAGTAAGCACAGGCCGTGATCCCATCACATCATTTGAAAAGTTTGACTCGCTTTGTGAGAGACAGCAAGAAGAAGAAGAAGAAGAAGAAGAAGAAGAAGAAGGATTCCAACACCAATAACTATGCATGCCTTCCACGACCCAAACCCATCCCAAAAGTCCGTTCGCCGCATAAAGAAAAATAGCAAAAATAAAAGAAAGCACCCATAGTGCATCATTCTGAATTTGTGGTAGTGGTGATATCATCATAATAGGTTGCCCATTGTTTCCCCCAAACTCCAAACCAGAGAATTGGAAAAGTAAAAAGAAGGGAAAAAAGCAGAAGGTAGGTAGGTAGCGCTTCGAGTTGTGTCAGGCCGACAATTCACGGCTGAGGCTTATGACAGGTGGAAAGATCCCTGGCCTTCCCTGACAGCCGTGTTGAGCCTGGCGCGCATGATGTCGATGTCGGTGTAGTCGGGCATCTTGAGGTAGTTGACGCAGGTCATGACGGATGGGAGGAATGCATCGGAGGTGTACGGGGCCTCGGCCGGCTTGCAGACTACGGTGAACATGGGCGTGAGAGCCTTGAAACCTGTTTTAAAGATCATGATTAGTAAATGTCATATGTCAAGGTGAGAAGAATTGCAAAGACTTACCACCAATGGGCAACTTGGGGCTACCCGTGATGAACTGCAAGAAACCCCTCCTTTCATCCTCCGATAGCTCGCTCATGATTTGAAGCAAATTGCGCACGCTCTTACTGTCGAGATTGTAGCCGTGATCAGCCTTGATAGAGTCCATCAAAGTCTCCAGGCTCCAGTCTTCTTCCACACGACCGAACAGCATTACCAGCTCATCTGGCGTAAAAGCCTTGAGGGCAGAGTACGGGAAGACTTGGCTGAAACCGGCGCGGAAAGCATCGACCTGGCGCTGCACGCCTGACGAGAGAGTAACTTCGACCACCTTTCGAATGTAGCCATTGACGTTCTCAATCGTGACCGGGACGTCCGCACCCGCCGGCGCGAGCTCGATGTTTGGATATCCAGGCAACGTAAAGTCAAGACCGAGGTCCTCGATCTTAGCATCGTTAATGCGAATCTGATCGATCTTCGCAGCCTTCTGCACGTCTGACAAGCGGCTGTCTTCGTCGATGCGCTGCTTCGCGCTGACGTACTTCTTGAGAATCTTGAGCGACCTGGCCAGGTCCTGATCGACAGTAGCGACAGCACCCAAGTTGAGCGGCAGCCCACCATCGCCAACGCGGAAGAAGGTCGGGTTCAAGCTGACATCGATGATACGGCTGTCGAGCATGGAGCGGGCGATGAATTTGCCAAGAATCTTGAAGAGGTGCAGCACACGCTGGCCATTCTCGGTCTTGCTGATCTCCTCGTTCATGGGCGCAGGGAACAGTCCACGACGACCAAAGGCATAGTCGCCAGAGCTGGAGCTCTCGTTTTCACGCCACAGCTTAGTCTTCTTTCTCGAGTACTCCTTCGAAACAGTAGAGTAGAACTCGAGCGTCGGGCCAAGACCAGTGCCGACTTCTTCGAAATATTCAACCTCCAACATCGAGGGCGAAGAGCCGTACATCTCCATGACCTTGATTGCAGATTCCAAGATACGAGTGCGGGAGATGCGGACCTTCTGGCGCTGTGGCCTACCCATGAACAGAGCATGGTCTCGGTGTCTGCTGCTGCGGTTCTCGTTCTCCTGGGAGTTCCAGCGTGCCATGGAGCGCGAGTAGCCGAAAGAGGTCGACTGCAAGAAAAGGTGACGAGTCTCAAATGGGAAGAGGAAGGGGTAAAGTCTCGCCAAGTCTTCACTCCAGCTCGGCAGGCAGTGACTAGCAACGATGAGCGGCTCTTCAAGCTGCCTGTTCAGCTTCGCCGTAAGCTTGGTGTTGACGAACTGGGTGAGGGGCTCCTGATTAAGTTTCAACCCGGCCTTGTTGTCGGCAATGACCTCTTCAAGGTTGGCATTGAGGTTGTGCAAGATACTCATCAGTCTAAGGATGCTGGCCGTGGCCGGGTGCTTGTCAAGAGAAGGCGGCAGCGCACCCTCTCCAAGACCTGCCGCAGTATCATTCGTGGGTGTGAGACTCTTTGCCTCTGATGCTGGACCAGGTACTTTCTTGTAGGAAATCGTATGGGTAGTAGACCAGATGTTGCGCGCCGAAACGTCCTGCGCCTGCGCCTGGTTGAAGTGACACGCTCTGTAAATGGTGGTCTCATCCTCGATCGGCTGTCCATTGATACTGAACTCGATGTGCCAATCCTGAGGGGTCTGCTGCAAAGCAGCGGCGTAGCTTGATGGCCTAGAAGAAGAAGCGGAGGGCGTCGATAGTAGCTCCCTAGCCGCAGCAAGGCGAGCAGTGGCACTCATACGATCTCTGGCCGAGGCAGGAGTGGGTGTGCCTTGGGTCGGAGTGTTGATGCGATCTCCATCATCAGTGTGAGCAGTGACTTTACCTGTGGTGCCAACTTCCATGTTAACGGCATCAGGATCAGGCTCATCACGCTCCATGCCCTCGTCCTCAAGATCGTCGACAAGTGCGTCGAGCTCGGCTTCGACGTCGTCATCATCTTCATCATCCTCGTCGGAAATGTGGGCCTCATCAGCGCATTCCAGAGGATCTTGAGTCTCCTCCTCTGCCGCTTCGGGCTTGATACCAGACTCTGCTTCCTTCGCTTCAGACGAAGCCGGTGCCGCCGCAGAAGATGCCTGCGCAGAGCGTCTTCTAGAAGACCTACGCACCACCTTCTCCTCGCCCGTTGAAGATTCGGCCTGCCCAGAAGCCTCTGGCTTCGCGTTCTCGCTGTTAGACGAACGCTTACCGGAAGGCGGAGTGGTGCGAGATGGCAGAGGGGCTCTAGATCCGGAGCTGCGCTCGCGACCAGCCATGGCAGCAGCGTAAGCAGCCATAGCACCCGGCATGCCAGCAAAGTCGCGGGGTGGACGTGAAGACCTCGGCCGATCGGCTAGGCTGATGCGTGGACGGAGATGATCATCGAGTGATTTGAAAGTGGCAATTGCGTGAATGGAAACCATAATGTTTCTGTAGGTGCGAGGAATGCCAGAATTTTCATCCGCAACCAGTTTGAGACGAAGTTGCTTCGCCAGCATGGATGCAGCACTGCTGCGGTTGGACTCGAAGGCATTGTGGTGGACAGTGATAACCTCGAAATGCTCCGCTCTGCTCAGCAACTCCTGGAGCTTGTGCACCAGTACTGAGAAGGAGGTGGCTGGAGAAGCAGCAGATCCAGTAGCAACTGTAGTCGTTGGCTTAGATGCCATGAAAGCCTCGATGAAGTCTCCACGAGCCTCAAGCTGCGCTTCCTCGTCGGGGTCATTGAGGATCTGCAAGAGCATATCAACGATACCAGAAGTCATCAATTCGTAGGATGTGATGCTCTCAAGTGCGTCCCCGTCAAAGTACTTGGCCAAACGCTTGAACAGCTCGGCGCCGCCCTGGTTGCCTACGCCACCGTAGCAAATTCTCAACTCCTCGGCCAGGTCGCGAAGATCGTTCAAAACACTGGTGGCCTTCGAACGCAGCTCGTCGCTACCTGCATGGCCGTGAGCCTCGGTGAAGCGCTTGGCGCGAAGCGTGATGACATCTTGAACGTTCATAGCACGAGCTGGTGGTGGTACGTCAGAGGCTGCATCAGAGTCAGAGCCGTCCTCGTCGTCTTCATGGTCATTTTCGTCGTCTTCGTGCTCGTCGTCGTCGCCATCTTCAGGATCGATCTGGTCGTCAATGTCAACATCAACGTCCATGTCGATCTGTTCAACTGGCTCCTCGTTGTCACTGCTGTGCTTTTCCGGCTCGACAACAGGAACAACAATCGTCTTGTCCTCAGTCTCCTTGTTAGAGGCCTCTTCGGGTTGTTCATCTGACTTCAGTGGCCTATTTGCGAGCCTGTCAATCTCAGTCATGACACCCTCGCGGTAGAACTGGGGCCTGTAAACGGATTCGAGACGCTTCAACATAAGCTCGGCTTCCTGCAGAGCGAATGTAACGAGCGTGGGATTCTCCTGTTGCGAAAGGATCGAAGCCAAGTGCGAAGCATAGGATACACCACGGAGGGCCTCCTGTAGAATGTCGGTTTCAAGGTTGCTCAGCATCTTGAGTTGGGCCGTCAAGACCTTCTGGCGAACACTAAGATTGACCGTGGACGTATAGGCATGCATCAGAGTCGGGAACAGGATGATGGCAAAGCGCCTGACCTCTTCTGGGCATTCTTTGAGCAGTTCCACGCGCTTCTCGTTGGGAGCCTTCTTGCTTCTGTCGGCCATGGTGATAGAATCAGGTCCAGTGTATCCGGCATCCTGGAGATCATCCACGAACATCAAGTCCTCGCGACTGACAGCTGGGAGAAGTTCGCAGATCACGTTCAAAGTCTCGAAGATCTGCTCGCGCGGCGTACGGATGATTGACTGCATGATCACATTCTTATCGATCTGCGAAGCAACGTCCTTCTCTATCGAAGTCGGAGGCGAGACGCCGGTCAAAATTTGATAGAGGGTATCGACAACGTTCATCTTGAGAAGATCTGCGCTGAGGCGTGGCGACGCACGAGCGCTGATTGATAGTACGCGCAAGAACTGGGTGTGGATACTCGGCCCGATCATGTTCGTTGAGCCAGGCAAGAGCAGGCGCAGGATAGCCCGAAGCAAGTCGGCGCTGACGAGCTCCTCGAGTTTTGCTTCATGATATTTGAAGCTCTCGATCACACGAGAAACGCAGAGCGAGGCTTGCTCGACGACGCGCTGGTCTGAGCTCGAAAGAGTGTTCAAGAGAATTGGCATCACGTCGCGGACAGTGGGGAAAGAATCCTCGGGAATGTTACGGCAGCAGTTGGCCGCAGTGGTCACAGCCGTGCGTTGTGTGCTCGTGGCAAAGAAATCAAGATAAGTCAAGCACGCAGTCAGACCGCCCTCACGTACGATGGAGGCCGGGAATTCGACACTGATTTTCTCCAAAGTCGTGAGGGCTTGCTCGGCAAGGTCGATAAAGTGGATTTCGAGGAGTTTTTGGCAGAGCACTGGGACGGCACCACCATAGACGACGCTTGCAGTGGCGGCAGGCAGCGCCTCCATCAAGTTTGCAATGCATCGGCAGGCCAGAAGCATGACCTCTGGGTTTTCTTCGCCAGTAAAGTCATTCGGCTGCATGAGAGTCACCAGCTCCTTTACAAATTGATCGGGTGCAAAGTGGCCTGCAAGATTGTCTTCGTTTGACACGAGCAGCAGCTCTGAAAGCTCCGAAAGAGCTACAAGTTGGGTTGACGAATCGTCCTTAGCACGTAGTTGTTCCAGAATGCCTCGGAGACGGCTGCCAGTGCTTGATAGCATCGAGGTCATAGCCCGTAGCTGGCCCGTTAGTCCTGCCAGAGCACCAGGGCCCCCAAAGCGACCAAGGAATCCACCAGAGCCGAAGGGATCACCGGCTGCACGATCCAGGGCATCAAGATCTTCATCCAATAAGCGCCTCCTCGCCTCACTGGCGCCCTCGGCACCTTCTTGGGTATCTTCTTGTTCATCATCGTCATCTTCTTGGTCCTTGGGCTCTTGAGCGGCCTTTTCGTCGGCGTCTTTCATCAGAGTATCATGATCCTTCCTTGAGCCTCTCTTCGACTTCCTCGAGCTTGTGCCGGATGCAGAAGGTATGGGTTCTGCTGTACTATCAGCATGCTGCATTGTGTCTAACCTCTTCGCCACCGACTTACCATCCTTGCCACTCTTACGACGGCTGCTCCTACGCTTTGAACTGTCTTTTGGTGTATTCTGTGGCGATGTTTCTCCCGACGTGCTCGAAGATGGTCTGCTAGGATCAGCCATGTCCTCGGCCTTGTTGCGACTGCTGCCGTACCCAGCACCGGACATCGCCGCTGAGGAGGACTTCTTCCTGCGTTGCTTGGGAGTTTCTCCAGACTCGGGTGCGTCAGGCTGTTGTGGTTGTTGAGATTCCTCTGCACGTGGCCGCTTGGCCCTTCTGCTTCCTCTGGGGTTTGTGGGCGACTGCTCGGTGGAAGAGGCCTTGCGTTTGCGAGTAGAGGCGGTGGGGTTCGGGGTATCGTCGGTGGGATTGTTTGACGGTGGGTTCGGGTCGTTGGAGGGTGGGCTATCTGCGGCGAGCCTCGCTGCGGACGAGCGAGTCACTCTTTGTGACATTGGTAAGTGACGGTCGGATCAGAAGCTTGGGTATTTGAGCGGTTTGGCGCCGACGGCGAGAGCAGCAGGCATGTGCAGTTATGAGGTCAGGCCGGCTGGATGCTCAGCTGCATTCGTGAGAATGGTTCAGAAGAGCAGGAGACAGCGAGGTGGAATGTGTGTGTGGATGTGTGGATGTGTGTATGGGAAAGGAAGGTGGAGGTGGTGGTGGTGGTGGTAGAGATATTGTTGGAGATTGCGGTGTGTGGTGGGCGGGTGTTTTCACAAAAGCTCGTGAGTTGAGTTGGGTGCATGTGGGCATGTCTCGGTGTGTGAAGGCAGGGTACGGGCAAGGCGAGGCAGGCAGGCAAGGCAAGAAAGCAAGCAAGTTGGGTACACACCTAGGCGAGGGAGTTCGCATCACTCATTATTGTCTGTGCTTAGCGAGTGACGTGGAAGGGTTTCTGGAGGGAGGGGGAAAGGTGTGGTTAGATGTGAAGGACGACAGCATGTAGCAGCGACCTCTGTGAATACGTGGAGTCGTGGTGGTAAGTGTAAGTGATAGGTAGTAGTAGCAGCTTGCTCATCATCCCGATGGCCCTTAGTACATCGATGGCTCGCTCCGCACGTGAGCCCTGGCTGGCTGGCTGCCCGCAAATAGCTTGGCGGCTCTATAGTCCGAGATTGAATTCAAACGCCGTTGCAACAACGTCACTATTGCTTGAAGGCAGCCACTCTTCACTTATTTATGGAAGCAACATGTTCGCGTTCACGGAGCTCGAACAAAAGGTGTGAGTTGACATGTGCACTTGACATTCCACAGCTACTTAAGACGACTGCCTTCGGTTCTTGCAAACCGCTATTTATCAATCTATTCACATCGTCTCCTGCGCAGAGTACATCTCTTTGTATTAGCTCTTCTCGGAACAACGGTGGTTCTGCCTGATCCGTCGCGATTCTTCCTCATGCATCAGGCTCTCGCGGCGGGCCAACACGCTTCGTCATCCTAGGCGGCAACCCTCTAGTCGTCGATAAAGTCTCCGTGTGAGCCACCCCACTCAAAGCTGTGTGCGATTCAATCGTCGGAATGGGAGATGTCGTCGAGAAAGGAGCAGGAGGCTCCCACGTTGCCGGCCAGACAGCACCTGCGTAGGACGACTTACTTTCCTGGGGTGCAGGCCTTGAAGGCTGTCCGGATCCTGAACCAACGACATCGTACACGTCAAGGTAGTTGAGTTCCCAGTAGGAGTCGACAAAGGCTTGCGGATTGTTTGCGACGTAGATATTGCAGGATTCCCAGGACTGCCCGGTGGCCTGTGTCATGATCACTTAGCTTCTTGCCTCTCTCGCACAAACTTCGTCACTCTCAACTCACCATCGGACAACCGTGCATCTGGAAGGTGTTGCCAGCATTGCTCCCACAAAAATCCGTATTGAAGATCATCATCTGATCGTGGAAGTGCGCATCAAAGTCGCATGAGCCTTGGAAGTTTGCCACAGGAGCGCCAAACTCACTCAGCACAGGCTTCTGCTTCTTGTCACTGAGCGAACGTGGAATGGCGTTGCGTTCGAAAGTCCACATCTTCATGCCTTGAGATGTCCACAGCATGGCGAATACACCACCTCCAGCAGCGTTGAGAGCAGCACCAGTGAGACGGTTTGAAGATACTGTGCAGCCAGTGTACGAGTTCGCGTGCTATTGAAAGACGATGTCAGAATCCAGTACGGCCACGTCAACTCCCAAGCGAAGCTTACCGCACAATCGTTAGTGACGAGCGTCCCAGACTGCCCAGTGCCCGCAACACTGCAATTGGGCTCATCCGAAGAATGCAACGACATGACATTGACAGGCTGATTGTTGGTCTGCTCGTACAAATCCACCTCACCCGTCTCCGGCCATACACCAGTTCCCACAAACCAAAAAGCAGGCCAAGTGCCACACCTATGACCATATCAGCACACTGTCTTCCACTCAGACCCCCACAAGAAAACAAACTCACACGTTCGACGGCAAATGCTTCACATCCAGCACGAACAGCCCATGCGTAAAAGTCGCCACGCTCTGCAAGCGAAGCGACATGCGGCCCAGATTGGCGTTCGGATCAAGCACGCGCTTGGTGT
Source organism: Cladosporium sp. MBC 237 (assembly GCA_030772445.1). Lineage (NCBI taxonomy): Eukaryota > Fungi > Ascomycota > Dothideomycetes > Cladosporiales > Cladosporiaceae > Cladosporium > Cladosporium sp. MBC 237. The sequence goes on from JAPHCH010000068.1 coordinate 343,311, forward strand.
CGACGCCCCAGCGCGCAACGCCCGTGTTGCCGACTTGGGAAATGTTGACGAGACCGTTCTGCTCCGCCGTGGCCAGATTGACGTAGTCGACGTAGCCGAAAGTGGGATCGAAGCCTTCGTAGAGCGTGAAGCCGCGGCCGAAGAAGTCGAGGCCGCGGTAGGAGTGGAGGAGGTTGAAGGTTTGGCTGTGGGCGAGGAGGGCGAGGGTGAGGGTTAGGGTGAGCTGGAGGAAGGCCATGATTGTTGCTGTGCGTTGGTGAGAGGAGAAGAGGGAGGGGAGAGCGAAGTGTTCTGAGATATAAAGGACTCGTAATACACCCACCGTAGCACCTGCCACGCCTTCTGAAACCCATTGTGCGAAATATGAGGAAGGCGCGACGTCTTCCATCCGTGAGTCGTACTACAAGTATTGTATCACCAGACTCTCAGCTCATGCCAAATGAGATGCCTCAAGCCATTGACTGAACTTCCTACGGCCCTCGACAAAGCTCTAATGGCCAGAAGTCCAAGCCAAGTCGGTGTGCTCAACACCTTCACCCAAGTGCAGTAGTCAATCCCCTCCTCCGCTCCTCATCGCAAACCAAAAACAACAGTTCAAAAGCGACCTGTCACTCAACAACCAAACACAAACACAAACAAAGGCATTGATTGAACACATCCGCACACGTACAATGTGCCAACTTAACTCTCCCCAATTGACGGATCACACGTTCCACGGCCCTGAAATTTGACCGATGCCGCGTTACACCATCGACACCACGAACCCGGGAAGAGACTGACGCGTGATCTTTTCCTTTCGAAGTACCGAGGCAAGAACGAATCGTGTCTGTGCCACTTTGTGTTTTGTCACAGATGATATTTTGTCGAAATTTGTCGGTGAGTACGAGAAAAGTGAAGCGTGTGGATGGTGAGCTGTAGTAGGAGACATATGAAGAATTGGATATTATGAGAACAAAGAACAATATAGGTAAATACATGAGAAGAGTCTACCCGCCTTACAAGCAACCCTCACAGCCACGAGGGTTACCTTTGTCAGCCACAGCTTGGGCTTATTGCTACGAAATTTGATAAGGTACATATGATAATTTACAAATCGTGACACACAACGCGTCTCTCAGCGCACAAAAGAATCAGCTCACTTTCCAAGCTTAGCAGCAAGCATGGCGTCAGGACCTCTCTTGCCCATCTGCGACTTTGAGCTTGCAGAAGCCGCCTTTCTGAGCAGCTTCAGCGTGCGAGTGGGGATCCACACACGGCTGCCCAGCAGGAAGACACCACTCAGCAATGCCAGCGCACCGGCTTGGTGGGCAGCGGCCAGAGGTGTAGGGACGAGGTACCAGAGCGTGGTGATTCCGAGGGCGACCTGAAGAGAGACGAGGTGGACGACGCCTAGCATGCCTTTCTTTGCATCTTTGGGCAGAATTGCGCGCACGCGTGGAGAGAAGCGAGTGTAGCCCCAGAGAGCGATGATTGCAGTGAAGGTGGTAGTGGCGAGAACACGGTGGTCGAGTTGCACCAGCACGGGGTTCTCGAGCATGTTCCTCCACCAGAGATCCGACTGGTCCGGTACGTGGCTGTAGAAAGGATCGAGCATCTCGCGCTTGGGTGGGAGTATATTTTGACCCATCCATGGGAAGTCGTTGTAGATCATGCCAGCATCAAGACCAGCGACCAGGGCGCCGGACATGGCGGTGGTGAAAACCAACGCGCTGAGAGCGGCTGTCATGCGGCGGAAGGGACGGAGTTGCGGGGATTGGAGGATTTCGATGGCCTTAAGGCCTTCCTGGGGATTGGCGAGTAGACGGTGCTGGCGGAGGATGGCAAGGCCGTTCCAGAGCATGTAGAGGTAGGCGACAAATGCGGTGCCCAAGTGTGCAGCAAGACGGTATTGAGATACACGAGGGTGGGTGCCAGTCTCGAGAAGCTCGTCCTTAAGGCCAGACTTGACCATCCACCAACCAATCACGCCTTGGAATCCGATGAGTGCGCAGATGCCACCCAGACGCCAGGCCATGGGTTTGCTAACCTTGCGCCTCGCAACGAAGTAGATTGTGGGCAGCAAGAAGGTCATACCGACGACTCTTCCCCAAAGACGGTGTCCCCATTCCATCCAGTAGATTTGCTTAAAGTCTTCCAGGTCCATGTGAGAGTTGAGCATCTTGAATTCCGGGCTCTGCTTGTAGCGAGTGTATTCATATTCCCAATGCTCCTGGTTCGTAGGCGGCCAAGAGCCGGTGACAGGCCGCCATTCTGTGATACTCAAGCCAGACTCCGTAAGTCGGGTAAGACCTCCAAAGATGACAATGCCAAATACGCTCACTGCAGAGCCCAGTAGCCAGTATGCGACGCTCTTGCTGCTTGTTTCTGGGAAGGAGGACTTCGAAGTCTTAGGAGGACGTTTGCCGATGGTCTGGCTAAGTGCACCGAGAGGCGAAGCGCCCACGTTTGCGGCAGTGGAATTGTGTCGCGGTGCTGGGCTGATGCGGTAGTGGCCCGGTTGGCGGAAGGCCTGAAGGAAAGGTGTCTGGCGGAGGGACTTGTAGGATTGTGGGCGCTGCTGCTGGTGGATGCACCTCTTGCAGACGAAGGCCTCTTCCAGGATCTTGCTCGCTCTGAAAGCCAAGCGTGCCCGTACTGGTGAGAGGGCTAATGAGGCCGCCATGGCTGGTGAGTATGCACAGCAATAATAATGCCTGCCAATACAACGCTCGCAGACTGCAGTCCTGACAAGACAAGAAGTCAATGACAAGGCTGACTAAGGGCTGTCAGAATGTCTGCTGGTACGTGGGCATGCGGCTACCGGAGCGGCGAACTGCGGACTACGCTGTCAGTGTCTTGGTCCACCTCGTGAGCAAGGCGCAAGGGTTCAGGTGTAGCGGCACGTTAGCAAGGAGCTAGAAGGAACTCTATTCCTCCGTCCGTCGTCATTCCTCCTCCTCTCCTCTTGCTCGGGGCTGTGGCCGTGGCCGTTGTGCGCGCGTGCTGAAAGTTGTGTGTGTGTGTGTGTGTGTGAGAGAGCTCGCGACATCTGCGTTGCAGTGCGTAGCGAGCAGCGGAGACAGAAGAGGAGAGATTTTCTGTTTCTCCATCTCTCCAGGTGTTGCTCACACTGATACCCTCTCTTATTATTACACACATGTATATCTCGGAATAATCGGTTGTTACATCCTCTGCCTGTTCCACCTTGCAGTGCTCTCTCTCGTGTCCGCCTCACACCAAATGACCCTCTCGTCTTGAGTCTTGCTGGTGTCATCCCCCCACCCTTCTGAGAGCCACTTGGAACCCTCAGCCGGCCAGCTTCCTCCACCTTGTGATCGTCCACATTCCTGCTTTCGTCATGGACGGCCGCATGTTTGCCGCCGACGATGATGAAGAGGACGACCACACTCCCACCAACGAGCCTTCTTCCTCGCCCTGGACTGCCCACAGCACTGCTTCCGCCGAGCATATACGCCCACAGCAACGCCCAACCACCACCAGACAGAAAAGCCTCCCTCGCTCCATTTTCGGCTCTGGTAGCGGTTCTATCTTCGGATCAGGTAGCAGCAGCGCCCAAAGACAGCGACCTACACTGAACGTTCGTCCTCCAAGTCCAAACGCCAGGCTGGATCCCCCAACGCAATCTGCCTCCGCCAACTTAGGGTCCGCCGCCGGCGTGCCCAGGCGAGAGCGAAGATATGAAGACGAGGTCAGAGCTACCGTCAACCGCCGACGCATACCGTCTGTAGAAAAAGACGCAGACGATCCTAGTGCGGTTCCGACAAGATCGGCGCTTCACGAGAGACAGCGCAGCTCTACACTTACAACACTGTCGCGACTGTTTGCTGTCCAGGCTGCGACCAGTCCTGAGGCAAGTAGAGCCTCTTCATACATGCAATATGCGAGGCAGAATGCATACACAAGACAGATGCACGGGGAGGCGGCCGCTCTGCCGGAGCACCTATACAGAAGAGGTCTCCTTGAGGGCAGGCATAGCGATATCACTGTCCATGCCTTTGGGAAAGAGTACAAACTTCACCGTCTGGTCTTGGATCGATCACCTTTCTTCGCAACCGCCTTGAGCGAACCTTGGCTGGAAGCCAACTCCAAGGAGATGACTGTCCGGCCTGAGGAGATTGATGCCAGCATCACACAGCATTCTTTCGAGCTTGCTTTGAAGAGATTATACGGCTGCCCTGCAGTGGCTGAGGAAGACGCGCACGCTGTTGGCTTGTTCGCTACTGGCTGCTGGCTTGAGATGCTCGATGTGATGGACTCGAGCATCTCAAGCATGTTGCGTCAAATGAGTCCGGAGACACTCGCTCCATTGATCAACCTGGTAACTAAGAACTACTATGGCAAGTCTGGCGACAAAATCCTTGCGAGTGCCAAAGCCATGTTGTGTAGAGATGGCTGGCGGATGCCGCTCAAATGTTGGGACGGTATACCCGCTGACGTGGTCCGGGAGATTGTTGGAGGAGATGGTTTCTTCGTCGAAAGTGAATGGGAACGCTTCATTCTGGCAAAGCGTATCCTTGACCGCAGACTCAAAGCTCGTGCCCTCGAAGCTGGTCTCGTCGAGCCGGGGACTCGTAGAAAGATCGCAAAGGCGCCACCCATCATGGGCATGATGGCCGTAAGGTTCGACGCAGTAGCTCGCCGCGCTGCCCCTGCTGCATTCAGTCATGGAGTCCCCGATAATCTTGCGAAATATGTCAGCCTCTACACGCACCCAACGGTGGAGCCACTGCTTGTCCTTCTTGACGAAGGCATTCACTACATTCATCTCGACTTTGAACAACTACAGTACCTCCGTCAGACCAAAGATGTCATCGGTCTACCAGTAATGCCCGACAAGGTCGTGAGCAACGCCTTGTGGCAACAGATGGAACTTCGACAACGCGTTATGAACGCGCGAGATACCGATCTCGAGCTTGGATTGTCAATCCAGGCATCTGACGACGAGTCAGCGATTGATTCTTCCTCACCTCCAAGCACAAAGGGCAAGCACAGAGCTGCAGATTCCTCCGCTTTCGGTCACGACTTCGACCAAAGTGAAGACGACTATGATTCCCAATCCTGGGATGGTACCGGCAGACCACGGAAGTTCTGGATTCCAAGCAGCGATTGCAACATCGTCATGGGAGGCAACGCAGAACCTTTCATCGCCACACCAAGCAGCAACACTATCCAACGTCAAGCCGCTCGCCTCTCTGCCACCGTGCAACCCGAGGATCTGACTTGGGCATCCGACTATGCCACGTCGACCACTGCCGCTCAGCCAAGACCAAGCACATCAGACAGTGGCGGTGCTGACGTCCCTCCACCCGCTCTCAGCTACACACATCTTCCGCCGTTCCGCTTCAGCGCAGACTTCCCTGCCCCTCGCCTGCTTAAAGAGCGCAAGCGGGTCTACTCACGCACAGTTTTCTACGCCGGCTCACTCTGGAACATCTACATTCAGAAAGTTCAATCCCAACGCACGACCAAGCAGCTTGGTGTCTACTTGCATCGCGCTAAAGAATGCGAGACGGAAGAAGCGGTCTTTGGTCCTGCAGGCGGCGCTTCCCGTGGCCTGAACATCGGCAGCGGGAATGTCGAAGGCCGCATCGGTCGCCTAGAACGCGACATGAACCCAGGCGGTGGTGATCCAAGACGCAGACCAGGCCACCGCGACTCGCTCGGCGAAGACATCCGTCTCGAAGGAGACGAAAGCAGCGGCTCCGCCGGCGAAAACGAAACCAGACCACACACCGACATCAGCGGAAGCCTCTCCTCCCGCTTCGGCAGCCTACCAGACCACCACAGCGCGCGCCGCCACCGCAAAACCGGGCAAACCGACGTCCTCGCATCCGCCTCCCCCATAAGCGCGACCTTCGCCTCCACCTCCCTCAACCCCGAAAGCGACACCTCCGACTCCGACTCCAACTCCTTCAACCTCCCCAACACCAAAAACCCCCACCCGCCACTCCTCTCCCGCTCCGCCTCCAAACCCGCCCTCCCACCCTACGTCGACGCCCGCCCGACGATAAAGACTTACTTCAAAATCTACTCCCCCTCGCGCGGCGGCCGCATGCTCTCCGTGTACGAGTCGGCGCCCGACCGTTTCAATTTCAGCCAGAGCTGGGGTTGGAAGAGCAGTACCCTCATGCTGGACGATGGGATGTTGTCGGGCGACGATGGGGAGCAGCAGGTCGGCGTGCTGGATGTGCCTCCTGATGGTGCTGAGCCGGGGGCGGCGAGGGAGGGGAAGTCGAGGGCGGGCGATGGTAGGTTGAGGTTTATGGTTGTTATTGGGAATATTTAGGGTGTCCTTTTTTTTTGGCTTGTGGTTTGTCGGTTTTGGGGCGACGAGACGTGGCACTTCCTTTTTTTTTTTTTGACCGATTTGATACATTCACCATGATGGTATTTTTGGCCACATCTCAGCGTTCTAGCAACATCCCTGGGTCATCTAGCGCATTTGGCGTTCTCTGGCGAGGGTGTGGTTTTTCTACATAACGAGACATGACCAAGATCTTTCAACGTTGCTTCATTTGCTGCGAGATTTGACTAGAAGACATATCACACGGATTCGCATCCTTCTGCACTCTGCATCCTTCCGTCCGTGTGCGTGTCTGCCTCCATCTCTGGGCTATCGTGACCTTTGTTGTGGTTTGGACTTGCCGCAGGGAATTAGGAAATTCACGCGTCTCGAGAAGCGTGCAAAGGTGCTCGTGGTCTCGGAATCGGTCCTTGCGTGCGTTTGTGTGCGTGGTGTTGTACCCAGGTTTTGTTTTGCTGAATCGATGCAGCGGCATCGTCGATGGTTGAGCCTTCAGGGCATGCCAGTGGACTATCTAGATTGTGCGTATAACCCCAACCCTAACCCTTGTCCTGAGTCCTCGACAATCCGCACGCAGGTAACTGTGCCAGTTTGCTGTTCATGCAGCTGCCTGCACTCACGGTAACGACATGCGGCTCTATGTTAATGATTTCATGTGTCTACTATTAGCTTTGTGCATTCAGATGGAGCTTGCTGTTGATGTTTCATTCGAAATTTGAAATGGAAGTTCACTGACATCATTACGAAATCGACAGGAACGATACGAGCACAACGACAGGCAATGCAAGAATGGATCGAATCAAGTCGGGGGAATCGAATAGACACAGCGGGTGACTGTCGACAAACATGAATGAAGATGATAGAAAGCTCGGAAGCGAGGGTGTCGTCGCCACTGCAAGAATCGCAAGTCTGCCTATGGAGTTCAACGACAAGGGCGACGTCCTTGAAACAACGACGACACCGCTCATTGGATTCGAGCTCCACGCGTACAAGGCTCTGGTTATCAAGCTTGTCTACTAGGCGTTGCGAAGAATTCTGCGGGCGGAGTTCTCGACTAGCTCAGAATGTCTCCCACCCATGTGAGCCCATTGCAACCTCGTGGCATGCTTTCGAGAAGCTGCAAGTAGATCAAAGACCGTTCGCTCTGCAAGTTTATCCTCCCTACCTCACTCGCTAAGGATCCAACATGCATTTGATCAATCCGGTATCGGCCATGTCCTACAGCTCGCGACATGTGCGAATCAAAAATGATAGGCCTCACGTAGCCGACCGATGATGTTAGAATCATATCACATCAGCGAACAAAATGCCTCATCTTGCTGTTGAACCTACCATTTCAAGGTTCGCGTGGAACGCATCAACTAGCGACAAGACGCTATGGAGCTCGCCGGTCGCTTCACAACCCCATACCAGACCACAACGAGCCGGCCAACATATCAGACGAAAGACCGTGCTGGACCGGCCTGAAGTCATGAACTCCACCAGCCGTGTCCCTCCACCTCTGGGCAGGACGCCGTCTGGGGATATGGCGCTAGATGGTGACTTCCAACGCAGCGGCTGCAAGCCATAGCGTGTAGTTGAGCGCCTCACGCCAATGGCAGAGGCCGCAGGAGTATCATGATGATGGACCAAGATCGTAGAGGCTCGGCGGGAAGGGCTTGGTAGTCGGCCCCTCTGACAATCCTGCGAGAAAATACCGCGCACTTACGAAGGGATATGAGGTAGTGGTGCGCGCGCGATACCTTGGCTTCTGCAGGCCGCTACTGTACTTGCTGACTGGTCTGCCGGTGTGTCGCCTGAAGAAGGGATAGCGTGGTGCGGCGCAAAGAGTGATGGGGTTTACCTTAGATTGATGCGGGCTGCGGGGCCCGGGGTCTGGAGATGGTGCGTGGAGGCTAAGAGGCAAACAGCTAGTATGATCTCTGTGAGGTCTCACAAAAGGGCCGATCACTTCCAAATGGCGGCTTGGGGTGAAAGCTTCGAGAAAGGCGCTAGAAGAGGCTGAGGAGGCCTCTAGCAATCGAGAGCAAGGCTACAACTTGGCGTTGGACGTTGCCCAGTAGAGGCGCTCGCTTCACTGAGCTGCACTTTTGGCGAAGGTTGGGCGGCCGGCACTGGTGCTGCTTGATCGACCTATAGTGAATCGGCAGGTGAGCTTGTGTATCTTTTGCAGGTTGCTGCCGAGATATAGGGCTGTCATTCGATATGGTGACGTCTTGAAGCTGGTAGGACAGAATCCAAAACGCGAGTACTGTACAGTTTGCCTCGTACAGCATCACGAGACAGTAGAAGCACACCACCGCATTGAGGGGCCGCTGCGGCTCCCTGGAGATCTTTGCCCATGGGGTGCCGCAGCATTTCGTCTGGAGTCTCCGCGTATCCACATGCCCACACCACGAAGGGCCAGGATGATAATGATGGGGTGAGCATTGACGCTCGCCGGAGTTGATATCGCTGACGCCAACGCGCCAGTAGGCCGCGATGTATCGATGATGTGGGGTGTTGGTCCAGTGAGAGACGGCCGCACATGGCCAGGCAATCTCAACTATTCCCTGCAGACTACCCCGTGGGCAGTCTCACCGTGTCCGCAGTATCATGGGTGCCTCTCCATGGGGGCGAATAGTGGGAACGGCAGGCGACGAGGCTGCCACCGATCTGACGGCTGGAGTGAGCTGTGTCCGTGCGCATGGACCTAGCTTGGACTTGGCAGAACCTCACATTACAGAAGGGCCGATTACAATGACATGCCAGGTGGCACAGAGAATGTCGAAATTGCTCAATCTCAGGGACTGCTTTTGCTTTTTTGATGACTGAACAATGAAGACATGAATTTGAGGGATATCATCAATGATCAAGTGATTCTAACAGAAACACAGCAACAGCCTCGACACAGCGTCTGCGACATTTGCGACATAAAAACGGTCTTGACCGTAATTCCATGCTATAACATCATGATCTTGTTCGAGACTTGGAGCCATGGCGACACTTCGGTCTTGACTTCTCAAAATACCTGCAGGCCAGAGCACTAGCGCGCGGTTCTCAACAATGGCGCGAACTCTCACACGGCTGGCACTAGGTCTGGATGCTGCTAGACGACCTCACTTGCACCAGACGCCTCCCACTGTGGCCGAGATCCAGGAACGAGACGACAAGACTTGAGACGATGCAGTATAAGAGCTGCTTGATCGCCCGCCATGTATCACCGAACTATCTTTTCATCACATCAATACATCATCACAACCAACAACACCAATCACCTCTTCACACAACAGCCGATCGTTTAACAGAAGCAACTTCAAAGCCGTCGATCATCAATCACCCCTCTCTACTCGACAAGTAATCGACAGATACTCGGCATCGCCTCGTTGATACATAACACCTCGACCTGCCCTTCCAAAGTCGAATCGTTCCCATCACCAACTCCCACATCTTCCTCATCAACCAACACAATGGCTGGTGGCGTACCCATCAGCACTGCCCCCGTTGAGGGGGGCTTCCTCAAGGGAAAGCAGCTCATCTTCCCTCTTTCTCTGATCACATCCCTGTTCTTCCTCTGGGGTTTCTCATACGGTCTTCTCGACGTCCTGAACAAGCACTTCCAGAATGTCCTTGGCATCACAATTCTCGAGTCTACCGGTCTCCAGGTCATGTACTTTGGTGGTGGTTACCTGCTCTTCTCTCCCATCGCCGCTGAAGTCCTGAAGCGCAAGGGTTACAAGTTCACTATCATCATGGGTCTCACCCTCTACTCTCTTGGTGCCGTCTTCTTCTGGCCTACAGCCAAGTTCGCAAACCCCAACAACCCGACTGCTGCTTTCGGTGGCTTCCTGGCTTGCACTCTTGTCATTGCCTGCGGTCTTTCCACTCTTGAGGTCTCTGCCAACTCCTACGCCGTCGTCATCGGTGACCCTGCTTGGGCTTCCACTCGTCTTCAGTTCTGCCAGTCCTGGAACGGTATTGCATCATTCACCGGTCCCCTCATTGCCTCCAAAGCCTTCTTCTCCGGCGCCAACAAGGACAACCTCACCAACGTCCAGTTCGTCTACCTCGCTGTTGCATGCCTCGGTGCCGCAGTCGGCGTCCTCTTCTTCTTCGCCAAGCTCCCCGAGATCTCCGAGAGCTCTGGTGTCCAGCGCAGGGGCTCCGTCGTTGACGACCAGACCGTCGAGCTCGCCCGCGATGCCAATGGCGAGATTATCGGCGCCGGCCCTCTCTACAAGCAGTACAACATGATCTTCGGCTTCGTCGCCCAGTTCTGCTACGTCGGTGCCCAGGTTGCTTGCGGTGCTCTCTTCATCAACTACGCAAAGTCCAACGGTGACTTCGACGAGGAGCAGGGCGCTCAGATGCTTTCCTACGCTCTCATCACCTTCACCGTCGGTCGTTTCGTCGCCACCGGTTTGAGCTCCGTCTTCGAGACCAACTTCCTCCTCACCGTCTACGCCGTTCTCGCCATCGCCTGCACTGCCGTCGTTTGCTCCATCAAGGGCCACGCAGCCGTCGCCATGCTCATCATCGTCTTCTTCTGGATGGGTAAGTCACAAACTACAACCAACCGTGTCTCAAACAATCCACTAACATACCCTCCAGCTCCCATGTACCCCTCCCTCTTCACCCTCGGCACAGCCAACCTGGGCCCCCACACCCGCCGCGGTGCTGGTATCCTCGTCATGGGCGTCGCCGGTGGAGCAGTCTTCACTCCCATCCAGGGCGCCGTCGCCGACGCCGCCGGTGTGCGCATCTCCTTCATCGTCCCGCTCGTCGGCTTCTGCGTCGTCCTGGCCTACACCGGCTTCCACTGGGCCCGCCACGGCTTCCATGTGCTCCGCATCAAGGGCGAGGTCGTCATTGCCACTTCTCTCGAGGGCGGTGCTGTCGGCGGCGCTGTCTCTACCGTCCACTACGACGAGAAGAGACTTTCTGTCGTCGCTATTGAGGCTATCAGGAAGAACTCCGTCGGCGCTGCTAGCGTCAAGGGTGTTACTGGTGGTGTCAACTTCAGGTGATGGGCTTGCTTGCAAAGTCTGACGATTTGAAGATGACGGATGATCTATGATTCAACTCGGGAGCGATGGTCGTTTTGGAGCGTTTGCTTTTTCTTTCTTTCTCTTTGCTTTTACGTCATCTATCTAGTACCAGACTGGAAGGGGTTTTTCTGCTCTACTGTACAGACTTGGTTATGAGCGGTCAATGTATCAATCAATCGATTTACGAACTACAATCATCTTCACATTGCTTTCAATTCTGCTCATTCTATCTGATAGTGCCGAGATCTTCGATTTTCAGTCACAGTGTCACACGAACAGCATTGCAACGCACACTTCATTGGCGGAGGCATGGTGTGAAGGTTCATACCCATGGGAAACGCCATGTTGGAAAGGGAATACATGCATTCCCTTGCGAAACCGACACATGTTCACCGCACCTAGCAATCGATCGCATTGATTCGCGGATCATCTATCGCCTAGATGGCCACTGTGCAATGGGCTATAATAAATTGTATACGATGTTTAGATTCTCAACATCTCGGCTTGAGGATTAGGGAATTCGATGTGCACACCTACTGTCCGAGCATGAGAAGACTGCTATTGTCGATACATAACTCCATTCAACCGAATCATCACGGCCGTGACCCATCAGCCAATTCCAGACTAAACACACAAAAGCACCGAATAACCATCCAACCCCTCAAGCCTTCCACTCCGTCCTCCCCAACCTCACAACATCAGCCTGGTTAACGACCCAAACCTTCTCCGTCCTCTCAGGAGCCTGCAAAGCAGCACTAACCGCCGCCCTCGCAATGACCTCGGCATCCTGAGCCCAGAAATCCTTCAACATACCACCACTCAGGGCCCCAGCGAAATTCGCCAACTTCCGCAGCGCAGCCTCTGGAGGTCGGCTGTCCTCCCTCGTGCCGACAATCAGACCAGGGCGAACGATGACGGTCCTCTCAAACTCCAAATCGCGAACAGCATCTTCCAGCTCGCCTTTCATCTTCATGTACCCGCCCATCATGGACCCACTGTTCGCGCCACCGGTGGAAATGAGAACGTAAGTTTTGGTGCCGGCTTCTTTGGCTTTCTTGGCCAGAGCGAGGTTGAGATCGTAGTCGATTTCTCTCTGCGCGGCGAAGGAACCTGCTTGGCCGCGTGTGGTTCCTAGCGCGGAGATGAAGAGCGACGGGACCGGGGATGTGGGGTAGAGGGATGGCCAGTTCTTGGAGTCTGGCGATGAGAGAGGGTGGATTTTGTCGGAAATTGTCAGGTTTTTGCGCGCGTAGGCGTGGATGTGCTGGATTTGGGGGCTGGCGGTTAGGGTGCTGAGGATGTGGGAGCCCTGGTGGGTGGGTCAGGTTTGATTGATGAGGATGCTATTTGAGGATTGCTTACTACGAGGCCCGTTGAGCCTGCGAGGACGGTTGATGTCATGTTCTTGGGAAGAGAAGCTTTTGATCCCGAGCTGGTGGCAAGATGCTCGTTGAGATGTTTGCGACGGCTATGGAGCAAGCAATGAGCGGTCGGTGGCAAATACAACCTAGCGGCTGTGAACCAGAATGCCGAATTCTATACTTACGTCTTGAGAAAGGGGTTCGATGCGAGTGTAAGGAGTCTGAATGTTCTCTATTCGATTGACGATGTTTGTTGTTGCCTACAATGACCGAGCACGCAAGAACGGACTAGATCTAGAGCTTGCTCTCACAGTAGGAAGGAGAAGCTCAAGCTCCAGAATGCCTCAACGGCACGTTCCTCCCGCCCAACGGGAGAGCGGCACGTGTAACCCTAATTTGAGCTTCTCTTTGCCGACTTTCAAGATTTCCAGAAATTCTTCGCGACCTCGGTACCAAACCTTCCTTACTACAACATCCATAATAATAATCGCAGACATGGCGCCAAACAAGGGTAGAAACCGCGCGAGCGAATTCGAAGAACTGGTGGACTCTGCACCCAAAGGTTTGTCCAAGAAAAATGCACCGACAATTGCAAATCAGTCCAAAAACTAACCAAGACTCTTTCGTAGATTTCGACCCCGAAGCCGACATCCCGGACTCTGACAGCGATGCCTCTGGAGACGATGACCGCGAAGACCGTGAAGCTGGTGCACGCGAACATTACGCACCTGTTGGAAAGAGCAAATTGCGGAAACCGAAAGAGGTAGCTCTTGGCCCTCAGTACCGTGGATCTCGCGTGGATAGAAGCGCAGTCGACGAGGATGATGAAGAGGATGATCCTTTTGCGAGAGGGTTTGACGATGAGGACAGTGAGGATGAGCCAGAAGGTGACCAAGACGGTAACGACGAGGAGGATGAGGACGAGGAGCTTCAAGACGGCACCGACGTTACGGACATGAGCGACGAGGAAGAGGATGACAACGGTGTCGCCGAAGAGAACGAGCAGCAAGACCGCTCCGAGCTGCGCAAGATCATGGCATCTGAGCAAAAAGCCGTGGCAGCGTCAATCTCCGCTGCCACCAAGCAAGACGCCGAAAAAGGCCGTGCCGTAAAGAAACAGCGCACAACCTTCGACTCCCTCTTAAACACCCGAATCAAGCTCCAAAAGAGCCTGATCGCAACCAACACCCTCGTCGCCCCATCCACCGAAGGCTACGACTCTCAAATCTCCGACGCGCAAGACGCCCTCTCCGCCGCCGAAGCCGCCGCCTACAACCTCTGGTCCTCCCTGACGACCTTCCGCGACGAGCTCACAACCGCGCGCACGGGCGAAAAGCGCAAGCGGACCAAATTCAGCAGCACAACCCCCATCGACAAACTCTGGGCCTACACGCAAGAGCAAGAATCCCAAGCCCTCCCGCAGCGCAACACGATCCTGCAAAAATGGTCCCTCAAAGCCCGCGGCGCCACGGCCCAACCCCAAAGCAGCCGCCTGAACAACACCTCGACCCAAGCGACCATCATCGACGTCCTAACCGAGCACCTCACCGCCCCCGACCGCCTGCTCAAACGCGCCTACACGCCCCGCTCCTGCGCACCAGTCCAACTCGGCCTGAAAATCAGCACCGACGCCAAAATCTACGACGACGCGGACTTCTACGGCCTCCTCCTGAAAGAACTGCTCGAAGCGAAGTCCGCGCAAGGGTCCACGGCAGCGGCTAATTTGGACCTGAGTAACATGAACAGCATGCGACGCGAGGCCAAGACGAAGCGCAACGTCGACACGAAGGCTAGCAAGGGCCGCAAGCTGAAGTATGACGTGCACGAGAAATTGCAGAATTTCATGGCGCCGGAGGATAGGGCGAGGTGGGGCGAGAGGCAGACGGATGAGTTGTTTGGCAGTCTTTTCGGGCAGAGGTTGGGGTTGGGTGAGGGTTTGGATGAGGATGAGGAGGTCGTTGGTGGTGCTGGTGGTGAGGGTGCGGAGGTGAATGAGGAAGAGGCTGGGTTGATGATGTTTAGGTCTTAGGAATCTTTTCTTTTTGTAGAACACTTTTATTATATATCATCAGACATATCATCAGACCAATCTCATTCAATCTGAAAGCGAACAGGAACACGAGATAATGTATCAGAGCTCAAATATTCGATTTCTTCTTTTCTTTTCTCTCTTCTGAAAATAAAATGCTACCACTACCACTGAAGCTCGCGAATTACTAAACATAACAACTTTAAAACGATGTAAAATGCAATGAGGGTATACTAACGCTCATCATCAACCCCTTTTCTCCGTTCTTGTGGTGGGAAACCTCCCAATCCCCATGACAGATTGATGAAGCCATCCATCAAACCAGCTTCTTCTCCCTTGCCTCCCCATTCACTTTGCTATTCTTTACACAGACAGAGACTCGAACAAAAACAGAAGCAAAGAAGCACTCAAGGGTTCTTCGTTTCTCACAACAATTCACCACCCATTGACGGGCTCCGTCTTGATCTCGGGGCCCTTGCGGTCAGACGGCTGCGATTGAGACGACGAACCCTATGCGTCGCCACCAGCAGCCGGCGCAGCAGCGCCCTCGGTCTTCGCGCCGCCGCGTCCACCGCGACCGCCACGGCCGCCGCGCTCACCGCGGAAGTTGCCTCTGCCACGGCCACGGCCGCCACGACCGGACTCGGAGTCGCTGCCGGTCGTCGCACCGCCTGCTGACTGGTAGCCACCACGAGCCTCAGCTCCGCCGCGAGCGTTGGGGCCACCACGGCCGGTACCCCACTGGCCGGCACCACCGAAGTTGCCACGGCCACGTCCACCGGGGTTGTAGGCTGCCATGCGCACGCCCTTGTGCTTCTCGAGAGCTTCCTTTGTGGGCACGCGTGAAAGGACGTCCTGCATCTGCTCTGTAGTCTCAAAGTGTGCGATCCAAGGGCCCTTGGCGGTCTTCTCTACGTTGGTGATCTTGGCGGCGTCATCAGCGCTGAAGAGCTGGGACTTGACATCGTCAGGGGACTGCACGTCGAATACGTTGGTGATGAAGATGCCCTTTGATTCGGGTCTCGGCTGAGCAGGTGACTGGCTGGGCTTGGAGTCGGTGCCGTTGGTTTGCGTGGCATCCTTGTTCGGGATAGTGGCGGTTGGTGCGGTTGCGCCGTTGGCGGTGAGAGCAGGTCCGGTAGGCTGGGGGGTAGCGGGCTTGTGAGCCTGACCAGGCGAGGCGGGGTTCTGCTGAGGTCCAGTAGGCCTAGGCTGGGCAGCCTGCTGGAGTTGCTGGGCCGCGAGCGGCTGCTGGGCCCTCTGCTGAGGCGGCTGGTTCACCACAGGCTGCTGGTTACGAGCTTGCTGCGGAGCAATGGGAGGCTGCTGGCCACCAGGAGTCGGCAGGTTGCCGGTAGTCGGAGGCACACTAGCATTTGACGGAGCAGCAGGAGCGCCCTGAGGCCTCTGCTGGGTCTTGCTGCCACGGTGAGAGAAGTTGAAGCCCTGGGCACGCATCTCGGTACCGATGCGACCCTGGTCGATATCCAAGACAAGCCAGCCAAAAGCAGCATCCGCCAAGTTGAAGTTCCACATATTCTTGAAAGCGCTCTCGTCCACCTGGCCAGTCTGAGGTCCGCCACCGAATGGGTTGCCACCGCTCGCAACGGACGGCATCTTGCTGACAAGGTCGACAGCGTGCTGTAGAAGCTTGTGCTGTGCCTCGTTTTCTTGTACCGCGGGCTCCACCTCGTTCTTGACCGTCTCCCAGACATCGTTGAATGAAGCCTTTGAAGCGGCGAGCTTGCCACGGTAGTGGTCGAGGGAAGGATTGACCGAGAACTCGTTGTACGAGCTGCCGTAACGGAAGTGAAGACCAGCGGAAATGGAGAAGTCGGCCTTGAGCGCAACAGACAGCTGGTTGAGGAGGCCTTCTCTCGCGGGAGAAGCGTGCGTCACGAGCACACGGGTTTCTGTGGGGTCGTAAACGCGGTTCGCGGTGTCGATAAGTTCGCCAATCTGCAAAACAGTAGTCCACATGGTACCCTGGCCACCAGCGATAGTGGTACGGCCTTCACCGTTGTCGAACAGCTTGTGCATAACCACCGCGCCACCAAGACCGAGCAAGCGGAGCTTCACACCACCGACATCCAGTAATCTTGAGTGAGACTCATCGATGACATGCAGGTTGTCGATCTTGTATTCGCCAGAACGCAGCTTCTCCAGAACAGATACATCCTCGCAAGCACCCCAGACGGTGTATACAGGGACCTCGAGCTTGTAGGTTTTGTTGAGGAATTGAGGGAGCTCGGAGAGGGGGAGGCGGTCTCTGAGGAAACGGTCCTTGACGGACTGCTGAGGGGCTGCGCGGGTGATTTCGGTCTTGACGGGCTCGTTGAGGAGAGGGGAATATTGCGCGACGTGTTTGAGGGTCCTGTGGAGTGATGTTAATAAGCGATCATCGGCAATGGATGGATGTTGAGACGAACTTCTCAGCAATGCGCTCTATCGAAGTGTCATCGTAGAAGCCAAAGTCACCGGTGTGAATGATGTAGTCGGCCTTTGCGTTGCGCGCGAGGTCGTTGAGCTGACGCAGGTGTCCTGGAGATGTCATGAGTGATGAGACTGGCCAGACCTAGCAATGGATATGCATACCTCTGACATCTGCGATACAGAGCACGCGAGCATGGCCGACTTGCTGCACGCGGCCCTGGTTAGGGTCGAGGGGCCTGGCGCCAGGCACAGGGCCAGAAGGAGCGGGAGCACCGTTCGGGATGTATGCTTGCGAGTAGGCGCGCGGCTGGGAAGGAGGTTGCTGCATTGTGAGAGATATGTTAGTCAAGGCCAACAATGTTTGATATTGTTGGATGTGCAACAGATGAAGCTGCGGTGGATACGTACAGCAGCCATGAGATCGGTTCGTGGGAAAAGTTTCTGGGGTATCGTGTCCGGGAAATGAAGGAAAGGGGCGTGTATTGAGTATCGTTTGTTGTTTTTGTCGTTGATGGAGAGGAGGGAGGAGGAAGAGGTGGTGTTGGTGGTGGTGGGCGAGTGTTATTAGATCAACACAACAAGGCAAGGAGATGGATGGAGATGGAGATGGAGCTGCTGCGGCGGCGGATGTGTCTACAGTTCGGGGGTGAAAGCAGTCGAGCCAGCCCATCGCTCCTGCCACCACTTGAAGCTATCGCCAAGCTCTCTCGTTGGCTGACTGAGAGGTGACTTGCCTGCCTCACCTGCTTAACACGAGCCACCCAGCTACTACTAACGCCCAACAGTAGTGTATCCTCACTCACTTCACTTGCTACATCTACTTATAAATACTTTAATATCAACACACGTGATGGTCATGTGAGTTGGTGTCACCTGCAGGTCATCGTGCGGCTCACTCCACGCGACCGTACATCAACCTTCCCTTACCCATTCTTAAGCCGCTGCCTTTCGAGACAGGGTAACCGAGGCAAGCCGATAGCAACCGCTTACAACAAACAACCACCTCTCCCTCTCGCCGCCTACAGTAAGTTGTCTGCTCTCATCTTAGATACTCATCCCATCCAGGCAATCTCCTGTGATGCTGTCTGCTCCAATCCCTCTCCAATCATGATATCCTCCATCCGGCCAGCCATACCTCGCTTCACCTGTGCCAGTCTGATCACCCGCCGTGCCTACGCCTCCCACCCAGCAAAAGCACGTTTGAACATCCCCACCGACTTCAGTACAACAGCAGTTCTCTCCCACTCATCCAAAGATGCCCTCTCAAATCCAGAACTCTCCTCCCAAGCCCGCAATGGCACTACCAGCAGACAGAACCTCTTCCAAGCCATCAACTCAGCACTATCACATGCCCTCCGCTCAGACCAGCGAGTACTGTTATTCGGCGAAGACGTCGCTTTTGGCGGTGTATTCCGCTGTTCAATGAACCTCGCCAACGAATTCGGAGAAGATCGTGTCTTCAACACACCATTGACCGAGCAAGGTATTGCTGGTTTCGCCATCGGAGCAGCCATGGAAGGAATGCGTCCAATCGCAGAAATCCAATTCGCCGACTACGTCTACCCAGCCTTTGATCAAATCGTCAACGAAGCCGCCAAAATCCGCTACCGCGCAGGAGTAAATGCCGAAAAGCAAAGCTGCGGCGGCCTGGTAGTCAGAATGCCCAGCGGTGGCGTCGGCCACGGCGCCCTATACCACTCCCAATCCCCCGAATCACTCTTCACACACATCCCCGGCGTACGAGTCGTAGTCCCACGCTCGCCCTCCCAAGCCAAAGGCCTCCTCCTAGCAGCAGTGGAGAGCAACGACCCCGTGGTCTTCCTCGAGCCCAAAATCCTCTACCGCGCAGCCGTCGAACACGTCCCCGCCGAAGCCTACACCCTACCCCTAAGCAAAGCGGAAATCCTCAAAGAAGGCTCAGACGTCACGATAGTCTCCTACGGCACGCCCCTCTACACCTGCTCGTCCGCCATCGCGGCCGCAGAAAGGGACTTCAAATGCTCCGTCGAGCTCATCGATTTGCGCACAATCTACCCCTGGGACCGCGAGACGGTCATGGAATCTGTGCGGAAGACGGGGAAATTGATCGTCGTGCACGAGAGCATGGTGAATGCCGGTGTTGGCGCTGAGGTCGCTGCGGCTGTGCAGGAGGGCTGCTTTTTGAGGCTCGAGGCGCCGATTCAGAGGGTGGCGGGTTGGAGCACGCATCCCGGTCTGGCTTATGAGAAGTTCAACATTCCCGATGTGGCGAGGGTTTATGATTCTATCAAGACGGCGCTGGAATATTAGATGGAAAGTTTTAACGAAATTATTTTTTGACTATTCATCTCCGTTTCCCTCTTCACGTCTGATGCTGATGCGGGTTTTTTTTGAGTGCACATGCTTTTTGTTCAGTGCCGTTGCGTAGCGGGCCCGCCGTAGATGAAATGGTTTCAGATTATCCGAAGAGAGTTGTTACATAATCAGACGACCTCCTCAACAATGCCAGAGGCAAAAGGCCAGAGGCAAGGCGGTCCAAAAGCTCCCGCGACTTCCAGACCCAGACCCACGCTACATCCATCTCAGCAGGTCAACACCTAAACTCGAACAATACGAAGCCGCTGACAGTCCCATCAGTCGAGCCACCAAACACACGAAGCTGACAATTTTCCCGTCTTGCTAATGATGCCAATCTAACGGAAAGCGCCGATGCTACCACCGGCCAAGCTAACAATGGTACGGAGTCGACGGTTCAGAAGCTCACGAGATCTGCAGAACCAACATTGTATCCCAAAGATGCGATGTCGGTATTTGAAAATGGTGCGGCCGATATTATCACCAGCTGGACCATTAATCATAGGGAGAGGGAGTTGGCAAGAGCATGTCTCGTCGATGGGTGCTGTAGAGAGATGCCCCAGGCTCCGGGTGATTAAGTTTGAGCGCGTGTTGTCCCAGTCTCTCTGGATGGTCTCAATTTGCGTGGTTAGCGCCTGGTCGTAGGTATCCGCCAGGTGAAACAACATTTGAGACTCTCTCACACTCGTTGCGATGTATTTGGAACCCAGCTGGATAAGTTCACCCATCGCTTCATGGTTTGTATTCTTGTCACCAATCTCCGTGGTGGTGGTGAGAGTCTTCTCCAGCCCACCGCTCTTGCAACCCAGCGGCCGTTCAGGGCGATGTCGTTGCAGGTGAACAGGCCTCGCGAGCGCTGGCGAATATCGCAAGTGGAGGAGTCGAGGTCGGCTGAAGGTTGTTTGTTATGGTCGGGGACTTGGTCGCGAAGACGCTCGCGTTCCTCCGTCGCCGTCGCCAGAGGAGATATGCTGGGGCCTCCTGGTCTGCGGACAATAGAATTCATATCTCATGGGCAACAAAGGCGGCGTCTAGATAGGGAACCGTAGATACCACCATCGACTGAGCCACTGGTTACACGGGAGGAGTCGAAAGTGGAGGAGTCAAGGTCGGCTGAAGCTTGCTTGTCACCAGCCTGAGCTGCATCCTTGCGCAGTTTCGTCATGTATTGGGTGATGTTCCAATTGTAGACCTTCTTATCGCTGACGATCTTTTGGGTGATTTGTAGTTCGTACAGTCTCGAGGCGTCCTTGGCAGTAGAGGCGGGGCCGTCTTCGCCTGAGAGTTTGACTATAGTAGTGCTCTCTGATGCCAGTCTCGCCCTCTTCAATGAGTGGGCGATTGCCGTGCGCGACCATGTGCACAATTTTGCCATCACGGATTGCAATAACGAGGGATGTCTGTGAGAGCACGGATTAAGAGTAGAGTCTTAGCTTGCGAACATTCACGTGGTACTACGTATCACTTTAGAGACGCTAGATACGACGTTATTCTCTCTCAAAAAGTTAGTATTGTAATCGCATTTCGAGGGAGAAAACGTACCTCGAGTCAGAGACGTACTTTGAGTGAGAGTTCGAGTAGAAGCGTGCCTCGAGGGAGACTACCTCGTATAAAAGTGCTTCGAGTGAGAGACGTGCTTCGACTGAGACGTGCTTCGAATGAGAGATGTGCTTCGATTGAGAGACGTGCTTCGAGTGAAAGATGTGCTTCGAGTGAGAGACGTGCTTCGAGTGAGAGACGTGCTTCGAGTGAGAGACGTGCTTCGCATGTAACATCTCGGAAGCAGAACCAGCTCGCTACATTTTTGACATGCACGCGATACGAACCATAAGAAGATGACCATATCTGGAACCGCGGTTCGTTAACACTCCTTGCGGTTTGATATAGCAACTATGCTCCGGTTGCACCAGGCCCAGAGTGATACTGGATGTCAGCCCCTCCCTTCTCGCGACTCACTTACTTGCGCGCTTGCGATGTATATCTCATTCTGGGTCCCGCAATCATCAGATCCCGACCAGCCGAACCAAATCTACAAGTGTTTGACACCAGGTTGTGAATACACCGCGGCGGAACATATAGAGCGCGGCAGCGCTCATAACTGCCGTGGGATGGGTTTGCATACACTGGATGTGCGCACCCAACGCTGTGGGATCTGTAGTAAGAAACCTTCGTCAGACAACGAGCATTATGCCAAATTTCATGGCTTCCGGGATTTGGAGGCGTAGAGAAGCACCGCGAGGCCGAGAGACAAGGATCGATGGAAACATACCTCTCACTGGCAAGACACCAACCTTGATACCCTATACCCGCTGATATCAGCACTCCGAGACTAAGAGATAAGGGTTAATGAGTATGTACCTCTCATAGGCAATATACTAACTCTGATTGTCTATAACCGCTGATAACTGCGCTATGAGGTTCAGGAGACAAAGGATTCAAAGCACTATACCTCTCCTTAGCATGATACCATCTTTAGTGATCCACGGCCGTTGGGACCAGCACCATGAGATTAAAAAACGAAGAATCATTGTCATGTTCCGGGATGTCAAGAGACGTTCCCAACAACTGACCGGTTTTACGTGTATTTGCTTGGGACGCACACGATTTGCCCAGTATCCTCATGCAGCTTGGTGCTTGGAAGCAAGGCCAAGATGGCATTCCATCTGGACAGCCATGCATCAGGCACCAAGTTTCCATTGGAAGGTTGATGTTACCATGTAAATGTGATAAGAAGACCTGTGATTGCGCGAGATCTATGCCTAGGAGACCACCACCATCAAGGCACTCAGTTATAGCGCGCCATACGTGATATTATTTCATCAAGACCTTGCTCCCCATAATTGGCAGACCCAATCAATACCGTGGGTGGACATAAACGTGCTTATACGTCCGTGTGCGTTGAAGAGATGCGGTGTCTTCACTGCCGCGATTCCGTGGTGAACCACTCCCATAAACTTTCGTTACGTATATAGTTTTAATTTGCCCCCCCAAGCCATCAATTATCCACATGGGGATGTAGCTCAGTGGTAGAGCGCTCGCTTTGCATCCAGTGCAATACTGCGAGAAGTCTGGGTTTCGATCACCCACCTCTCCATCGTTGTTTCTCTTTTGGCGTCCAAGAAGGAAAATCAGTCGTTCCTTCCTTTTTGGGATGGATGGAAGTGAATTTGTTGATTTGCTTGTAGTTGTTGCTCTGCCCACTGGGAATCTGTTCTACTATTAGCAGATGGTGTTGCTGATGACATCGGCGGTTCCATTGTCAATATTGGCGTTGTGGAGGCATCCTCTAATTCGGCGGCGTGAAGCCGGTCAGTACGGCTTTTGTTACGCCACCACCCGTCGTTGGAAGACACCACTTCTGTTCAACACACACGCTCGCACAAGCACGTTAAGGTCAACTCAAGGTATGGATTGAGTCTATACATCATGGGAGCAAGGTCTCAATGAAAACGCCGCTACATATGGCTTATATGCCCAATGACTGATGACCGGACAAGAGCATCTATAACGGTGGTGTCCTAGGTATAGATCTCACCCAAACATGGGTCTTCTTAGCACACGTAGATGAATACATTCGTCTTGATGATTAAATGGGAGAGCTGACTTTTCAAGGCTATGGGTACAATCTAAACAACAGGATGGGCATCGACGGATCCTTGAAGAACAATTCCGTGGCAAGCCGAAACAATCATGGCAGCGAGGGTAGCGCACAATACATGCCCACATTCCAGAGACCTGTACAGGCAACGGGCCGCATACCACGCCCGCCTGGGACCATAACATCATGCGAAAGCCATTGCTTGCACGAGGCCGGCGACATGGCAGATCCATACTCGAATCAACCACCGTATAACTAACATGCAGGGGGCTTCACGACTGGTCGAAAGCAACATGTTACACACCCCAAAGGATGCTCAAACTTAGGAAACCGGCGACACGAGAGATTCCCACTCAGAGGACGTATTCCAGACATGGCGCCAGGTTTATGGACCCGTCGCGTAGCCGCCATCAAGCGCGAGGTCGCAGTACAGGCCGTCTCAAACCCAGTCGAAGCCGGATCTGCGCCTCCAGCTGTTGAGGCCGCGACAGGAGCAAATACATCTTTGTATCTTGGAGTGGGCTTGGGAGTTGGAGGCGCTCTTCTGATTGCTTGCATTGTTGTGATTGTCCAGATCGCACGCAAGCGAGCCGAACACAAAAGAGCGCTGGCAGAATTGGAGCAGGGCCATACCATACAAGTCGCTCAAGTCCAGAATGTACGCGGCGACATCCCTAGACCGCTCAGCTTCGCGCGTACAAGCAGGCTTATTCCACTTCATGGCAAAGGCGGCTGGGGCGCGTTGGGGTCCAACGAAGAGGTCAACGAGCCTGATCCAGCCAACCATCATCCCATGCGAAAACGGCGGTCGTACATTTCGCTACCCAAACGCATCAAGCAGCAAGGTATCCCGCTGAGGCGACTGAAACATTTGTCCGCAATCATAGAGAGTCCACGAAGTCGATCTGTTCACTCATCAACACCGGAGCTTCAGGCGTTGCCAGAATTGCCACCGTCTTCGAAACAGCGCAAACGCGCCGCGACCATCAGTCCCAAAGCATTGGATCATGGAGCCACCCAAGTCGAAGATGTGTTTGCAGGACCATCGAGCCCCAAGCCTAATGTGCTACCTTCATTTGCCATTCGCTCGCCCGGAAGATACGGGGCGAGTTTTGTCGAGGACAGCCCAAAAGCCAAACGATCCCACTCAATAGGCGCTTTGGTTCGCCCAGCACCAGAGAATGATGTTTTTGGACCCGTCGGCAGTAACGTCAGACCTCCAATGCATACTCGTTCTATCAGCCTTGGAGCTCACAGAGCCGCTAGTCAACCACCGTCTGTCCCAGTACCACCGTTACCAGTCATTGCACCACATGCCGCGCAGACAGCCATCGCTCGCAACGGATTTTCCTTTTCGAGAATGTCTTCTTCAAGTCAGGAATCCGCCGGCAGCTCTGTCTTGGTCACCAGTCCGATCTTGCGTGGAACCGATCCAAACATGCCCTCACCAAGTTTGGAGCAAATGGTTGCCGCCGACGGTCGTGCCTCTCTTAAGACCGTGTCGCATAGACAATGGCAAAACCCCCTGATTGCAGGACCACGTCCGATACCAGATACATCGCCTACGGTTCCTCCATGTGCCATGGGACATCAACATAGACCCTCTGTGCGCAGTAACGTTGCTCGCTACAGCGGCGACAGCGAGCTCAGCCGTCAGCTTTCTACGACTAGCTTCAGCTCTTCACTGGAAAATGAAAGAAACAATCGACTGTCAATCCCACGAATAGGCACAGCAGACCGCATCAGTATCCGGAGCGTTTCTTCCGTCAACTCGTTCAAGAGCGACTCGGGAGTTAAGAAAGTCGCCACACCGCGCAAAGTGTCACGCTGCTCGACAACAGTTTCCGAGAATGGCTCGCCAGCTGAAAGACCTAAGAACAATGTCCTGCGAGACATCAGCGGCAACGCAGGCACCCCCAGCCGACAAGCTTCCAACGCCACTCAGGACTCTTCTCGAAGCAGCAACGGCAACCCCTTCCAATGGGACAGCGCGCCACTCCAAAAGCCATCAGCACTGAAAGGAAGTCCTAACGCACGCAAAGGGCACCGAAGACAAAACTGCGTACGCATCTCGACTCTCACGCCGCAGATTCTAGGTCCACCGCCCAGTAGGCCTACAAGTCCCAGCATCATGCATGGCATTGAAGAAGAGCCTTCAGACGATGGTGGTGAAATATCAATAGGTGGCTTACCTTTCGTCTCCAACCAATCCCGATTATCTCGACCCCCAAGCGCCACAGTTTTTGCACCACACCTGCGCATCTCTACTCTTCGTGCATCTCTGACTCCGACTTCTCATACCTTGAGCACATGGACTACTCTCCAAGAACATGGAATACCCTCTCAACCCTCCTATTCAATGCTCTCGGTGTCCGCTTCACCAGGCACAACCGGCACTCGGCCTGGATCTCGACAGTCCCTTCAGTCTTCAAATTATAGCATTCCCTCTTTCCCAAGCCCGAGCAAAACGACCGTGACAGCCGTGCAGAGAGATCAACCCGTTCCTGAGTTCTACTTCACCCGCCCATCAACCGACGAACCATCTTTTGACTTTGGTTGGGAACAAGATGTTACTGAGCAAGAAAGACCTCCTTCATTCCATCTAGACATCGCAGAGAGTACCGATGTACCTTTAAGTCCGCCACTACCGGTCTCGAAAGTCGAAGAGTACGACCCAGCCTGGCCATTCCTTGAAATCTCCAAACGCAATGGAAATCAAGAGTACGACCCAGCAAGTCCGGCCTTTGTCGAGGTGGCAGCAGACCCAGGCCATAGCTCGCCGTTAGCCAGCACAATCACCTTCTCAGACGACACCGCACGCTACAGCAGACCAACATCCTACCAAGATGAATACCAACCAGACTCGCCTCCGTGCTCTCCCAAGAGCATGCCACAAGGCTTCGGCACATTCTCTCCAGTCACTTTGGACAACGAATCTGGATCCTCCACACCTCGCGTCACGCCCTCACCCGACGAGAAACTGACCTCAGCCAACGCGAGCACCATCATGGCGCGCTTGGAATCTCACAAGCGCAAAGTCGATTTCCCAGGCGCACCCCTCCTCCCACCACCCATAGACGACAACCCCGTCCCCTTCCCCCTGAACACATCCCGCACCCGCTCAGCATCAACAACAGCCCACCTTCAACCCCACCGCCCCGCACCGCCACCACCAGACTCACCCGAAATCCCCTCCTCCCTCCTCCCCGGACCCAAACACCAACCCTCACCTCCCTCCTCCCCAACCCCCAACACCCGACCAACCCCCACCC